>CM060313.1:13153802-13166302 GCA_030674185.1 Monoplex corrugatus | reverse complement strand
TTTCAACCTGTGACTCCCGCACCCTGTGTCCTCCAGCATCCTGTATTGTCAACCATGCTAGCAAAGCAAAAAGTTAACCCTTTGATTCCCTCACCCTGTCCTCCAGCATCATGCACTGTCAACCATGCCAGCAAAGCAAAAACTTAACCCTTTGACTTCCACACCCTGTCCACCAGCATCCTGCATTGTCAATCATGCTAGCAAAGCAAAAACATAACCCTTTCATTCCCTCACCCTATCCACCAGCTTCCTAAAGGGTTAAGGTTTTGCTGTTGGTGGATAGGGTGCGGGAGTCAAAGAGTTAATGTGTGGAGTCAGGATGTAAGGATGAAACGGAAACGGGAAGTACAGTCTGTATCAAACTCTAATTCAAACCGCCGGAATGATTACATGGACATATCAAGGTGGGTGGGTGAACTGACCAGTGCTCACTGGCCTCCCTTTTGTTTGTTTGTCTGCAACACACAAAGCCAGAACAAGATTGAGGCAGCCGAAATGTGGTTTCTAAGAAGAATATTGAGAGTTCCATGGACAGCAAAGAAAACAAACGAGACAGTCCTGATGGAGGAAGACACAAGAAGATCATTCATGAGGAAGATTAGGAAAAGACAGGCAACATTTATAGGCCATTTTTATGAGGAAAGGCGAATTAGAGCACTTGGTAACACCAAAACTGGAGGGAAAAAGAGCACCAGATAGACCCAGGGAGAAAATATTGGACGGACTTGCAGGGTGGCTGAGGACAGAAATTGCCTGTGCAAAACGTGCCCGCCGCAGAGCAGAGCGCCGTTGGCGCAAATCCAAACTCACTGTACACAGGCAACTTTTCCAAGCCTCTAAAACAAAAGTATCCACCCTCATTGCATCAGCAAAAACAAGCTATTTCCAAACAAAAATCCTGAATGCCTCTTCTTCAAAAGAACTCTTTACAACCATGAATCATCTCCTTGGCACACGAAAAGATTTACCTCTCCCAACAAAACATATAAATGAAGAACTCCCATCTGTATTCTCCAAGTATTTCATCACCAAAATACAAACTCTTCGTGACAGGCTTGACAGGACACCCTGTCAACCATGCCCACCTGACCCTTCCTTCTCTGCCACACCTCTTACTACTTTTACCCCAGTCTCACAAGAAGAAATTTTCAACACAATCAGATCCATGTCGTTCAAAACCTGCGAACTGGATCCTCTTCCAGGTTCTCTCTACTCCGACTGTCTCCCTACTCTCCTCCCATTCATCACTGACATCATCAACACTTCTCTTCAAACTGGAACTGTCCCAGATTCTTTCAAGTCTGCTATTGTTCACCCTCTCCTCAAGAAACACAATTTAGACCCAAATGAACTGAAAAATTACCGGCCTATCTCTAATCTCTCTTTCTTGTCAAAACTCCTTGAAAAAGTCGTCCTCAACCAGCTGAACTTTCACCTGTCTGCCAACAATCTCCTCAATCCTTTCCAGTCAGCCTACCGCCAGTGCCATAGCACTGAAACTGCCATGCTACACATTCTCAACAATCTCCTCCTTGCAACTGATACTGGCAAAGTCTCTCTCCTCACACTCCTTGATCTGTCTGCAGCCTTCGATACCATTGACCATGGTATTCTCCTTTCTAGACTTCTTCATACTTTTGGCATCTGTGACATTGCTCTCTCCTTTTTCACTTCGTATTTATCAAACAGAAAACAAACTGTTCTCATCAATGGCACTTACTCTCAACCTGCATACCTGACCTGTGGTGTTCCACAAGGATCTGTCCTTGGCCCTGTTCTTTTTCACTCTTTACACCTCCCCCCTGTCCACCATCATCAACTCCCACTCTATAAAACACCACTTCTATGCTGATGACACCCAACTTCAAGACAGTGACTCACCTGATAATATACAGCGCCTATTGACTCGTACCACTGAGTGTTACTCGGACATTAAGAACTGGATGACGTTCAACAAACTTCAGCTTAATGACGACAAGACAGAAGCTATCCTCATTGGCACCCGTCAGAAACTTTCTCAGCTGCCCCCTCTTTTTCTCCCATTATGTAACACATCAGTCCCAATTTCTGATTCAGCTAAAAACCTTGGTGTCTGCATTGACTCTACCCTCTCCATGAACAACTTTGTTTCTCAAACTGCCAGATCTTGCTACTATCATCTCCATCGTATAAGGCTGATCAGGAAGTATCTCTCTGTCGAAACAACTGCAAAACTCGTTCTCTCCTTCATAATGTCTCGCATTGACTATTGCAATTCACTCCTGTCTGGTCTTCCTGCCTCCATCATTCACATCCTACAGCGCATTCAAAACAATGCTGTACGCCTTGTACTCAAAAAGAAAAAAAGGTGACCACATATCTCCTCTCCTGGCACAACTTCACTGGCTCCCTGTATCAAAGCGCATACAGTACAAACTAGACACCATGTGCTACAAAAGCCTCAATAACGCAGCCCCCGATTACCTGTCAAGCCTTCTTGAGATCTATGTTCCCTCACGTACCATCCGCTCTGCCTCCGATCCTCTGACTTTTCGCTTTCCACGCACTAAGCTCAATACCTATGGTCCACGAGCCTTCTCTGTTTCTGGTCCGCTCTCCTGGAACAAACTTCCTCTTTCAGTCCGTCAGCAACCTACTTTTGTCTCCTTCAAGTCCGCTCTCAAAACTCACCTTTTCTCCTCCGCATAAAATCCTAACCTCACTCAACCCCCCCCCCCCCTCTGCGGCCTGTCTCCGCTCGGAAGGGAATCACATGGTTATAATATATAATTGTATATGCTATGCTCTCTATAATTTTCCATTGCTTTTATTCTTGCTTTTATTGCTTTTATTCTTTCTCCCCATTTATAGCCATGCGTGTGTGTGTGTGTGTGTGTGTGTGTGTGTGTGTGTGTGTGTGTGCGTGCGTGTGTGTGCGTGCGTGCGTGCGTGCGTGCGTGCGTGCGTGGTGTGTGTCTGCTTCAGCGCTTAGATTTGATTTTATCAAGATTTTGCGCTATATAAAATATTGTAATTATTATTATAATTATTATTAATTAAGTGGAAGATGTGCTTGCGGCGACAAGGGATAGATGCATGTGGAGGGCCATGATCGCCAACGCCATGCGGCAGGGCACATGATGTTGATGATGATGTTTGTCTGCCTGTCTGTCTGTTTGTTTGTCTGTTTTGTTCGTTGGTTTGTTTTGGAGGGGTGGGGGCGGGGATGGGGGTCCAGCAGGCTGACCGACTCTATTGATAGAGCGGGCCGTGTACTCAAGATCCCTTGTCTCAAATTCAGTACTAGCCTGCTGCATGAAAGGTGACTTGTTCGCTCTCCGTGTTAACCCTTTGACTCCCGCACCCTATCCCTCAACTGCAAAAACTTAACCCTTTGACACCCTCACCATATCCACCAGTTTCCTGCACCCTTTGACTCCCTCACCCTATCCACCGGCTTGAGGGTGAGGGAGTTAAAGGGTTAACTTTTTGCTTTGCTAGCATGGTTGACAGTGCAGGATGCTGAAAGGATACATAACAACCCAACAAGAAACACGTGAAATTGTATTGCAAGAGAATACTCAAATTTGTTAATAATACAACCATACAATTTTAGACAATCCTATCAAGGTTGCCAATTTCAATCAACTTTTCCCCCTTCAAGATATATAAAGTTACACAACAAGAATGTTGATTTGAAGCGACAGATATATATATATATATATTTTTTAGAAACAGCTTCAGTCGATTATCATCGTTTTTAGGACCACCGAAAATAAAATGAAATTCATCTCCATTGTCGTCACAAAAAAGATACTACTTAAAAAAAAAGAAATATTCCTTTACGTCTACCTAATTCAATCTCACGCTTGCAACATCTGCATCGACATTTCATTATAAGAAAAAAAAACACACACAATAATGTCTAGTAACTGAGTAATAATTTTTCTCTTTTCCGATTCGTTTTTGAAATTTGATACAATATGCATTTACTGCAGTTTTCCAAAGGTCTCTGCCGGTCTTACTGATGGTTAGCCTGGAGTGAGAACACACACAAAGACACACATACGTACCATCAACATAAACCAGTTAGGTTAACATAAAAAGTATACTCATACACCTCCTCCCCCCCCCACACACACACACACGCAGCACACATACATACACAAACACAGACACAAACACTCACAAAAAAACACTCACACAACACACACACACACACACACACACACACACACACACACACACACACACACACACACACACACACACACACACACACACACACTTACTTTACTTTACTTTATCCGTCCTCTTATACCATCTTGGGCGTCGAGGGGAGAAAGATCTTTCTGTCTGCGGCAAGTTTGAAGGCCTGGTTGAGTGGGATGTTGTGGGTCTTCAGTGTTTCTTTCACACCCTCGATCCAGGTCTTCCTCGGTCTACCCCTTGCCTTGTACCCTGACACCTTTGTGTTGTAAGCTTTACTGGCAAGCTGGTGAGGTGCCATGCGTGTCAGGTGCCCGAACCACCTGGTTCTCTGCTGTTGGATGTAGTGGAGAATTGGTGTTGTTCCAATCATTTCTCTGATCTTGATGTTCTTGATCTTATCATGTCTGGTTTTGTTGACTGCTCTCCTTAGACATCTCATCTCGCAGGTGGTGATCTTTCTTTCAAGACTTTTGGTAAGGGTCCATGTCTGACACTGGTAGGTCAAGGTTGGTCTAAATATGGACTCGATGAGTTTGGCTTTGGTCTCGATGGGGATGTTGGGGTGTCTTAGGAGTGGGGCAAGCTGGTAGCTGACGCTGTTGGCCTTTTGAACTCTTGTCTCGATCTCTCTGTTGAGACGTCCATCTTCTGTCAAAATACTTCCAAGATACTTGAACTCGCTGACTTGTTTCAGTGCTGTCCCCTCGATGTTGATGTTGAGGCGGCCAGGTGTTCTACTGACTTTCAGTGTCTCGGTTTTGCTGATACTGATTTTCATGCCGAAGTTCTCACATTGTGTGTTCAGGTTGTTCGTGTGCTCCTGGAGTTCCCCTTCTTTTTCATGTGCAAGGCTTTGATCATCTGCAAACAGCATCTCGTTCAGATCTTCAGGGTTGGGATTTGCTCCCTTCGTGATTTTGTCCATATATACAATGAACAGCAGTGGTGATAGAACACACCCCTGCCTCACTCCCGACGTCACCCCAAACCATTCCGTGAGTCCATCTTGGGTGCGTACTGCACTCATGCTGTTGGTATAGATGGCTCTTATATTGTCTAGAAGTTGCCCCCTAACGTCATATTCTTCTAACGTTTTCCACAACTTGTTTCTATTTACTCTGTCGAAGGCCTTTTCTTGATCCACGAACACGAAGTTCAGTTCTTTATTGTGTTCGATAGTCTTTTCGCTCAGTTGTCTGAGAGCGAAGATAGCGTCAGTGCATCCTCTTCCTTTTCTGAAACCCATCTCGCCTCACTCAGTAGAGGTTCCACCTTGTACCTTGTGCGCTGTTCAAGGATCTTTGCATACATCTTTCCCGTGTGGCTCAGAAGGGATATACCTCGATACGTGCTGCAGTCTTTCTTGCTGCCTTTCTTTTTCCAGATTGGTACCACGACTGCACGCTGCCAGTCTTCTGGGACCTTCCTCTCTGTCCATGCTTTCTGGAATATTGTGGTCAGCCAAGTGGTTCCTGTTTCTCCACATGCCAGGATAGCTTCGGTTGTAATGCCATCAATTCCTGCTGCTTTGTTCTTTGGGCTGGTCTTCAACGCCTGTTGTACCTCTGATCTCAGGATGTTTGGCTCTTCGTGTTCTGGATAGCTAGGGTGAAACTGGCTCTGTGTGTATCCCTGTCTGTTTGGGTTGAGGAGTTCCTTAAAATATTCTTGCCATCTCTTCTTGATGCCGTCTTCATCACTGATAGGGTTTCCATCTCTGTCATTGACTACTGTTGTTGGGCTGTATGGCTCGTCTCGTAATCTCATTGCTTTGACGCTTTTGTAAAAATGTCGTGTCGAGAGCTTGCACAGTTCGCTTAGTTCCTCTCCATATGTTTTCCATGATTGTTCTTTGGCCATTCTGACTGTCCTCTTGCTGTGTCTTCTTGCCACTCTATATTTCACGTAGTCCTCCTCTAGCTTTGATTTCACCCACACCTTGTACAACTTCTTCTTTTCCTTGATGGCCTCCTTTACTGTGTCATTCCACCAGGCTGTCTGCTTTACCTGCCCTTTTCCGGTCTTTGTGCCGCAGGTTTTACTAAGTGTGTCTGTCAGTGTGTTCTTGAAGACTGACCATGCTTCTTCTGCTGTCATGCCTGTGCTGTCTACTTCTTCCAGTCTCTTTGTGATTTCTGTCTGTACCTCCCATTGTACCTCTTCCTTCTGGAGTTTTCTTAGGTTTATCTGTCTGTCGCACGCTTTACTCTTTGTTCTCGGTGTTCTTCTTTTCTTCATCGTAGAGACCAAGATCACAGGGCGGTGGTCAGTGTCCAGATCTGCATTTGGAATGGCTCTTGCGTCTGTGACCCTGCTTCGTTCTTCTATTCGTGTTAGAATGAAATCTATCTGAGATGACACATTCACACACACACACACACACATAAACACAAACACACACACACAAACACACACACATGCACATGCACACTTACACACACACAAACACAGACAACACAGACACAATCACATACACAACTCACACACAAACAAATACACAAGCACGCATACACATACACACAAGCAAACACACACAAACACACACACATACACACACAGACACACACACACACACACACACACACACACACACACACACACACACACACACACACACACAGACACACACACAAAGACACGAGGTTGGAGGGGAGATGTTACCAGGCCCATTTATTAAAATAGTATAAACACTGCATCTCCTGCTACAGGTGAAGGGAAAAAAAAGAAGAAGAATTCAAAGAAGAATTCAAAGAAGAATTCAAAGAAGAAGAATTCAAAGAATTCAAAGAAGAAGAATTCAAAGAAGAAGAAGAATTCAAAGAAGAATTCAAAGAAGAAGAAGAAAAAGAATCCAAGAAGAATTCAAAGAATTCAAAGAAGAAGAAGAATTCAAAGAAGAAGAATTCAAAGAAGAAGAATTCAAAGAAGAAGATTCAAAGAAGAAGAATTCAAAGAAGAAGAATTGCGAAGAAGAAGAAGAATTGCGAAGAAGAAGAATTGCGAAGAAGAAGATGAAGAATTGCCAAGAAGAAGAAGAAGAATTGCGAAGAAAAAGAAGAAGAATTGCGAAGAAGAATTGCCAAGAAGAAGAAGAAGAATTGCGAAGAAGAAGAAGAAGAATTCAAAGAAGAAGAATTCAAAGAAGAAGAATTCAAAGAAGAAGAAGAATTCAAAGAAGAAGAATTGCGAAGAATTGCGAAGAAGAAGAATTCAAAGAAGAAGAATTGCGAAGAACTGCGAAGAAGAATTGCGAAGAAGAAGAAGAATTGCGAAGAAGAAGAAGAAGAATTGCGAAGAAGAAGAATTGCGAAGAAGAAGAAGAAGAAGAAGAATTGCGAAGAAGAAGAAGAAGAATTGCGAAGAAGAACAAGAAGAATTGCGAAGAAGAAGAATTGCGAAGAAGAAGAAGAAACTCTATTGCTAAATGTTAAACTGCTATAAAACATAATTGGGTTTTCAAAAGCTCAAGAAGGTGTTTGGTGAGGAGGAGACGTTTTGTGTCACTGTGTTGTTTATCCACGCTCAACCCACATCACAGGTCTTTGCCAGACACCAATCAGACGGAAGAAGCCAGAGAGAGAGAGAGAGAGAGAGAGAGAGAGAGAGAGAGAGAGAGAGAGAGAGAGAGAGAGAGAGAGGAGAAGAGAGAGAGAGAGAGAGAGAGAAAGAGAGAGAGAGAGAAAGAGAGAAAGAGAGAAAGACAGAGACAGAGACAGAGACAGAGAGACAGACAGACAGAGAGAGAGAGAGAGGAGAGGGAGAGAGAGAGAGAGAGAGAGAGAGCGAGACAGAGACAGAGACAAGAGAGAGTTAGACACAGAGACACAGACACAGACAGACACAGACAGACAGAGACAGATAGAGAGAAGAGAGAGACAGAGACAGACAGAGACAGATGGAGAGAGAGAGACAGGGAGAGACAGACAAAGACAGGCAGAGAAAGACGAAAAAGAAAGAGAGAGACATAGATAGATACATAGAGAGAGAGAGAAAGAGAGAGAGAGAAGGAGAGAGAGACAGACAGAGGGAGAGAGAGAGAGAGAGAACGAGAGTGAGAGAGAGAGAGGAAGAAGGAGAGACAGAGAGAGACAGACAGAGACAGACAGAGAGACAGAGAGACAGAGAAAGAGAACAGAAAGGGAAGAATACCAATCTCTTGCCCGCCAAACCAGTTCACCAAGGGAAGTCATCCGATCTGTGGACCATTCTTCAAATCAGGAAGACACAAAAGGTCACAGGAAGCTAGCCATACTTTGGAATGGTTCTTACCAGCTCCGTGGAGACCAGGCCGTTGATGGAAAGCTCTGTTGGCCCAGTCCCCATTTTCTGAAGTAAGATATATGCGTTTGAACAGTTTGGCTTTGAAAACACTTCTATCATACATTTTCGGCGTCGAGAAAAGGGAGACCGATGACAGAAGATGTGTGATCCATCACTTGTCTGGCACTAGTGAAAATCTAAATTAAACTTGGGTTAGGTCAGGGAATGGTTTTTTTTGTTTGTTTGTTCGCGTTCGAGTATTATTACGCCCCAGATTGCCAGTTTCAGTTTCTCAAGATGACGTCTCCGCGCTCGGAACGAATTCCACATGCACTAACGTCACAAGTGCCATGTGTATGGTGATCATGGCACAAGCCTTAATTAAGCCTGCACATAAACCCATGAGCTGGCCAGGTCCTAAGGCCCTACCTAGACTATGTTTGACCTAGTCTATATTTTGTACTGGTATTTTATCAGCCTACCGCTGGAATAATTTTGGTTACATGTAAATGACATGTGTATGTGTGTATCTTACCTTCAAAAAAAGATCGTACATATAAAGTAAATAAATAAATAATTAAAGGTCTGAATCACCACACAACTAATTATTCTGTTTAAACTCGTCTCACATGACAGTCCCCCCCCTCCCCCACCAGTCAGTGCCCAAATGCTCAGCTGTCTATCAACTAGATGAAGACAGTATTTTCTAAATCATAGATAGGTATGCAAGTAAGTGAGTAAGCAAGTAAGTAAGTAAGTAAGTAAGTAAGTAAGTAAGTAAGTGAGTAAGTGAGTGAGTGAGTGAGTGAATAAGTAAGTGAATAAGAAGTAAGTAAGTAGGTGAATAAATAAATACAAAATAAAGGAGTATATAGATAAATAATCGGGTAAGAGATGAAAATAACAAATAACAGTAAATGCATGCATGTACCCATATGCCTGCACACAGGCATACACACATACATTCATACATACACACCCATATCGACACAGATTGCCAGACTGTGGTCTGCATGAAATGTGTGGTTTTCCTCAAGATCTCTTTGTTGGTCCATTACTGCTGTTCCAGAGTTACTCCTTATATCTATTTTTCATTTCTTTCTTTTTTTGTGTGTGAACAGTGGTCATTATTGTAGAACATGCTCTGAAGATTGTGGTTCTGTCTGGCATGGACACTGGTCTGTGTGGGTCAGCCCCGCTCGGCACATATGCTGGAGTAGGTAGCGGTGTCTGGTTCTCAGGGGGAAGATTATGGTTTGCTGTTGCTCCTTAAGGTAATGAATGGGATCCTTTCTGCTATCATCAGGGCAGGGTAGGAGAATGAACCAGCACGGTCTTTAGAACACTCGCTCTCAAAGACCGATACGTTACCATTCGCAACATGATGGAGCGTGGTTGACAAACGAGGGATCAGGTTCGTGCTCTCGTTTGAACATGATGGTCCAGTTGTAAATGGACACCTGCCCCTCTTTAACGACAGGGGGAAGCAGCAAGGGATGACGAAGTGCTTCTGTTTTGTGTTTACTTAGCGGAGCCAAGTAAACCATCACAGTGCGCTGATGATTCCATATGCGCTGTAACCAAGATTTATTCCAGCGGTACGCTGATAAAATACCAATACAAAATATAGCCTAGGTAATAATAATAATAAACAATAATAAATACAATATTTATATAGCGCAAAATCTTCAAAAAAATCAAATCTAAGCGCTACATAGTCTAGGTAGGGTCTCAGGACCTGGCCAGCTCATGGGTTTATGTGCAGGGTTAAGGCTTGTGCCATGATCACCATATACATGGCACTTGTGAAGTTAGTGCATATTGAATTCGTTCCGAGCGCGGAGACGTCATCTTGAGAAACTGAAACTGAAACTCAAACTGTGAATATCCAACTCACTGCAAACGTTACAGACCTTCGCAATACATGTAGATCCCTATGCTCTGTGCAGTGAAGATTCATATCACTTCATATGTTTTAATCCTTTATACTGGCGAGAAGTGGGAAGTTTCAGGTTGAGTTTCCTGAATCTCAAACATCAGATTGTTTATTGTCCAGACGACAAGTAAAGCCATATCAGGGTTAACATCACGTTAAAATCAACTCTCAGTTTAGTTATAATGACAATCTCACAATTATCCTTTCAAGACAAAAAGGCATTCAAAGATCTTTTCCTTATGTATGTTGATAGAATTTGAAATCTACTGATCTCTTGCAAGTACTTGAAAATTAAATCCGTAGGAACATCTCTGAAGAACTTCTGTAAGGACTTCGCTTTATAGTGTTTATATCTCACAGTTCTTTAAGGACACCGCTGTATAGTGTTTATATCTCACAGTTCTTTAAGGACACCGCTGTATAGTGTTTATATCTCACAGTTCTTTATCAAGGACACCGCTGTATAGTGTTTATATCTCACAGTTCTTTAAGGACACCGCTGTATAGTGTTTATATCTCACAGTTCTTTATCAAGGACACCGCTGTATAGTGTTTATATCTCACAGTTCTTTAAGGACTCCGCTGTATAGTGTTTATATCTCACAGTTCTTTATCAAGGACACAGCTGTATAGTGTTTATATCTCACAGTTCTTTATCAAGGACTCCGCTGTATAGTGTTTATATCTCACAGTTCTTTATCAAGGACACAGCTGTATAGTGTTTATATCTCACAGTTCTTTATCAAGGACACCGCTGTATAGTGTTTATATCTCACAGTTCTTTATCAAGGACAACGCTGTATAGTGTTTATATCTCACAGTTCTTTATCAAGGACTCCACTGTATAGTGTTTATATCTCACAGTTCTTTATTATGGACACCGCTGTATAGTGTTTATATCTCACAGTTCTTTATCAAGGACAACGCTGTATAGTGTTTATATCTCACAGTTCTTTATCAAGGACAACGCTGTATAGTGTTTATATCTCACAGTTCTTTATTATGGACACCGCTGTATAGTGTTTATATCTCACAGTTCTTTATCAAGGACAACGCTGTATAGTGTTTATATCTCACAGTTCTTTAAGGACTCCGCTGTATAGTATTTATATCTCACAGTTCTTTATCAAGGACTCCGCTGTATAGTGTTTATATCTCACATCGTACAGGTCCAAGCGCTGGATAAGAAGGTGTTACTTATAATACGGTATGAATCATGGCTCTTCTTCATTTTTTGTTGTTGAAGGTGTGAGTGAGTGTAGACAGTGTGACCCGTGTGTAACCTACGTAACGCTGTAACTTTCTGACCGTTCCCTGGGAAAGTGATAGAATCTATGTGGGGTCGAAGCGGATTTGGAAAACATTTGTTGCCTTGTTGTTTCAGTCCTCTTGCCAGAGACCTCACACTATGGTTTTGCTTATTTTTTGGATAATTCCATATGCAACTAACATACAAAGCTTTCTGACATAACCAACCAACCAACCAGCCTACCAACCAACCAACCAGCCAACCAACCACCATCCAACCGACCAGCACAGCCAGCCAACTAACCAACCAACCAACCAACCCAACCAACCAACCAACCAGCCAACCAACCAGCCAACCTACCTATCAACCAATCAACAACCATCAACCAACAACCAAAACCAACCAACCACCAACCAACAAAACAAGCAAGCAAGCAAACACAGCAAGCAAGCAAACAAGCGACCGACCGACCGAGCAAGCAAGCAAGCAAGCAAGCAAGCAAGCAAGCAAGCAAGCAGGCAGCAGGCAGGCAGGCAGGCAAGCAAGCAAGCAAGCAAGCAAGCAGGCAGGCAAGCAAGCAAGCAGGCAGGCAAGCAAGCAAGCAAGCAAGCAAGCAAGCAGGCAGCAGGCAGGCAAGCAAGCAAGCAAGCAAGCAAGCGAGCAAGCAAGCAAGCAGGCAGGCAGGCAGCAAGCAAGCAAGCAAGCAAGCAAGCGAGCAAGCAAGCAGGCAGGCAGCAGGCAGGCAGGCAGGCAAGCAAGCAAGCAAGCAAGCGAGCAAGCAAGCAGGCAGGCAGGCAGGCAAGCAAGCAAATAAACAGACAAGAAACGTATGAAAATAAAAGTAGAACATGTACGTGATTAACC
>CM060313.1:13143802-13146302 GCA_030674185.1 Monoplex corrugatus | reverse complement strand
TGCATCCTTAAGGTCAGCATGCATACGTTTATCAATGACCTCCAGGGAATGGATTTCCAACCTATTGCTTTTGTAATGAAGCAGTACGTTTGGCCTGTCTGCTTTTTTTTTTTTAGTTTAAAGAGGCAAACTGATGGATCTTCTCTGTTTTAAATACACTGATGGATCTTCTCTGTTTTAAATCACACTGATGGATCTTCTCTGTTTTAAATCACACTGATGGATCTTCTCTGTTTTAAATCACACTGAAGGATCTTCTCTGTTTTAAATCACATGATGGATCTTCTCTGTTTTAAATCACACTGATGGATCTTCTCTGTTTTAAATCACACTGAAGGATCTTCTCTGTTTTAAATCACACTGATGGATCTTCTCTGTTTTAAATCACACTGATGGATCTTCTCTGTTTTAAATCACACTGATGGATCTTCTCTGTTTTAAATCACACTGAAGGATCTTCTCTGTTTTAAATCACACTGATGGATCTTCTCTGTTTTAAATCACACTGAAGGATCTTCTCTGTTTTAAATCACACTGATGGATCTTCTCTGTTTTAAATCACACTGAAGGATCTTCTCTGTTTTAAATCACACTGAAGGATCTTCTCTGTTTTAAATCACACTGATGGATCTTCTCTGTTTTAAATCACACTGATGGATCTTCTCTGTTTTAAATCACACTGAAGGATCTTCTCTGTTTTAAATCACACTGATGGATCTTCTCTGTTTTAAATCACACTGATGGATCTTCTCTGTTTTAAATCACACTGATGGATCTTCTCTGTTTTAAATCACACTGAAGGATCTTCTCTGTTTTAAATCACACTGATGGATCTTCTCTGTTTTAAATCACACTGATGGATCTTCTCTGTTTTAAATCACACTGATGGATCTTCTCTGTTTTAAATCACACTGATGGATCTTCTCTGTTTTAAATCACACTGAAGGATCTTCTCTGTTTTAAATCACACTGAAGGATCTTCTCTGTTTTAAATCACACTGATGGATCTTCTCTGTTTTAAATCACACTGATGGATCTTCTCTGTTTTAAATCACACTGATGGATCTTCTCTGTTTTAAATCACACTGATGGATCTTCTCTGTTTTAAATCACACTGATGAATCTTCTCTGTTTTAAATCACACTGAAGGATCTTCTCTGTTTTAAATCACACTGAAGGATCTTCTCTGTTTTAAATCACACTGATGGATCTTCTCTGTTTTAAATCACACTGATGGATCTTCTCTGTTTTAAATCACACTGATGGATCTTCTCTGTTTTAAATCACACTGATGGATCTTCTCTGTTTTAAATCACACTGATGGATCTTCTCAGTTTTAAATCACACTGATGGACAGAAATTGAAACGCCTCTTCTCTCTAGGCTCCTGGCTGACAAATGAAAAAAAGAAGAAAGAAAAAGAAGCAAAATTCCCAAGCAAAACAAAACGAACAAAAACCAAACAAATGCACTCAAACCAAAAAAAAAAAAAAAAAAAATCAACATAAAAATAAAAAGACCAAACAGACATCCACCCCAACCACAGAAATGTCAAACCATTCTGTCCTTTTCTTTTTTTTTTTTCAAAGTCATTACAATTTTGAAGAAGCGTCAAATAAGATAAAACTTAAGATAAAACAAGAGGAGAAAACGAAGGCGTGCATGCGAGAGAGAGAGAGAGAGAGAGAGAAAGAGAAGAGAGAAAGAGAGAGAGAGAGAAGAGAGAGAGAGAGAAAGAGACATGAGAAAGAAAGAGAGAGAGAGAGAGAAAGAGAGAGAGTGAGAGAGAGAGAGACATTGAGAAAGAAAGAGGAGAGAAGAGAGAGAGAGAGAGGAGAAGGCAAAGAAGAGAAGAGAGACAGAGACAGAGAGAGAAGAGACAGAGACAAAGAAAGAGAGAGAGAGAGACGGAAGAGAAGAGAGAGAAGAAGAGAGAGAAGAAGAGAGAAGAGAGAATGAGAAAAGAGAGAGAGAGAGAGAGAGAGGAGAGAGAGGGAGAGAGGAAAGAAGAGGAGAGAGAGAGAGAGAGAGAGAACACACACACAGACAGAGACAGACAGACAGAGACAGGGAGGGAGAGAGAAAGAGGGAGGGAGGGGAAAGAAAGAAAGAGTGAGAGAAAGAGAGAGAGACACACACAGACAGAGAGACAGACAGACAGAGACAGGGAGGGAGAGAGAAAGAGGGAGAGAAGGGGGGGGGGGAGCAGGGACAATTTTGTTTCTGAAAAGGAAAATCAGACAATCAGCGATATTTTACTGACCCATTCTGTACTTCCTTTATCGCATTTTCTATTATCTCAGTATTTCTTTTTTAAGAATTCTCTTTGCAAGATAGCGGGACGTTTCTGTCACATAAAGAACTGACAAATACTTGCTTCGCGTGTTTACGTACGGGTTATTTGAGAGTTTTGATGCCAATGCCCTCGCGTACTTTTGCGCGCTCTCGTTCGCACAGACACAGACACAGACACACGCATACACACACGCACAGACACACAG
>CM060313.1:13131302-13136302 GCA_030674185.1 Monoplex corrugatus | reverse complement strand
ATATAATAAGACTTAGATAGTTTACATCAAAGTAGTAAAGACTTAGATAGTTTACATCAAAGTAAAAGTACAGACTTAGATAGTTTACATCAAAGTAAGAAGTAATAAGACTTAGATAGTTTACATCAAAGTAACAAGACTTAGATAGTTTACATCAAAGTAACAAGACTTAGATAGTTTACATATAAAGTAAGAAGTAATAAGACTTAGATAGTTTACATCAAAGTAAGAAGTAATAAGACTTAGATAGTTTACATCAAAGTAACAAGACTTAGATAGTTTACATCAAAGTAAACAAGACTTAGATAGTTTACATCAAAGTAAGAAGTAACAAGACTTAGATAGTTTACATCAAAGTAACAAGACTTAGATAGTTTACATCAAAGTAAGAAGTAACAAGACTTAGATAGTTTACATCAAAGTAACAAGACTTAGATAGTTTACATCAAAGTAGAATAATCAAGACTTAGATAGTTTACATCAAAGTAAGAAGTAATAAGACTTGATAGTTTACATCAAAGTAAGAAGTACTAAGACTTAGATAGTTACATCAAAGTAAGAAGTAATAAGACTTAGATAGTTTACATCAAAGTAACAAGACTTAGATAGTTTACATCAAAGTAAGAGTAACAAGACTTAGATAGTTTACATCAAAGTAAGAAGTAACAAGACTTAGATAGTTTACATCAAAGTAAGAAGTAATAAGACTTAGATAGTTTACATCAAAGTAACAAGACTTAGATAGTTTACTCAATAAAGTAACAAGACTTAGATAGTTTACATCAAAGTAAGAAGTAACAAGACAGACAGTTTACATCAAAGTAACAAGACTTAGTAGTTTACATCAAAGTAAGAAGTAATCAAGACTTAGATAGTTTACATCAAAGTAACAAGACTTAGATAGTTTACATCAAAGAAGAATTAACAAGACTTAGATAGTTTACATCAAAGTAAGAAGTAATAAGGACTTTGATAGTTTACATCAAAGTAACAAGACTTAGATAGTTTACATCAAAGTAAGATTATAAGACTTAGATAGTTTACATCAAAGTAACAAGACTTAGATAGTTTACATCAAAGTAGAAGTAACAAGACTTAGATAGTTTACATCAAAGTAACAAGACTTAGATAGTTTACATCAAAGTAAGAAGAACTTAGATAGTTTACATCAAAGTAAGAAGTAATAAGACTTAGATAGTTTACATCAAAGTAAAAGTAACAAGACTTAGATAGTTTACATCAAAGTAAGAATTAATAAGACTTAGATAGTTTACATCAAAGTAACAAAACTTAGATAGTTTACATCAAATTAAGAAGTAACAAGACTTAGATAGTTTACATCAAAGTAACAAGACTTAGATAGTTTACATCAAAGTAACAAGACTTAGATAGTTTACATCAAAGTAAGAAGTAACAAGACTTTGATAGTTTACATCAAAGTAAGAAGTAATAAGACTTAGATAGTTTACATCAAAGTAAGAAGTAATAAGACTTAGATAGTTTACATCAAAGTAAGAAGTAATAAGACTTAGATAGTTTACATCAAAGTAACAAGACTTAGATAGTTTACATCAAAGTAAGAATTAATAAGACTTAGATAGTTTACATCAAAGTAAGAAGTAACAAGACTTAGATAGTTTACATCAAAGTACCAAGACTTAGATAGTTTACATCAAAGTAAGAATTAATAAAGCTTAGATAGTTTACATCAAAGTAAGAAGTAACAAGACAGAGATAGTTTACATCAAAGTAACAAGACTTAGATAGTTTACATCAAAGTAAGAATTAATAAGACTTAGATAGTTTACATCAAAGTAAGAAGTAACAAGACTTAGATAGTTTACATCAAAGTAACAAGACTTAGATAGTTTACATCAAAGTAAGAATTAATAAGGCTTAGATAGTTTACATCAAAGTAACAAGACTTAGATAGTTTACATCAAAGTAAGAAGTAACAAGACTTAGATAGTTTACATCAAAGTAACAAGACTTAGATAGTTTACATCAAAGTAACAAGACTTAGATAGTTTACATCAAAGTAAGAAGTAACAAGACTTTGATAGTTTACATCAAAGTAACAAGACTTAGATAGTTTACATCAAAGTAAGAATTAATAAGGCTTAGATAGTTTACATCAAAGTAACAAGACTTAGATAGTTTACATCAAAGTAAGAAGTAACAAGACTTAGATAGTTTACATCAAAGTAACAAGACTTAGATAGTTTACATCAAAGTAACAAGACTTAGATAGTTTACATCAAAGTAAGAAGTAATAAGACTTTGATAGTTTACATCAAAGTAAGAAGTAACAAGACTTTGATAGTTTACATCAAAGTAAGAAGTAATAAGACTTAGATAGTTTACATCAAAGTAAGAAGTAATAAGACTTAGATAGTTTACATCAAAGTAAGAAGTAATAAGACTTAGATAGTTTACATCAATGTAAGAAGTAATAAGACTTAGATAGTTTACATCAAAGTAACAAGACTTAGATAGTTTACATCAAAGTAAGAAGTAACAAGACTTAGATAGTTTACATCAAAGTAAGAAGTAACAAGACTTAGATAGTTTACATCAAAGTAAGAAGTAACAAGACTTAGATAGTTTACATCAAAGTAAGAAGTAACAAGACTTAGTAGTTTACATCAAAGTAACAAGACTTAGATAGTTTACATCAAAGTAAGAAGTAATAAGACTTAGATAGTTTACATCAAAGTAAGAAGTAACCAGACTTAGATAGTTTACATCAAAGTAAGAAGTAACAAGACTTAGATAGTTTACATCAAAGTAAGAAGTAACAAGACTTAGATAGTTTACATCAAAGTAAGAAGTAACAAGACTTAGATAGTTTACATCAAAGTAAGAATTTTTTCGTCTGGTTATTTTTAAAGACTGTGATAGTTAGTTTATATCAAACTAAGAAGTGTTTCTTGTTGCTTTTTTAAAGACTTTGATAGTCAATTTACATCAAACTAAAAAGTATTTCCTCTGGTTATTTTTAAAGACTTTTGACGACTAGTTTATATCAAACTAAGATGTGTTTCGTATGGTTATTTTTTAAAGATTTTGATAACTAGTTTACATCAAACTAAAAAGAATTTTGTCTGGTTACTTTCGTATTTTTTCATGTTCACCGAAACAGGACAGGCTGATATTGTTTTTTTCCCACTTCAGTTTTGTGTAATCAATCTTTGCTGTCTTTTGAATCGTCATCATGATCATCATACGCATGCCGCATGGCGTTGGTGATCATGGCCCTCCATATAAATATATCTTTTGTCGCTGCAAATATATCTTCGACCCTTTCTGTCCCCATCCATCCTGTGAAACTGTCTAATATTTTCTCCCTGGGTCTTCCATGTGTTCTTTTTCCCTCTAGCTTTTCTTTTGTGACTAGGCGCTCAAAGTTCTCTTGCTTCATAAAATATCCTATAAATGTTGCTTGTCTTTTCCTTTTCTTTATTAATATTCTTTTTGTGTTTGTCTCTTTCGAGACTGTCTCGTTTGTTTCCTTGGCTATCTATGAAACTCGTAACATTTTTCTTAGAAACCACGTTTCAGCTGCCCCAGTCTTGTTCTGACTTTGCGTGTTGACTGTCCACGCTTCACAACCGTACAACAATTTGCTTCTATGTAACACTGAAGACCTCTCTTCCTGAGGTTGGCATTTGTTGGAAAGAGCGCTTTTCATTTTCTTGAATGCTGTTTTAGTTTGGCTGATTCTACCGGATATTTCTAATGTGCATCTGCCGTGTCTTTGTATACGCTTGACGAAAACCAGTTGGCCGAACATTTGCACCTGTCTTGTTTTGGTTTATTAACTACGCGTGCAGAATCAAGTTTAGTTTTTTTTTTATCTTTCTGGTTGATATTTTCGTTGACGAATTGCTATGATGTCTTCCCCCATTTCCCCATATATTCTTGAAGACACACGTGCACACACACACATACGCACACACACGCACACACGCACACACACACACTCAAACACTCACACACACACACACCCTAACGCATATTCTTACTCACATACACCTATACTTTGGACAAGCACACAGACACAGACCAAAAAAAAAAAACAGACAGACAGACACAGACACACATACACACAAACACATAGACACAGATACACATGGACACACACAGACACAGACACACGCACACACACACACACACACGAAATAGAGAGGTAGATAACTAGATAGCTAGATAATTGATAGTTAGATAGATAGCTAGATAGTTAGATAGATAGATAGATAGATAGAGAGGAGAGAGAGAGAGAGAGAGCGAGAGAGAGCGAGAGACAGACAGATAGACAGACAGACAGACAGATAGACAGACAGATAAACAGAGAGATTGCGTGTGTGAATGTGTGTGTGTGCGCACGTGTATGTGTGTGTATGTCTATATATATATACATATATATATATATATATATATATGTATATACATGTATATATATGTATACATTTATATATATACAGGCGTATATACATATATATATATATATATATTGTATATATGTATATGTATGTGCGTGTGTGTTTGTGCATATGTGTGTGTGCGTGTGTGTGTATGTGCGTGCGTGCGTGTGTGTGTATATGTGCATGTGTGTTTGTGCATGTGCTTAAGTGTATTCACATATGTGTGTGTTTATGCATATGTATTTGTATGTCTCTATGTATGATTATCTTGTGTGAGTGTGTGTGTGTGTGTGTGTGTGTGTGTGTGTGTGTGTGTGTGTGTGTGTGTGTGTGTGTGTGTGTGTGTGTGTGTGCCTGTGCATGTGCGGACGACTGAGAATGATAGTTCGATGGATAAACCAATAGTGGGCAATAGGAATGTTTAACGTGCATTAGGCATAGTCCGTTGCACAAACAAGAAATGATGACAAAGGGTTACTTCATATCACACTAAAGAGAGGAAAACACAAAGAGAGAGAATGAGATAGAGAATGAGAGAGAGAGACAGAGAGAGGGAGTGAGAGAGAGAGAATAAAG
>CM060313.1:13111302-13113802 GCA_030674185.1 Monoplex corrugatus | reverse complement strand
AGACAAGATGCATTGACCTGCATACTTTTTCTTTCTCTTCTTTCCCTCTCCACAAGAGAATGACGAAAAGTGCCTATCCATCTTACAGACTGCACTAAGCTTATAGTGTAATAGATGACCGCCACTTAGGACTTCAAGCCTCAAGCCACAACCGGTGTCGTGATTAACTGCTTCCCCCCAACAATTTAGTGTCCGCATAGACAGTTATAAACTATCAGCCTACGGTACTTGGTGTTGTGATTAAATGCCCCCCTCCCCTCCAAACCACTTAGTGTCCCAAACATTTATAAAATATATGCCCACCATACCGGTGCCATGGTTAAATTCTCCCCACTCCAATTTCAACAATGTGGTGGCGCTTTATAAATTTAGTGTCCCAAACATTTATAAAATATGTGCCCACCACACCGGTGCCATGGCGAAATCGTCCCTACCCCCATTTCAACAGTATGGTGGCACTTTATAAATTTAGTGTCCCAAACATTTATAAAATGTGTGCCCACCACACCGGTGTCAAGGTTACCCCCCTCCCCCATTTCAACAATATGGTGGCACTTTATGAATTTAGTGTCCCAGACATTTGTAAAATGTGTTCCCGTCATACTGGGCGCCATGTTTAAATGTTCTGACGTACAAAATCCAAAACAAGTGTGACTTCCCGCGTCCAAGCAAACAGGAACCAGAAAAACACGAAAATAGAATCAGAACGCGTATTTAATACAAGACAAGACAAGACAGGCGCCAAATTTTCTAGTCCTCTTCTCTCACTGGACGAAGCAGCAGGGAAGTTTCAGTCTTTTTCTGATAAGTTTGTATTTGGTGTTTGTTTGTGATCTTACATTCACGTTTGACGAAGGCCAGTTGGAAAAATATTTGCGCCTGTTTTGTCTTGTTGTATTAAATACGCGCTCTGATTCTATTTTCGTGTTTTTCTGTTTCCTGGCGTACAGTTTAGAAGTTTCTGGTACAAATATAAGATGTGTGTCCAAAGTCTGTCCATATTTCTTATTGAAGGAAAATCGTTATACCTATCGTCCTAGGTACTGATGTTAATAAACTTGCTCGTTCAGCTCAACGCTGAACAGAACATGAGGGAAATTAGCTGATCTGATGTTTTGGTATGATAGTTTCAGTTTCAGTTTCAGTTTCTCAAGATGACGTCTCCGCGCTCGGAACGAATTCTATATGCACTAACGTCACAGGTGCAATGTGTATGGTGATCATGGCACATGCCTTAAGCCTGCACATAAACCCATGAGCTGGTCAGGTCCTGAGGCCTTATCTAGACTACCACCACCACCACCACCACCATCACCACCACCACCACCATCACCATCATCATCATCACCACCACCATCGTCACCACCACCACACACCACCACCACCATCATCATCATCATCATCATCATCATATCATCAACCTTTTAATTTCAAGAAAATTTCCCGGAATGAAATTTCCATCAGGGCATCAGGAAATGGCGCGGCACCGGCAGGCGGTGTAAGCAATGTCAGCACTCAATATGAGTCCCCAGTGAGAGTGGTGTGGCGGACAATGACAGAGTGTATGGAGTGTTTACAGACGAGGTCTCTCATCCTGTCTCTTTCAACTGTCGGCTGCCAAACAGCTCTCCTGGGACCACAACAGTCCACGCATCTTCTGTTGATCACTTAGTATGGAGTGAATTACGCGTTTCTTGTGTGTGTGTGTGTTGTGTGTGTGTGTGTGTGTGTTTGTGTGTGTGTGAGTTTATGTGTGCGCACGCTCGCACATACACATACACACACACGCACACACACACACACACACACACGCACTCACATACTCACACACACACTCACACACACACACACACACACACACACACACACACACACACACATACATACATACATACGAAACTCACAGCCAGCCAGCCAGACAGACAGCCAGACAGACAGACAGACAGAGACAGAAAGACAGAGCCAGACAGGCAGGCAGACAGACAGAAAGACACAGTCAGACAGCCAGCCAGCCAGCCAGCCAGCCAGCCAGCCAGCCAGCCAGACAGACAGACAGACAGACAGACATATATTTACATTTTCTCGACTAACATCATTCACAGTAAAAAAGACAGTAAATCAAAGAACGAACGAACACATATTTACACACCACACAAACTCATATATATACACACACGGAACAAAGCTGACTAACAACACTTCGATGCAAAGGCTTGCCTGCCCATGCTAACAACGAATAATTAATTCATATGGACAAATGAATGGTGAAGCGGTTTATTGAAAAGGCAGACAGGTTGTATATCACTTGACAGAGTTCAAACCCAGAGGCAATGTTTTCATGTTGTTTATCCAAACAGATTCTGTCTTCAGTCTGGTGTCCAAATGGTCAGAGTGTATCTTCTCCACTTCGATACATTTTACATTTTGAAGTGAATGGCCAGTTTGGTTGAAGTGTTTGGTGACCTGAGTGCCTGTATTTTTTTTTTATGGATGTTTGACC
>CM060313.1:13093802-13098802 GCA_030674185.1 Monoplex corrugatus | reverse complement strand
ACACTAGCAAGGATCAGCTGTAAGACAGATATAGTTGGACTTACTGCTACTGCTCATGAGTAACAAAGTGTTGAAAAGTGTTAAACTTGAAGTTTCTATCTATCTATTTATATATCTACTTGTCTGTCTGTCTGTCTATCTATCTATCTGTCTGTCTGTCTGTTTATCTGTCTATCTGTCTGTCTGTCTATCTGCGTGAGAAAACGGTTTCAGGTCAGGTCAGGTCCCGTAGCCGGTGGGTGGCTGTAGGGGCACCACAGACGACTTGACAACCTCCCTCCATGCCTTTCGGTCTTCCGCTTTCCTCAGGGTGGTAGTGAGGGGGAGGCTGGTCCATTCTTTGATGTTATCTTCCCATCTTTTCTTCTGTCTGCCTCGTCTCCGCTGTCCTGGTACGGTGCCCTGCATGATGGTCTTTGCCAGGCCATGGGTTCTTGTTATGTGGCCGTACCACTTCAGCTTCCGTTTCTTAACGATGGTAAGGAGGTCGTCGTGACGTCCTATGACTACGTGGACACGGTTCCGGACTTCCTCATTTGTTATGTGGTCTTTGTAGGAGATGCCGAAGATCTTTCGGCAGCATCTCATCTCGAAGGCTTGGATTTTCCTCTGGAGGTCAGCTGTGAGAGTCCATGACTCGCAGGCATACATGAATGTGGAGATCACGAGTGTCCGCATCAATCTGATCTTGTGTTTGCTGGTGATGTCTTTTTGCCTCCATATGTTCTTCAGCTTCGTCAGTGCTGATATTGCTTGCGCTATTCTTGCAAGGACTTCTTTTCTTGAACCTTCATCTGTAACTATGGACCCCAGATATTTGAAGTTGGTGACTGGTTCAATTATTTTGTTGTTGATTTTGATTTCCGCATTGAAGCCATCTGCATTGTTTGTCATTATCTTTGTTTTTTCTGCACTAATTTCCATGCCGTAGGCTGAAGATGATATATTCAGCAGATTTATCAGGTTCACAAGTTCTTCTTCTGTGCCTGCTAGTCCGTCAATGTCGTCGGCAAATCGTAGGTTGGTAATTGTTCTGCCGGCAATGCTCATTATCCTCTCCAGAAATATGTTGAAAAGTACTGGAGAGAGGAGACATCCCTGTCTCACTCCGACTGATGTCCGGAACCAGTTTCCCGTGTTTCCGTTGAAGAATACTGCGCTGTTGGCTTTGTCGTACAGACTCTTGATGACATTTACAAGGTTGGCACTGATGTTGTATTTGTGCATGGTGGTCCAAAGTGCTTCATGCCACACTCGGTCGAAAGCCTTCTTGAAGTCAATGAAGACGTGGTATAGGTCTTGTTGGTGTTGCAGGTATTTCTCATAAGAATTCTCAGATTGAATATCTGTTCAGTGGTGCTTCTTCCTGCTCTAAAACCTGCTTGTTCCTCTGCGATGATCTTTTCTGCTTGAGGTTTCAGCCTGTTCAGCAAGATTTTAAGCATGACTTTGCTGGGATGGCAGATTAGGCTGATTGTGCGGTAATTTTTGCACATTTGCAGGTTACCCTTCTTTGGTAGTGTAATTATAAGGGATTTTGTCCACTGGGTTGGCCATTCTCCACTGCGCCAGATTTTGTTGCAAATGATGAGAAGGGCATCAATCATGGCCTCTCCTCCAGCCTGAACAAGCTCGGATGGTATGTTGTCCACGCCTGGAGATTTTCCTTTCTTAAGGGATTTCACAGCTGCTTCTACTTCTGCTCGGAGGATTGGTGGGTCGTCATGATTGGTCGACTGCGGTCCGTTTAGCACTGCAGTATCACCCTGTGTGTTGTAATTATACAGGTCAGAGCAATACTCTGTCCAACGTGTGAGGATTTCTTGTTCTTCTGTGAGGCATTCTCCTGACTTATCTTGGATTGTGCTTACTCTCCCTTGTTTTGTGGTTGTGAGGTCTTTCACCAGCTGGTAAGCCTGTTTTGTGTTGTTTCTTTCCAAGTGTGCATCGATGTTTCCGCACTGATCTTCTATCCATTTTTCCTTGGCTTTCCTCATGGCACCCCTTATCTTCTTGTTTACTTCTCTATATTTTTCTTTTCCTTCCTGTGAGTTGTTTCTTTCTGGCTTCAAGCTCCTCCTTTCATCGCACAAGTCCAGGATGTCATTTGTGACCCACGGTTTCTTCTTCGGGCGATGTTTGCCTATAATTTCTGTGGCTGTTTCTGTGAGGGCCATGGAGAAGGTGTCAGTGAGTTGCTCAACATTTTCTTCGTCTCCCAAGATGGTCAGTGGAGCGAATTTTCCGCCTATCATTGCCTCAAAAGCTTCTTGAATGTTCGCATCCTTCAATTTCTCCAGGTCGAATCGCAATCTTGTTCCTGCTTGTTTGGCAACCTTTTTAAGGTGTACTCGGAATGTCATCATTACAAGCTCGTGATCGCTTCCAACGTCAGCCCCTGGAAAGCTTCTGGTTCTGGCGATGTTAATGCAGGACCGGAAGCGTTTTCTCACCATATTGTAGTCAATCTGGTTGTGACATTCTCCATTTGGGCTGTGCCAGGTCCATCTTCTTTATGTCTTGTGAGAACCGAAGGTGTTAGCCAGCAATAAGTTGTTGTAGCTGGCAAATTCCAAGAGTCGAAGGCCTCTGTCGTTGGTCTCTGTATTGCAGTATTCTCCGGATGTGCCATGCCAGTCCTTCACCGAGTCTTTGCCTACTTTGGCGTTCCAGTCGCTTTGCACTATCAAGATGTCCTTTTTTGGTGTTTTGTCAATGCCATCTTGCAATTGCTCGTAGAAGTCTTCAATTGCGTTGTCTTCATAGTCTAAAGTTGGAGCATATGCCTGTACAATGGTGATGTTGAATGGTGATGCTCTGAGCCGTATGATGATGATTCGGCTGGATATCGGGCGACATCCCATCACTGCGTTCACGATGTTCTTGTGTACAAGAAATCCGACTCCATGCAGATGTTCATCTTCTCTACCACTGTAGTATATCTTGTGGCCTTCTTCTGTAGTGGTTTCCCCAAAGTTCTTCCATCTGACCTCACAGAGGCCTATGACGTGCCAGGTGTATCTCGCCATTTCATGGGTTAACTCTTCTACTTTTCCTTCAGTGTTTAGTGTTCTTACATTCCACGTCCCCACTGTTAGGTTGTCTCTTCCTCTGATGTTGTCTCTCCCCTTCGGTTTATCAGTAGTGTACTTTTCACCTCTGCCCTGATGTACAACAGTAGGCGCGGTCCTTGGTAACCCGCGTGACGACCGATGCGGTATGGTATGGACAGTTGTCGTCATTCATGTGGTGTGTCTAGGGCTATTAAAACTTGGCGGAGCCCATCCCTCTCCAAGTTTAGACCACAGCCAATCTCCACCCACACGGCGGCTCGCCTTGGTCTCGGACATAAGGCCGTTGAACACATCATGGTGCACATCCGCCCAGGCCGGTGGCTTCATCAGGGAAGTCGTTCGCCCAGTGATGCCATGTCAACATCACCCCCTCACATGGTTTGGCACGCCAGCTGAGGCGAGGTCCCGGGGTGTGGCGCTTGGATGCCCACAAGGCAGTGGGGCTATTTACCCATAGCTGGGGGCTGAAACCGCCTTCCTAGCCGTTGGACCTAGTTGGTCTCATCCGCCCAGTCTGCCGGATCCAGTCTATGCGACAGGTAGTACTGGGCTACATTTTACCAGTAGAGGTAGGCGCCAGGTCCCAGGGAGTCCCAGGACGAGCCAGCCAGGCATGCAGTTGCATGCCCAGCATGATGCCCCCCGCTAACAAGGATCACCTGGTACCAAAGCGCCCCCCACCTGACAAGTACACAAGTGTAAAAAGAGAGAATATTAAAATGGTTTGACTAGCTTTTTTTTCTCATTTATTTTGAAACTGGCTTTCCAGTCGTCAACAGCCAGTGACAGTGACCGTCCCACTTCATCTCTCTACCCATTGAGGCGACAAGTGATCCGGCGCCGCTCTTCACTCGGCTGAAGTCGGGAGAGGCTCGGATTGTTTCGTTCCGGCCTAAGAGTGGTGCCTTGACACGCGTTGCAATCTTTACCTCGTTAGCTCCATCTTTTTTCCCTTTTCCGAAACGATCAGTTTCCTCCTTAGCGTGGACAGCAGACTGAAGAGGAGGCTGACATGCTGACTGTAATGCTTGTTGTGGGCTGTGGGATAAGAGGAAGAGATGGAGATTCTGTCAGCCAACGATTTTCTACTTATTATGGAATGGTCATGCTATACTGATTTTATTTCTATTCTCGTATAGTTATGGGAAAATGGGAATGGGACTGCTGATTGTCGTGGTTCGATATAAAGGTAGAAATATATGTCTATAAATGGTGAATTTTGGTTAACCCTTTCATTCCCACACGTTGTCCACCAGCATCCTATACAGCTAACCATGCCAGCAAAGCAAAAACTTAACCCTTTGATTTCCTCACCCTGTCCACCAGTTTCCTGCAGGAAGCTGGTGGACAGGGTGAGGGAATCAAAGGGTTAAGATTTTGCAGTTGATAGATAGGGTGCGGGAACCAAAGGATTAAAATGAAGGGAATGGCCAGGCCATGCTGACCTTATCTTTCTTTAAGTTTTTACGAAATGAAGGATGAATAAGCTGATAATGACGTCTTGGTTATATTATTTTGAAATAACAGAGAAGTACAAAATCTGTCAGAGGAAAAGTTCTTGTTAACAAAATGGTCACACTATACCAATATTCTTCCTGTTTTAGTTTGGTGAAAAATAGAGGCCAGACTGCAGATTATTATGTTTATTTTTTTGTGGATTTGAAAAAAAAATCAACCAACCAACCAACCAAACCAACCAACCAACCAACCAACCAACAACCAACCAACCAACCAACCAACCAACCAACCAACCAACCAACCATCCAACCAACCAACCAACCAGCTAGCCAGCCAGCCAGCCAACCAGCCACCAACCAACCAACCAACCAACCAACCAACCAACCAACCAACCAACCAACCAATCAACCAACCAACCAACCAACCAACCAACCAACCAACCAACCAACCATCCAACCAACCAACCAA
>CM060313.1:13076302-13083802 GCA_030674185.1 Monoplex corrugatus | reverse complement strand
CCAGTGAATGCCCTGCTCTTCACGATTTTCAACTGTCTTAGGATCTTAAGCGTGCGGATGCCAGAAGGCACATGGGTCTGACATGTGGGTGCCAACTGCTTTGAATATTACCTGGTGGATAAACACTGGAGAACATTTCGATATCCCTGGTCATATACATATATACATATGTTTTTGTTTCAGTTTCAGTTTCTCAAGACAAACAAACAAGCAAATAAACAAACACGCACCTATAATACAGCCAGACAGCCTGTGATCTTACCAATCAGCCAACCAACCAACAACCAACCAACAACCAACCAACCAACCAGCCAACCAACCAACCAGCCAACCAACCAACCAACCATCCAACCAACCAACCAACCAACCAACCAACCAACCAACCAACCAACCAACCAACCACCAACCAGCCACCAACCAACCAGCCAACCAATCAACCAGCCAACCAGCCACCAACCAACCAACCAGCCAACCACCCAGCCAACCAACCAACCAGCCAACCAACCAACCAACCAACCAACCAAACAACCAGCCAACAACCAACCAACCAACCAGCCAACCAGTTATACAACCATCCAACAATCCAACAAACCATCCATCCACCACCACCCACCCAACCAACAAAACACCCACTCACCCACCCACCAACCATCCAACCAACCGACCAACCACACCAACCAGCAAACAACCAACCAACCAACCAACCAACCACCAACCAACCAACCAACCAACCAGCCACTCACCCAACCACCCATCTACCCACCCACACACACACATAAAAACCTACTCGTATATTCCGAGTGCACGTATTTGCTGCAGCCCACGAACGTAAACAGAATGCACGGAATGTCGGGGGTCTCTGTTAATTAATTAATCGTACACAATGTTTCCCAGCCATACGTCACATCCAGACGTTTCTCTGTCTATGGACAACGCTGTATTTTCTCCACCAAGAAGAAACTTACTGTGAACATATTCGGCGCCAATCTGTAAATGCTTTTAGCATGATGTAGTGAATTAACGAGTAAGTAAAATACCCGGAATAAAAAATGGATCTCTCTTTTTTTGCTGGCGTGTGTGCACACATACACGTTCATACGCGGACGGATAATTGAGAGACAGACTGACAGTCAGACAGCCAGAGAGACAGACAGAGAGAGAAAGAAAGAGAGAGAGAGAGAGAGAGAGAGAGAGGGTGGAGGGAGAGAGAGAGAGACAAAGAGAGAGAGAGACAGACAGACAGACAAACTGACAGACTGATAGCCAGCCAGCCAGACAGACAGACAGAGACAGACAAACAGACTGACAGACAGACACAGAAAGACAGACAGACAGACACAGACAACAGACAAACAGACAGACAGACACAGAAAGACAGACAGACAGACAGAAAGCCAGACAGACAGAAAGACAGACAGACAGACAGACAGACAAACAGACAGATAGACAGAAAGACAGACAGACAGAAAGACAGGCAAACAGACAGAAAGAAAGAAAGAAAGACAAACAGACAGACAGACAGACAGACAGACACAGACAGACAGACAAACTGACAGACTGATAGCCAGCCAGCCAGACAGACAGAAAGACAGACAGAGACAGACAAACAGACAGACAGACAGACACAGATAGACAGACAGACAGACACAGACAGACAGACAGACAAACAGATAGACAAACAGACACAGAAAGACAAAAAGACAGACAGACAGAAAGCCAGACAGACACAGACAGATAGACAGACACAGACAGACAGACAGACAGACAGACAGACGAAGAGACAAACATTAAAATGTATACACGCGCACCATAGCCTTCCTTTTCTCACGCGACAATCAACCTGCACTCTGGTAGCCCATCCCTCTTTCATTGTTTTCTTTCTAACCTGCAACCCTGCATCCCACCACATCTGTCCACAAACACACCCAACACCAACACTACCAATCTGAATGGACTGGACAGCATTATGATGAACACATTTAACAGCATACTTTGATCAGGAAAGCAAGTCGCTGGCTCTTTTTTTTTTAAGGATAATGGTAGCCATCAAGACATGCTTGAGGCAACAAGTGATAGAGACAGATGGAAGTCCACAATCGCCAACGCCATGCGGCAAGGCACCTGCTGCTGCTGCTGCTGCTGATGATGATGATGAGTAGCCATTTCTGGGTCATATTTCAGGCTGTTTGTTTTACTTTCTTAACGTTCTGATTTCTCTTGCATCTGTGTGCACCCAGAGCTAGTTTTTTTGCCCACACTACGCAGGTGACGTGTTGCTACACAACCTGCATATTCTGTCCTCTTTGCTCGTGCATGATGGGTGTGTTTTTAAGTGTCATATAAGCCGGCCACTCACATGATTTACAGGATCTTTAACGTGCGTATATGACGTTCTGCATGCTTCCTGCACACGAATGGGGGTTCAGGAGCTGCCATTTCTGTACACATGTTGACCTGAGAGGTCGGAAATTCTTCACCATTTACCTACCAGGTGGAGGCATCTGGGCGGATCGAACCCCAGGCCTCTTGATTGGAGGTCCAACGTATACCTACTTGACAGCCATGCCTGCCACTGATTTTTGAAGAATTTTTTCTTTGTGAAATTTGGTATGGTTTACTTTGAAAACAATACGTAAACCACTAAGCAGGGACAGAGACTGGGAGAGGGAGAGAGAGAGAGAGAGAGAGAGAGAGAGAGAGAGAGAGAGAGAGAGAGAGAGAGAGAGAGAGAGAGAGAAAAGAGAGAGAGAAGAGAGAGAGAGACAGAGAGAGAGAAAAGAGAGGGAGAAGAGAGAGAGACACAGATAGACAGACAGACAAGAGACAGAGGACAGAGAGAACGGAGAGCGAGAGAAAGAGAGAGCAAGAGAGAGAGAGAGAGAGAGAGAGAGAGAGACAAGAAAATCACACATTCACACAGAGGCACACAACCATACACACACACACACACACACACACACACACACACACACACACACACACACAAACACACAGTCACACACACAGACACACACACACCGACACACATCGACACCCACACACCCACACACCCACACCAAACACAACACACACACACACACACACACACACACACACAACACACACACACACACACACACACACACACACACACACACACACACACACACACACACACACACACACACACACACACACACACACACACACACACACACACACACACACAAACACAAAGTGAAGTTGTAGACCAACAATTAAAACCACCTGCTTATAACACAAGACGCCCCAGGTTCCAACGCACGTTTTATTTATCCCCCTCCCCCCGCTCTGTCACTCCCCCACATTCTGCTAGAGACTGGACGGTAACCTGGCGCTAGTCTGTCGGATCAGACGACAGACCAAGAACCCATGTGTAGTAAGCATTTGGCATGTATAAAAGAGCAGATGGAACTAAGAGAGAGAGAGAGAGAGAGAGAAGACAGACAGACAGACGACACAGAGAGACAGACAGAGACAGAGATACAGGGACACAAAGTGAGACAGAGAGAGAGAGAGAAAGGAAGAAAGGGAAGAGAGAGAGAGAGAGAGAGAGAGAGAGAGAGAGAGGAGAGAGAGAGAGATAGAAGAGAGAGAGAGAGAGAGAGATTGAGATATTGAGAGAGAGAGAAAGAAAGAAAGAGAGAGAGGAGAGAGAAGAGAAAGAAAGAGAGAGAGAGAGAGAAACAAACAAAGAGAGAAAGAGAGAGAGGACAGACAGACAGAGACAGAGACACAGAAAGACACACAGAGAGCGACACAGAGAATGACACAGAGACAGAAAGAAGGGAGAGAGAGAGAGAGAGACAGAAACAGAGACAGAGAGACAGAGAGACAGAGAGACAGAGAGCAGAACCGAGACAGAGCAAGAAGAAAACTCACACACTCACACGTTTTGACTTGGGACCAAGAACTATGTGTTGCATGCACCTGACATGCATAAAAGACAGGACGGAAACCAATGGAGAGAAACAACATTCTTCAGGAGGGGAAAAAATGCACAGATATCGGCCTAAAAGAGCAGATGGAACCAACAGAGAAACTACGTTCTTCCGGGGAAAATTGCACAAATATCGATGTAACAGAAAAGGACATGGGGATGCGGTTTCCTTTTAGGAAGCAATCTCAATTTGCTATGGAAAATCCATTGGACAAAACGGTACATTAAACACACTGACACGCGCGTGCGCACGTAACCACACACACACACACACACACACACACACACACACAACACACACACACACACACACACACACACACACACACACAACACACTCTCTCTCTCTCTCTCACACACACAACACACACACACCACACACACCTCACTCACTCACTCACTCACACGATCGATCGATCGATCCATCCATATATCCATCCATCCATCCATCCATCCATCAATCCATCAATCAATCAAATACACACATACAGAACAACATTTATACATCCTCCCCCCCCCCCCCCAACCTCATCCCGATACAAAGTTTTGAGGCTCTACTTTTGACAAAACACAAATATACACAGACAGAGAGAGAGAGAGAGAGAGAGGAGAGAGAGAGAGAGAGAGAGAGAGAGAGAGAGAGAGAGAAGAGAGAGAGAGAAGAGAGAGACAGAGAGAGAGAGAGAGAAGACAGACAAACAGACAGACAGAAACACACACACACACACACACACACTCACACATACACACACAGACACATCCAAACGCGCACAGACACACACAAACACACACAGACATACACAGACACCCACACACACACACACACACATACACAGAAACACGCATAGGCACACACACACGCAGATAGACACACGGAGACACACTGAGACATACATGAATATACAAACACAAACACACACAGAGACATACACAAAAACACAGACACACAGAAACACACAAGTACACATAGACACACAAACAGGCACATACACAGCCACACACAGACATGCACAGATACAGACACAGATAGACATACTCTTAGACACACACACACATACACCCACAGACATACAGATACACGCAGATACACACACAGACACACACACACACACACAAACCCACACATTGACAGACACAAATACACACACAGACACACAAATATACACACACACTCACACACAGACACACAAAAACACAGACACACGCATAGACACGTAGACACACAGACACAGACAGACACACAGACACACAGACACACAGACAGACAGACAGACAGACCACACAGACAGACAAACAGACAGACAGACAGACAGACTGACAGTCAGACACAGACAGACAGACAGGCATAGACAGACAGACAGACAAACAGACAGACACACAGACACACAGACAGACAGACACACAGACAGACAGACAGACACACAGACAGACAGACACACAGACAGACAGACACACACACACACACACAAACACAAACAGAGAGAGAGAGATAGAGAAAGGGGGGGGGGGTGGTGGAGGGATGTAATACAGAAACTACATAATCTCTAAACACCTAACAAGACATCTTAATGGCTGCCCATGTATCCCTGTTTATGTGGCTCACATGTTTAAGCATGTTGGAATTCCCAAACCCTCAGGCTTTTGGTGCGGACATACATATAACATGGGCCTATCAGATATGCACGTTCAAAATCCTGTAAGTCATGTCTGTGGCTAACTTGAAAACAACATGAAAACAACATGAAAACAACAGGAAAACAACAGGAAGACAACACGAAAACAACATGAAGACAACATGAAAACAACTTGAAAACAACATGAAAACAACAGGAAGACAACATGAAAACAACATGGAAAACAACATGAAAACAACATGAAGACAACTTGAAAACAACATGAAAACAACAGGAAGACAACAGAGACAACATGAAAACAACATGAAAACAACAGGAAAACAACATGAAAACACATGAAAACAACATGAAAACAACAGGAAGACAACATGAAAACAACAGGAAAACAACATGAAAACAACATGAAAACAACATGAAAACAACAGAAAACAACATGAAAACAAACATGAAAACAACATGAAAACAACAGGAAAACAACACATGAAAACAACATGAAAACAACATGAAAACAACAGAAAACAACATGAAAAACAACATGAAAACAACATGAAAACAACAGAAAACAACATGAGAAAACAACATGAAAACAACATGAAAAAACACGAAAACAACATGAAAAAAAAAAAAAAAAAAAAAAAAAAAAAAAAAAAAAAAAAAAAAAAAAAAAAAAAAAAAAAAAAAAAAAAAAAAAAAAAAAAAAAAAAAAAAAAAAAAAAAAAAAAAAAAAAAAAAAAAAAAAAAAAAAAAAAAAAAAAAAAAAAAAAAAAAAAAAAAAAAAAAAAAAAAAAAAAAAAAAAAAAAAAAAAAAAAAAAAAAAAAAAAAAAAAAAAAAAAAAAAAAAAAAAAAAAAAAAAAAAAAAAAAAAAAAAAAAAAAAAAAAAAAAAAAAAAAAAAAAAAAAAAAAAAAAAAAAAAAAAAAAAAAAAAAAAAGGGGGGGGGGGGGGGGGGGGGGGGGGGGGGGGGGGGGGGGGGGGGGGGGGGGGGGGGGGGGGGGGGGGGGGGGGGAAAAAACAGAAAACAACATGAAAACAACATGAAAAACATGAAAACAACATGAAAACAACATGAAAAAACACGAAAACAACATGAAAACAACATGAAAACAACTTGAAAAACAACACGAAACAACACGAAAACAACAGAAAAAAACATGAAAACAACATGAAACAACACGAAAACAACATGAAAACAACATGAAAACAACACTGAAAACAACATGAAAACAACATGAAAACAACATCGAAAACAACATGAAAACAACATGAACACAACAACATGAAAACAACATGAAACAACATGAAAAACAATATGAAAACAACATGAAAACAACTGAAAACAACACGAAACAACATGAAAACAACATGAAAACAACATGAAAACAACAGGAAAAACAACATGAAAACAAACATGAAAACAACATGAAAACAAACATGAAAAACAAACACAGGAAAAAAACAACATGAAAACAACATGAAAACAACATGAAAACAACATGAAAACAAACATGAAAACAACATGAAAACAACATGAAACAACAGGAAGACAACATGAAAACAACTGAAAACAACATGAAAACAACAGAAAACAACATGAAAACAACATGAAAACAACATGAAACAACATGAAAACAAATGAAAACAACATGAAAACAACATGAAAACAATATGAAAACAACAGAAGAACAACATGAAAACAACAGGAAACAACATGAAAACAACAGAAGACAACATGAAAACAACATGAAAACAACATGAAACAACATGAAAACAACAGAAGACAACATGAAAACAACAGAAACAACATGAAAACAACATGAAAACAACATGAAAACAACATGAAAACAACATGAAAACAACAGGAAGACAACATGAAAAAACAGAAAACAACATGAAAACAACATGAAAACAA
>CM060313.1:13043802-13066302 GCA_030674185.1 Monoplex corrugatus | reverse complement strand
TGCGTGAGTGTGATTGTATGCATGGCCAAAACATTTTCCACGTGTCTGAGCACTGGGCTAAAATAAAATCCTGTTCTTGTTCTTCTCTTGTTTAACCTTGTCCTCTTAGTCTACATACTCATTTTTTGTATTTAACTCATTTTGATTTTAATGTGCATATCGCGTTGCATCTTTAATCAAATTTTTTCTACACCTACCAAAGTTTTTTCAATGAGTATTGCCCTTTATGTCCATTGTTAAAAGTCCTGACCAAGGCATCTGACTCTTATGATGTGCTTTTTTAACCGTACATATTTAGATTTAGTCATTATCTTTGATATTGTTTCGACAAAGAGGAAGGGGGAGAGAGATGAGGGGAGGAAGAGGGTGAGAGAGGAGTGAAAGAGAGAGTGAGAGAGAGTAAGAGTATGTGTGTACATGTGTTTATGCGTTCTTGTGCCTATATGTATTTTAATGCGAATGCCAAAACAATTTCCCATTGTGATGCTTTGGGCTAAATAAAATTCTTGTATCTTGTATCTTGTATCTTAACCACTTCACCATGGCGCCTGGTGCGCTGAGCTAGCTTTATAGAATGAACGATCATGGAACTTTCTGTGGATCAAAGGGAAGAATAGACGAGCTGGTCTTTGGCAGAGGTCTTTTCGAATACAGTGGAGCTTCACGCAAACGCGGAGGCCGTAGGTACGACGTTGCCACAAAACAGGATGAGCATGATGCGTGCGGTACGAAAATTTAACTGGTAAGTTCGACGTACCGCTACGACAGCTGCCCCCTCTCACCTCCTCCCCCCCCCCTCCGCCCCGTAGGGAGAAGAGTGGCAGAAAGGTTCAAAAGTTCGCCTGTCATTAATTAAACTCGAGGTTCTAGGGTTCGTTCCCCGTAGAGGCCTTGATTTTTCTCCTCACTTTGACCGGAAAATCGAACTGAACGTCTAGTCCTTCGGAAGGGGACGAAAAACGAGCCGGACCCGTGTGCCTTCTGGCTGTGCACGCTAAAGATCCCACGGCTGTTGAACATCGTGAAGAGCAGGGCATTGCCCAGCTTCTTTGGTATAAAATATTGAGAAATCGGTTGATTTCCCAGGTCCCACCACTTGAAGACCAATTAGCCTTCTTGCCTTTTTGAAATTTTGGTAAAAAATGTGAATATGAATATGAATTTGCAGCGAGGGAGAGAGGATGGGCGCCGCCCTCGTGGTGTTGGCACCGGGAGAAGTTGAGGTCTCTGTCATCTCGCTCCCCTACGACCCCAGGGTTATGGCACTACCTAGGTAGGACCTCAGGACCTTGCCAGCTCTTGGATTTACGTGCAGGCTTAAGGCGTGTGCCGTGATCATTCTGGATTTTCTCCAACGCATGGCACCTGAGACGATAGTGCATATGGAATTCATTCTGAGCGTGGAGACGTTATCTTGAGAAACTGAAACTGAAACTGAAACTGAAACTTAACGTAGCACATGTGTGTCAGGAAACATGGCGGGCCAGGTTTACTTTAGGATACTACCACGGCGGAATTTCAGACGTCAAAGAAATCTGCAGGATCGTACAAGCCCATCTGATATTTACCATGATGTGGAGATGTTTACTAGGCTTCGTTTTCGGCGATAAGACATCGTACTCTCGTCGATCTGTTTGGAGATGAAGTGGAGTACGTACGTACGTACGTATGTATGTATGTATGTATGTATGTATGTATGTATGTATGTATGTATGTATGTATGTATGTATGTATGCATATATGTATGTATGTATGTATGTATGTATGTATGTATGTATACATGTATGTATGCATGCATGTATGTATGTATGTATGTATAAATGAATGTATGTATTGTCACGAGCAGACTGTGACAATGGTATTTAAGAGTTGCAACTCTTGTACAGCAGGGACTGTTAGGAGTTAATTACCTCCCGTTTTGTTTACGGGTTTCCTTTTATGGTTTAGAGAGTAGCTAGCCAGTAATGTGAAAAGGGGAAGGAGGTGTGACGCCTGTGACGTCAAAATCTTAGATGGAGTGGTCCATCTACCTAATTTGCATAGGTATAGAACGACGGTTGAGGTCGATCGTTCTTATGCAGAAAGTTAAGATTTTCCCCTCTTGATCTAGCGCTTTGGACTAGCCAAAGAAATTGTTTTTGGGGAATTGTTCCGGTGGCGGGAGTCTCGCCACAGCCAGCGTGGGGATAGGCCGCATTTGGTTTAACTGTTTAGTACATTTGGTACTGTGTGCTGAAGGTAGATTCAGCTAGGGGCAGGGTTCTGCCAAGGAACGGTTTCGTTCAACAGGTGTGGATGGGAGTGAACCAGTCTGGGCAGTGCTGCTGAAGGAACTATATTTTTCTTTTGGTGATGGTGGATGTAATTGTGTCGTGGATAATTATTCCCTGGAGTAAGGGGTCTGTGTTAATCCACAGGAGAGATTGGTAAGGAAATTTAAATCTTTTTGTTGTTGTTATTATTGATGTTGGTGTGTGGATGTTTTGGTTGAGTGTTATAAATATTAAGGTTTAATTTCTTTTTTCCCTTATAGGTGTGGTGTAGGCTGAGTTGAGCTTGGGTGGTTAATACACATAGAGGGAATACTTTTGTTTATGTAAGCTTGTTATAAGAGTTAATAAATTATTTTGTGTTGTTAAATATTGATTGTTTAGTGTAATGTTGTTGATGGGGGGAACCGGGAGTTCCCTTTCCAACGACTTTGTCTGAGCCACCAACTGGTGATTCAGACAAGGTATGGAGGAGTGTTGAGTGACAGGGGAGAGTAACTAGAATGCTCTTTCCCAGATCTAGCAATATCCAGCAGTGTCCAGTATTCCCCAGGAGCGGACCAGTAGTGTCCAGTGTCCCCCAGTGTCCAGTACCAGTCTTGAATGGGCGAGAGCTGAGGCGTATGACCAGAGGGGCACCAGGGGAGGCAGTGTAGCGATGGCGATCACCGGGGTTTCCGGGCAGCAACCGAGCTAAGTGAAGCTGACTGACATTATAGGGCCATTACGTCATTGAAGCTGGCAATGATGATTTGTAGGGCCATGTTGAATGTGTTGTAGGGAAGCTGTTTTTTTTAATTTAAGTAGACTTTGTGCGTGAGTGTGGAAGAGTGAGTGAATGGAAAATGTTGGATTTTTTGCCTTAGTTTTTTTGTTGTTGTTGATTAGAAATAAATGTTGGGACTTGAACATTTAGACTGGTCTTTTTGTAGTTTAGTTATAGGGTGGTGGGTTGATGGATCTGTTTTGGTAGGTTGGTTAATGGTGTATGGGATGAATGGAAGGTGGTTTGGTTGTGTAATGGTGGTATGGTGTTGGTATTAGTGTGTGTGAATGATTCCAACCCTGTATGCAAAACCTAAATGTGAAGTGCTCATACTAAGTTTGTATAGTATGTCCAGCCGCTAGCAATCCCTAGACCCGCATTAAGCTGGTGGTTTGTGACAAATTGGGGGCTCGTCCGGGATTAGAATTTTGTACGGGTGGAAGGGTTATTATTGTGTTGTAAAGGTATTTTGGTTATTAGTAAGATGGCAGAGAGTGCTTTTCCAACCCCAGATACGACTCCTCGAGTATTGGGGCGGGGCAGGAGATTAGGTCTGGATTCAGTTCGGCCAGGTGGGACAGAAAGGATTAGTCTATGTCAGAGTACAGGTTGGAGGGAGAGAAGATGGGGCTGACTGGAAATGACTTGGTTAGTTTTGTCCAGCAGTGTGCAGACAGGGCTCTCCATGAGCGTGAACATCAAGCTGAGATGTTATTGAGAGAGAGAGAGCTGGCACTGAGGCAATCCTCGGTTCAGTCTGAGGAGAGGGGGTGGACAGTCGAGAGGGTACATCTGGATATGCCCTTCTTTGAAGATGGGGATAATATTGATAGCTATCTTTGCCAATTCGAGCGGCTTGCAAAACTGCAAGGGGGAAGTTGAGAAACATGGGCTATCCGGTTGGGAACACTTTTGAAAGGGAAAGCACGGGAGGTTTATACCGGGCTTTCTGAGGAGGAAGCAAGCAGTTACGATGACCTCAAAGCGGCGTTGTTATTGAAGTTTGAGGTGTCGGCTAACACCTACAGGGTCAAGTTTTGGACTGCAAAGAGGGAACCAGGCGATTCATATCGTCGCCATGTTTCAAACTTCCAGCTTTGGCTAAGTCATTGGCTAGAGTTATCAGGCAGGAGGGCTACATTTGAGCAGCTTCGGGATTTGCTTCTGATGGAGCAGCTGCTAGCTGGAATGTCTGTAGAGTTAAGCTACTTTTATCAGGGAGAGGCGACCCACCTCGGTCCTGGAGGCGGCTGACAGCCCAAGTGTATGAAGAGGCACGGAAGGGACAGAAGATGTCTAAGCAAGGGGTGGTTCAGAGGAGTGAGCCCAAGGGGTCAATTCCTACTCGGGTGACTGAGTTAGTGTGCTTTTTCTGTCAAAAGAAGGGCCACAAGAAGTCTGATTGTCTGCAGTGGAAAAAAGAAAAGGGGAAGAATATTAGGGCGGTGGTGACCTCTATTCATCACGAACCAGCTTCAGGACAGGTGGGAGAACTATGTGGCAAATGTTCACAGAAGTTTATAGGGCACTGTGTGGCCACAGTGGGAACACACTCTGTGCAAGCGTTACGGGATACAGGTGCTGAGCTCTTCGTTGTCCGTGAAAGCCTGGTTGCTCCGAACCAGAGAACTGGAGAGTACTCCAAGGTTACCCTGGCAGATTCCAGTGGGAATGAGGAGTTACCCCTAGCTTGGGTGGAAATCCAGTCTCCCTTCTACACCGGTACTACAAAGGCCATTCTAATGAGAGACCCTATTGTTGACTTGCTGATAGGGAATACGGCGGTAGGGAAGGATGGTTCATGTAGTGACGTCCCGGTCTATAAAGCTGTAGCGTACAGTGGGGTGTCTGTTGTGACGAGGGCTCAACACGCAAGGGAGAAGTTCAGGCCTCTCAAGCCTACCATGGAAGAGATAGGTGGAGTCACCCCAAGTGAACTCAAAGCCGCTCAGGTGGGGGATGCAACCCTGGATAGATTTCGCTTGTTAGCCAAGAAGGGGAAATCTCGACAGGCAGGGAAGTCGGGCTGCGTAAGTTTCCAAGAGCAGAAGGGCATTTTGTACCGTCAGTATGTTGGCAAGGAGGGAACTTACAGGCAGGTGGTAGTTCTGGTAAGGTTCAGGCGGGAACTTTTAAGGCTGTCACATGAATCCTTGATGGGAAGCCACCTGGGGACCAGGAAGACCCTGGAAAGAATATGGCAACATTTTTTCTGGCCAGGGATTTGTGCCGATGTGCGACGCTTTTGCCTGTCTTGCGATCTGTGCCAGAAAACGACCGCGAGGGGTCGTACCAAGAAGGTTCCTGGAACGCTGGTGAGGATGCCACTTATCGACACTCCGTTCCATTGAGTTGCGATAGATTTGGTGGGTCCAATCCAACCAGCGGCACAGAGTGGAAATCTCTATATATTGACTGTGGTGGATTATGCCATGCGGTACCCTGAAGCAGTGCCTCTGAAAGCCATTGAAGCAGAGAGGGTGGCGGAGGTGTTGTTTGGGATCTGGTCACGGGTCGGTATTCCTTCCGAGGTGTTGACCGATAGGGGAACCCAATTTACCAGTGACGTCATGGGCCAGGTAAACCGACTGTTGTCGATCAAGGGCCTGACCACCACTCCCTACCACGCTCAATGCAATGGGCTGGTAGAACGCTTCAATGGCACTCTCAAGTCCATGGTGAAGAAGTTGTGCCAGGAACAGCCTCGGCATTGGGACCAGTATCTGCCGGCCCTTCTGTTCGCCTATCGTGAGGCACCCCAAGAGTTTAGGGTTTTCGCCCTTCGAACTCCTGTACAGGCGAACGGTTCGGGGACCTCTCACTGTTCTGAGACAGGCATGGACTGATGAGGAGGCTTCAGAGGAGGTTAAGACCACAGCGCAGTATGTGATTGATCTCCGGAACCGGCTGGAGGAGACTTGTGCTGTGGCGCGGCAAAATCTGGAAAAGGCTTCCTGCCGCTACTCCAAATACTTCAATCAAAAGGCGCGGTCTCGCACATTCCAACCAGGGAGCAAGGTTTTGTTGCTGCTGTCCGCCAGACACAACAAGCTTCAAGTGAGCTGGCAAGGGCCGTTTGAAGTGGTTGAAAGGGTTGGTGAAGCTGACTACCGGGTGAATGTGGGTGGTAAACTGAGGCTGTATCATGCCAACCTGTTAAAACTACCACGAGAGGGGTGAAGAGGGCCTTAGTCGATGTCCTACCGCTCATGTGGCCGAGGTGATGGGAGAAGGGACTATCCAGGGAGACAAGGAGATTCCATTGTGCCCACTGCGAAAGGAAGAGTCTGCTGCGGATGTGCATCTTGGGCTGCTCTGTCAAAAGAACAGCATGAGCAGGTTTCACAGATCCTGAAACGCAAGTCACGGGTAGTGACCTCTCCCTTTGCGTACGGAGTTGGCAGAATTCGAGTTGACTTTGCGCGAAGCCACTCCGGTAAGGGTCAAGCAATACCCTCTCCCACATGCAAAGCAGGCCATAGTGCGGAAAGAGGTGGAGGACATGATTGGGTTGGGTGTCATTGAACCAGCAAGCTCACCTTTCAATTCTCCCATTGTGTTTGTGGCAAAGAAAGACGGGTCAGTTCGATTCTGTGTTGATTACCGGAAACTGAACCTAGTGACCGAATTCGATGCAGAGCCTTTACCTGACACTGAATATCTATTCAGTCAGCTTGGCAAAGCAAAATATCTGTCCAAGATAGATCTGTCAAAAGGGTATTGGCAGGTGCCGATCAGAGAGGAAGACAGACCAAAGACTGCTTTTTCTTCCCATCTTGGACAATTCTAATGGACCGTGATGCCTTTTGGCCTACAAAATGCTGTGGCCGTCTTTAGCCGCATGATGAGGCAATTGTTGCGGCCATTGGAACGGGAGGACATCCAAAACTACATGGACGATGTGATCATTGCCACGGAAACGTGGACCCAACATTTGGAGGCACTTGAGGCTTTGTTTGGAAGGCTGGATGAGGTAAACTTGTCGGCCCGGCCTTCAAAGTGCTTCATTGGCTTCAATGAGTTGGAGTTCCTGGGTCACCGGGTGGGTGGAGGTAAAATGCAACCTACAGAGGACAAGATAGAGAGGATTCGTGAGGCCCCTAGGCCTTCTTCTACGAAGAAAGAAGTACGGTCCTTTCTGGGTTTGGCCGGGTACTACAGGAGGTTCGTTCCAAACTTTTCTACCCTGGCTGCTCCCCTGACTGACCTAACTAAGAAGGGTTGTCCCAATCAAGTCACATGGAGTGAAAGCTGCGAGAAAGCCTTTCGGACTCTGAAAGACCGGCTCAGCTGTGAACCAGTAGTCCAACTGCCGGATCCAGAGGCACCTTTCGTGTTACGGACAGACGCATCGACTGAAGGCCTTGGAGCCATTCTGCTCCAAGAAGGAGAAGGGTTGTGGTGACCCGTACATTATGCCAGTCGGAAGTTGTCCACGGCGGAAAGGAATTATGCCACAGTGGAGTTGGAGTGCCTAGCTGTGGTGTGGGCATTGGGAAAGTTTGAACCTTACCTGTATGGGAGGCATTTCTACCTTCAAACAGACCACCAACCCTTGGCTTTTCTGCAGAAAGCCAAGCACACCAATAGTCGGTTGATGAGGTGGGCATTGTTGTTGCAGCCATATTCCTTCACAGTCCAGGTGATTCCTGGGAAAGAGAATGTAGGAGCCGACTTTTTGAGTCGGGTGAATTAGTCTGAGAACCAGTCATTTGTTGGTTTCTGGGTGAAACTAGTTTCATCCTGAGTTGGGGGGAGATTGTCATGAGCAGACTGTGACAATGGTATTTAAGGGTTGCAACTCTTGTACAGCAGGGACTGTTAGGAGTTAATTACCTCCCGTTTTGTTTACGGGTTTCCTTTTATGGTTTAGAGAGTAGCTAGCCAGTAATGTGAAAAGGGGAAGGAGGTGTGACGCCTGTGACGTCAAAATCTTAGATGGAGTGGTCCATCTACCTAATTTGCATAGGTATAGAACGACGGTTGAGGTCGATCGTTCTTATGCAGAAAGTTAAGATTTTCCCCTCTTGATCTAGCGCTTTGGACTAGCCAAAGAACTTGTTTTTGGGGAATTGTTCCGGTGGCGGGAGTCTCACCACAGCCAGCGTGGGGATAGGCCGCATTTGATTTAACTGTTTAGTACATTTAGTACTGTGAGCTGAATGTAGATTCAGCTAGGGGCAGGGTTCTGACAAGGAACGGTTTCGTTCAACAGGTGTGGATGGGAGTGAACTAGTCTGGGCAGTGCTGCTGAAGGAACTATATTTTTCTTTTGGTGATGGTGGATGTAATTGTGTCGTGGATAATTATTCCCTGGAGTAAGGGGTCTGTGTTAATCCACAGGAGAGATTGGTAAGGAAATTTAAATCTTTTTGTTGTTGTTATTATTGATGTTGGTGTGTGGATGTTTTGGTTGAGTGTTATAAATATTAAGGTTTAATTTTTTTTCCCTTATAGGTGTGGTGTAGGCTGAGTTGAGCTTGGGTGGTTAATGCACACATAGAGGGAATACTTTTGTTTATGTAAGCTTGTTATAAGAGTTAATAAATTATTTTGTGTTGTTAAATATTGATTGTTTAGTGTAATGTTGTTGATGGGGGGAACCGGGAGTTCCCTTTCCAACGACTTTGTCTGAGCCACCAACTGGTGATTCAGACGAGGTATGGGGGAGTGTTGAGTGACAGGGGAGAGTAACTAGAATGCTCTTTCCCAGATCTAGCAATATCCAGCAGTTTCCAGTATTCCCCAGGAGCGGACCAGTAGTGTCCAGTGTCCCCCAGTGTCCAGTACCAGTCTTGAATGGGCGAGAGCTGAGGCGTATGACCGGAGGGGCACCAGGGGAGGCAGTGTAGCGGTGGCGATCACCGGGGTTTCCGGGCAGCAACCGAGCTAAGTGAAGCTGACTGACATTATAGGGCCATTACGTCATTGAAGCTGGCAATGATGATTTGTAGGGCCATGTTGAATGTGTTGTAGGGAAGCTGTTTTTTTTAATTTAAGTAGACTTTGTGCGTGAGTGTGGAAGAGTGAGTGAATGGAAAATGTTGGATTTTTTGCCTTAGTTTTTTTGTTGTTGTTGTTGATTAGAAATAAATGTTGGGACTTGAACATTTAGACTGGTCTTTTTGTACAGCTTAGTTATAGGGTGGGTTGATGGATCTGTTTTGGTAGGTTGGTTAATGGTGTATGGGATGAATGGAAGGTGGTTTGGTTGTGTAATGGTGGTATGGTGTTGGTATTAGTGTGTGTGAATGATTCCAACCCTGTATGCAAAACCTAAATGTGAAGTGCTCATACTAAGTTTGTATAGTATGTCCAGCTGCTAGCAATCCCTAGACCGCATTAAGCTGGCGGTTTGTGACAGTATGTATGTATGTATGCATGTATGCATGTATGCATGTATGTATGTATGTATTTATGTATGTATGTATGAATGTAGGTAGGTATGTATATGTAGGTATGTATAGGTATGTATGTATATATGTATGTATGCTGTATGTATGTATGTATATATGTAGGCATGTATGCATATAGTGTATGTATGATGTATGTATGCATATATGTATGTATGTATGTATGCATATATGTATGTATGTATGTCTATACTTTTCAAACTTGTTTTATCGTTTTCCTGTTACGCTTACATATGACTACAACACAACAACAACAACAGACACGTATTTTTCTTCTGCGTTGTTTACTCCCAACTTTTCAAAAGAAAAATAAGTTTCTCCACATTTTTAGACTAATGGGGGGAAAAAGGAATGAGACATGACATCATCTGGACTAGTTACTGTCTTCATGTCGTGATTTATGTAACTGACACATGCACAGCCTCTCTTCTGGCAAATCCCCCAGTACCCCCACCCTCCAACCTCTTTTCTACCCTTCCCCCATCTTCCCCACCCCCTAGTCTGAAAAAAAAAGGAAAAGTTCAAAATGTCATAGAAAGATATCTATTTGAAATAGTCAGTTTCAGTTTCAGCTTTTTAAGATGTGGTCTCTATCTAGGCTTTTTGCTATGAATTCCATAAGCACTGACGCCACAGATGCTGTGTGGTGATGATGAGGCAAAATGATCATGGCATAAGCCTTAAACCTGCACACGTACCCTGTGTGTTGACAAGGTCTTGAAAAAAATGTTTGGCCGACCCCTCTCTCCTTGCGTTACGAACATGACACTCTGATCAGTAAGCCAACGGGGTCATTGATAATAATATTGATAATGATGATATAATAATAATATAATAATAATAATAATAATGATAATAATAATAATAATAATAATGATAATAATAATATAATAGCAATAATAGTAATAATAACAATAACAATATTGATAATAGTAATAATAATACAACATAAATAATAATAATAATATAATATAATAGCAATAATAGTAATAATACAACAACACAACAATAACAATATTGATAATAATAATATAATAATGATAATAATATAATAGCAATAACTAATAATAATAACAACAACAATAACAATATTGATAATAGTAATAATAATAATGATAATAATAATGACAACAACAATAATAATAATAATAATATAATAATAATGAAAATAATGATAATATAATAATAATAATAATAATAATAAATAAACTGGCCTGCCCGAAGGTTGATCCCATGTAGTAGTAGGCCTCCTTCAGACAGGTTGCTCTGGCAGCATTGAGTGTCCTCTCCAGGGCGCAAGCCTGGGCACAGTGATATGGAGAACCAGCTGTTGTCCACGCAGCAGATTTCCCTTCTCCGCGATGCTGACGGATCCAAACGAAGGTTGGTACAGTTCAATGCCAGCAGTGTCACAGGACTTGCCAGAAAAGGCGCCGGCATCAGCATCAGTCTGTTTCGGAACTTAGACTATTTTTTTTCCTCCAAGTTGACTCAAGAAGCCTTTCTTGTGAATTGGTTTGCCCGCAAGGCAAGGCAGTGGAGATCTCAAAAATCAGAGTTTACTCTTCTTGATGGATTGCACTCCCAGGTTGACGAACCCCATCTGGCCGGAATGATCATCAACAGGTAGTATTGAATTACACGGCTATCGATAACTGACCAAGTGGCCAAACCTGACTCATGTCTCCTGTGTTGTCAGCATGGAGTTGTAACCAGCTGAGCTAACAGGGAGGCCTGAAGCTGGAACCCACGATTCCTGCATTATCAACATGCAGTTCTGACATATTGACATATTTACCGGAGGTCAGCGAGGTACTGTTTGATTTTTTTCTGACTGACCTATCTGTGCCTTGGCTTATGTTAAAATTTGTTCACGACGAATTTTTTTAATTTCGTTTTCTTTCACGAGAGAGAGAGAGAGAGAGAGAGAGGAGAGAGAGAGAGCGACAGAGACAGACTGAGACAGACAGGCAGACACAGAGAGAGAGAGAGAGAAGACAGAGAGACAGACAGAGAGAGAGAGACAGAGCGACAGAGACAGACAGAGACAGACAGGCAGACAGAGAGAGAGAGAGGAAAGACGGAGAGAGAGAAAAAGAGAGAGAAGAGAAGAGACAGACAGACAGACAGAAAGACGAGAGAGAGAGAGTATCATAATACCTGGGAAGGATGTGTGTCTGTATTCTGTCTGTATGAATGTATGTAATTAAAATGTGCAAGGAACGTTTCCTCAGCTTGTTTATGGACAGCTCTTTACCAATGTTTGGTCAAGGTTGTGGACCATTTTGGTGTTTATAAAGTTAGTGCTGATATATATTTTATTCCAAGCGCACAGACGCTATCTTACAAAAAAAAAAAAAAAAAACGGAAACGAAAACTGACCTCAAAATGAAGTAATTATGTTTTGATTTATATAACCACTGGCTGTAGCGATGTTCCAGAATTTGGACCCTTCCAGCAGGTCACGGTGACACAAGAATAAACACGCCAAACCTGATATCTTCCTAAAGAGGCAAGAAATACGAATTCGTTTTCCCTTTCCAAACGCAGGGACGCGCGAAGAAAGCGCAGCAGACTGTTACAATGTCTACAGCAACAGAGTGTCAAGTTTGCTTCCACCAACAACACAACTGGTTGCCAGGCGTAATGGTTTTCCCGTCGTAAAATGTACAACCCCGATTTTTGTGGGTAGGACAAGCAAGATACTATATACAAAGTTATTTTCCACATCAAACTTGTTTTCATTCATGTTAGTTTAGAGAATAAAATCAGTTATATTTTATTAGCAACGTATATCTTAATTCAAGCACAAGAACTAAGCTTTGACGTGGAAAATATGGGAAATTTTTACACGGATGGTATTAGATATATACCTATCTATATCTATATATATATGTATAGCTACATCTCTTCTCTGTCTGTCTATCTATCTATCTATCGATCTAACTATAATGTCTAGATGTCTATTTGTATGTCTTTTGTCTATCTGTAAATATATACACATATATGATATACATAATGTTATAAGAACAAATATATATTTATATATATAAATAAGAACAAAACGGATTGCGGAAAGGAGATATAACAAATTATGTTGATAATTTGACAAGACACTTTGTAAACAGAAATACAATTACATTTTAGTTGATCGAAATAGAATTATAATAATGAATCTAATGATATCCTGAAGAATGTTAATAAAGTGTATAAAAAACTACATACAAAAAGAGGCCTTTGGAAATACACGAAATAAATAATACTCAAAACAAGAACGGCCAATATTATCAGTTGAAGTGAAATACTCAAAAGAAAGAGAATAGACTGAAAAGAGGCATGAATTGTTTCAGTACCGTGAAATATGAAGGGAATACAGGAGCAGATGGAACGATGAAGATAGTGAAAACAAATCACTAACATTGGCTTTGGGTATTAAAACTGATCAGCTTAACCTTTTGACTCCTGCACTCTATCCAGCAACTACAAAAACTTAACCCTTTGACTCCCTTGCTCAATCCACCACCTTCCTGCAGGAAGCTTGTGGATAGGGTCTAGAGTCAAAAGGTTAATTTTTACTTTGTCAGCAATGCAGGATGCTGATGAACAGGATGCCGGAATCAAAGGGTTAATCTTACATAATACATGTAATTCTAATTGAATAGAGAAATAGAGAATCAAGTGAATACATTTTCGAAACAAAACAATAAGGCATAGCAGTGATGCTCAGCAATAAACTGGTAAAACTTAACGACGGACAAACATGTAGTAGTCTAAAATCACTATTGTGAACAGACATTAAATAAAAGATTCATTCAAACATGCAGTAAAAGAGAAAACCGATAAAGTGATCAAAATAACATACTCTTCGTCTGATGTCATTTTCTCGTGTTCACATTATATGTGTACGTGGGAGGAAAATGTAAACATTTGAACGGGTTCATCTTTGGAATTCGGTGATTACACACGTATACGAACGTACACACGTGGTCACGTGAGCGCGTATGGTGTGCATATGTGTGTGAGCACCTGAGTACAACTTTTACCAAAGCAGTCTCTTATACTTTGGAATGGGTTTTCATCAAGAAGGTTTTTAATACTCAGCTAGAAGTGATGGGTTGGCTCTGTGATAGAGAGAGAATATATAAATCATGATTGATCCTCTCCGCCTACCAAATATAAACTCCTGACCCTCACCAATATATAAATCAGAAACTGCAACATTCTCTAAATAGTTAACTGCGCATGCTAATGGCCGTCCATACATCATGGCTTTGAAGCCAAGACAACCTAATTAAATTCCCATACCTTCAGAAGTACGTCGCTGGCACGAGCATACATCCTGTCTACGTTGATTTGGGAAAGATTGGTCTTTTAAGACACAGGGGAGGTAAATGCTTCATCTTTGGAAGATCTAGGGGAAATCATGGTGAAACAATGTGCATATCTACATTTGGTGAGAGGGAACGTGAACTGAAATGTTTCAACCCATATCGGCTGATGCTGGACACTGGCTTGTAAATTGAGGTTTGATTCAAAGTTTCGTTTCTTATTTTTCCAACTTCTTTTAAACTTCATTTAAGTACATGATACAAACACCCACAATCGTCTTGAAATATATGCAGTGCAGAATCGGTGGATATAACAGACAAGTATTCATTGTAATGTATGCAAACATCGATAAGAAAGCTTGCAGCTTCTTTTTTTTTTCTCTTACACCATCGTATGCGTTTGGATTTTTTTTTCTGATTTGTTTTAGTCCTGTTCTTTACTCCACTATGATTCGTTTGAGTTTTTAGTTTTTTACACTATAGACCCATGCATATTTTTATCTTGTTTGCTGTTTACCTTTTCTTTCTTATCCATTTCCCCTCGTTTGATATCTTTCTTTATTTCAAGTAAATGTTCATTTCAACTGCTGTGTGGAGGACTTTGGAAATATATCTCAGACGGTTTCTTCGTTTCTTTTCTTTCTTTTTTCACTTTCATAATTTTCGTGGACTGGACAGTTCTATTGACTGAGACCTGGACTCGAGTTCATTTTCAGCTCACAACATTGAAATTTGACTGGTCCGATGTTCGTCTTAATGTTTCCGTCACTCTGGTGGTGCCAACTTAATGACTCATGGGTCTCTTCCGCTTCCATTTTCCATTTCAAGACCTTGTCAGTGCAGGCTGAGAGAGTCTGCCAGATAATTGCTGACAGAACTGGTTGGAGCGCATATGAAATTGTCCAGGACAGATGAATCCTTCTTGAACAAACTTCAAACCAATCCGGTCCCTAAAAAGAAAAGGGGGATTCTTTGTGTTTTGACACATCAATCAGAAAAAGATAAAAGACCAACGATCGAACGAACAAACGAACGAACCACCAACCAAACCAACCAACAACCAAACCAACCAACCAACCAACCAACCAACCAACCAACAACCAACCAAACAACCAACAAACAAACACACAAACAACACAACACAACACACAACAAACGAACACAAACCAAAAACAACCAAACAAACAAACGCACACACACAAACAAAACAAAGAAAACATACAAACAAATGCACAACAAACACACACACACACACAACACACACACACACACACCACACCACACACACACACACACAATACCAGGAACGATATATAACCTCACCAGGACCAGTTCCTATCTTAATTCATCTGACAGACTCACGCGTGGGTTGTCTTCTGGTAAATGTCACCCTCCCCCAACAACCTCTTTTCTTACCTCCCCACCCACCCCCCCACGCCCACCCCACCCCTTTTCCAAAAAAGAAAAATGAGAGAGCGAGAGAGAGAGGGGGGGAGAGAGAGCGAGAGAGAGAGAGAAAAGAGGGAGAGAGAAAGAAAAGAAAAGAAAGAGAGTTCAGACTTCGGACTTCAGAACACTTTATTGTTCAAGGAGAGAGAGACAGAAAGAAGAAAAGAGAGACAGGGAGAGAGAGAAGAGAGAGAGGGGGGGGGAGAGGGAAAGAAAGAGGGAGAGAGAAGGAAAGTGAAAGTGACAGACAGACAGACAGACAGAGAAAGAGAGAGTTCACACTTCAAACTTTAGAACACTAAATTATTCAAGGAGAGAGAGGAAAGAGACGAGACAGAGACAGAGCGACAGAGACAGACGACAGAGACAGAGGGACAGAGACAGACAGAAGAGAGAGACAAGAAGAAAATAGAGAGTAGAAAGCGAGAGAGGCAGACAGACAAGAGAAGTCAGACAGACAGACAGTCGACATAGACAGAGAGACAAACAGAGACAGAGAGAGAGAAATACAAGACATCACACAAAGATGAATGAGTTCACTTGAAATAGTGTTGCTGCTTATCTGACGTATCTAGCTGTGCCCTCAGCCATCTTGCCAGGACTAATAGCATTGTTTTGGGGTCACACCAAGCTAATTGAGGACGTGTTCCAGAAATAATTTCCTGTCCGTTGATTCCAGAAATGTTGTAGTCAAGCGAATGAGCGATCAAAAGTTATAACGTGTTATTATTGGTGTTATCATTATCGTTAATATGATCAGTATCTGTGTTATTGTTGTATTGGTCGTTGTCATTATTATTTTATTATTATTATTATTGTTCTCATAATTAATCATTTATGATTATTATCGTTTGTTGTTGTCGTTGTCGTTGTTACTGTTTGTCGTGGTTGTTTATAAATTATTGTCTTGTTATTGTTGTGGTTATTGTCATTGATGTTGTCATCGTTATTATGTTTGTTACTATTGTTATTATTGTTATCATTATTGATTTTCTGTTATCATCATCCATCATCATCACGTCATCACTTAATATTTAAATTTTTATTATCATTATTATTATCATTATTATTATTATTATTATTACTTATCATATATCATAGCTATTATTATTGTTAGCATTATTGCAAATCATTCTTATATAGCGTTATTCTCCAAACTTAATTGGAATCACTACGTAATAGACACAGACTTCTCAGTGGAGCACGGAGAACTCAAGCTGTTAGGTGAGCTGACCACACTCCACTATGTTGTTGTACAGTCTGCATTTTTGATGTGTGTGGAACCTGGGAGTTTTAATGTTTCCATGGGCCAGCTTTTCACACGATTTACATTTTGTTTACGTACATATTTGATATTTTGCATGTTTATACGCAATTTCAGTTTTTAATTTCAAATTTCAATTTCAATTTCTCAAGATGACATCTCTGCGCTCGGATTGAATTCCATATGCACTAACTTCACTGGTTGCCATGTGATGGAGTAGATCCAGAATAATCACGGCACAAGCCTTAAGCCTGCACATACACTGTAAACCCAAGAGCTGGCCAGGTCCTGAGGTCCTACCTATATAGCTCCATAACCCTGGGGTTGTAGGGGAGTGAGGTGGCAGAGACCTCAACTTTTCCCTGGGCCAGCACCACGAGGGCAGTGCCCATCCCCTCTCCCTCTCTTCAAATTCATAGTCATATTCACATTTTTTTAAAAAACAGACTTCAGAAAGGGAAGAAGGATAATGGTCTTCACGGAGTGGGACCTGGGAAATCAACCTATCTCTCCAGTGTTTTATACCAAGGCAGCCGTGCAATGCCCTGCTCTTCACGATTTTCAACTGCCGTGGGATCTTAAACGTGCACAGTCAGAAAGTACACGGGTCCCATTTATTTTTTGTCCTCTTCCGACGGACTAGACGTTCAGTTCGATTTTCCAGTCAAACTGAGGAGAAAAGTCGAGGCCGCTACGGGAAGCGAACCCTGGAACCTCGAGTTTGGTTATTGGCAGGCGAATATCTGAACCATTCTGCCACTCTTCTCCCTGAAAAAGAAAGGGGGCTTAGGCACAGGTATGTCTTGATATATGTCTGCCTGGAAGATCGAATAAATCTCCACCCTTTACCAAGCGGATCGAACCCATGACCTTCTGATTTAAGGTCCAGTGTTTACCCACTTGAGTACTGCACCTGTCAAATGATATGGTGGAAAGTTAGATATTTAACCCTTTGACTCCCGCACCCTATCCATCACGTGCAAAAACGTAACCCTTCGATTCCCTCACCATATCTACCAACTTTCTGCTGGAAGCTGGTAGATAGGGTGAGTGAGTCAGAGCATTAAGTTTTTGCTTTGCTAGCATGGTTGAAAATGCAGGGCGCTGGTGGACAAGATGCAGGAGTCAAAGGGTTAAGAGCAAATAGGAAGTGTCTTGATTCCAGCTTTCCAAGAACAACACAGCAATCACTCACGTCTCCTTAAGACAAAAACAAACAAATAAACAATCTTTAAACAAGCAAATAACAATCTTCAAACAAATAAACAATCTTTGAAAAACAAACAAACAAATGAACAATCTTTAAACAAACAAATAAACAATCTTTAAACAAACAAATAAACGATCTTTAGACAAACAAGTAAACAATCTTGAAATAACAATCTTTAAACAAACAAACAAACAAACAAATAAACAATCTTTAAACAAACAAATAAATCTTTAAACAAGCAAATACACATCTTTAAACAAGCAAAAAAATAATCTTTGAAAAAACAAACAAATAAACAATATTTAAACAAGCAAATAAAAATCTTTAAACAAGCAAATAAACATCAGCAGTCAACATCTTCCCTCATCTTCAAATCATACAAATTTACACATTTTTTTAAAAACAACTCTCAGAAAGAAGAAATAAAAATCTTAAACAAGGAAATCAACTAATCTTCCAGTAAAAATTTTAATACAAACAGCGTGCAATCCCTTCTACACGATTTTCAAACCCTAGACTAATAAACGTACACAGCAAAAACAACGTTCCCAATAAATTTGTCCTTTCACAACGACAACTTTCATATCAATCTTTAACCAAGTCAAACTAAAAAATCTTAACGCTACGGAACGAACCCTGAAACCATGATTGGTTATTGACAGCGAATAAATCTGAAACCAATTGCCACATTTCCTGAAAAAGAAACTTAGCACATATTCTTTAATCCAAATCGAATAAATCTCCACCCTTATACCAAGCAGATCAAACCCTATAACCACTATTAACCATGTTTAACCCACATTAATACACACCTGTCAAAATATAAACAGTCTTAAACAATTAACCCATTTACTCCCAACCTTACCAATAACACTGCAAACAAACGTAACCCTTCATTCCTTCACCATAATCTAACCAAACTCTCCATACTGAACTGTATAGAAGTCAGACATTAAGTTTTGCTTGCTACAATGTTAAAACAAGCACTTGAACAAGACAGGATCAAAGGGTTTAAACAAATAGAAATGCTTGATCCAGCTTTCCAAAAAACACAGCAATCACACACATCATCTTAAGACAAAAACAACAAACAAAAAACAATCTTTAAACAAACAATCAAACAATCTTAAACAAACAAATAAACAATCTTTGAAAAAACAACTAACAAAAAACAATCTTTAAACAAACAAATAAACAATCTTTAAACAAACAAATAAACAAATCTTTAGACAAAAATAAACAATCTTTAAAACAAATAAACAATCTTTAAACAAACAAATAAACATAAACAAACAAATAAACAATCTTTAAACAAACAAATAAATCTTATAAAAAACAAATAACAATCTTTAAACAACAAATAAAAAATCTTTAAAAAACAAACATAAACAATAAACAATACTTTAAACAAACAATATAAACAATCTTTAAACAACAAATAAACAATCTTTAAACAACAATCTTTAAACAATAATAAACAATCTTTAAACAAACAAATAAACAATCTTTAAACAAGCAAATAATCTTTAAACAAAAAATAAACAACCTTAAAAACAAACAATTTTTAAACAAACATAAACAATCTTTAAACAAGCAAATAAACAATCTTTAAACAATAAAAAATAATAAACAATCTTTAAACAATTAAACTAAACAATTTTAAACAAACAAATAAACAATCTTTCAAACAAACAAATAAACAATTTTTTAAAAAACAAATAACAACAATTAAACAATCTGTAAACAAACAAAACAATCTTTAAACAAACAAATTAAACATTTTAAAAAACAAATAAACAATTCTTTAAACGAAGCAAATAAACAATCTTTAAACAAACAAATAAACAATTTTTAAGCAAACAAATAAACAATCTTTAAACAAACAATAAACAATCTTTAAAACATAAACAATCTTATAACAATCTTTAAACAAACAATAAACAATCTTTAAACAACAATAAACAATTTTTAAACAAACAATCAATTTAAACAAGCAAATAAACAATCTTTAAACAAAAATTTAAACAATCTTTAAACAAACAAATAAACAGTCTTTAAACAACAAATAAACATCTTTAAACAAACAAATAAACAATCTTAAACAAAAAATAAACAATCTTTAAACAAACAAAAACAATCTTTAAACAATACAAATAAACAATCTTTAAACAAACAAATAAACAGTCTTTAAACAAACGAATAAACGTCTTTAAACAAACAAATAAACATCTTTAAACAAACAAATAACAAATTTAAACAATAACAATCTTAAACAAACAAATAAACAATCTTTAAACAAACAATTAAACCAATTTTAAACAAACAAATAAACATCTTTAAACAAACAAATAAACATCTTTAAACAAACAAATAAACAGTCTTTAAACAAACAAATAAACAATCTTTAAACAAACAAAAGTACAAAACAAACAACTCGGATGTCCTTACACAAGATAAATATATTTTCTGTGTTATTTGTCACAAACAATCGTTTATCTAGATGGACATTTTCTGACATCCTCTATTGTCGCAGACAATTACAAGCGTAAGCTATTAATTCTCTTTGAAATCGTGGTAATCTGCAAGAAGATAATGGTTTTCAGTTTTCAAAGAAAAACGACAATTCCCATGAGCTTGGCGATTTGCAATGACAGGGAAATTTAACTCCACAGAATCGACTGGCTTCAAAAAACAAAACAAAACAAAACAAAAGATAAACAAAGCAAAACAAAGCAAACAAAACAAACAAAACAAACAAAACAAAACAAACAACAGCAACAACAAACCCCCCCCCCCCGTCCAACCACATATATTTGGTCGAGCCTTGAGAACGTAATGTCCTTTTGATGGGGGTTCAAAGTTATGTGTCAGCAGTTGTTTTTCCACAGTATTTAGTAATTGAATATCAGTCTTTTAATGTAAATAGCTTTTTTTTTTTTTCAGTGATGCCTGAACGCATAATTATATCCATGTTTGTTGAGTACATATTGCGTTATGTGACATGATGCCTATATCGTTTACGATAACCGAATACAAAATGTTGTTTGTTTTGTGTGTGTGTGTGTGTGTGTGTGTGTGTGTGTGTGTGTGTGTGTGAGTCTCTCTCTCTCTGTAAGTGTGTGCGTGCGTGTGCGTCTATGGTGTGTGTGTGTGTGTGGGTGTGTGTGTGTATGAGTGAGTGTGGGTGTGTGTGTGGTGTGTGTGTGTGTAGTGTGTTGTGTGTGTGTGAGTGAGTGTGTGCTCTTGTGTGTATGTGTGTGAATGTATGTATATATGTGTGTGTGCTCTTTGTGTGTGTGGTGTGTGTGTGTGTGTGTGTGTGTGTGTGTGTGTAGTGAGTGAGTGAGTGTGTGTCTGTCTGTACGTTCGTGCGTGTGTGCGCGCGCGTGTGAGTGTGTGTGTGTGTGTGTGTGTTTCTGTGTGTGTGCGCGTGCGTGTGAGTGTGTATGCGTACGCGCCCATGAGAGTTCACATAGTTGGTTTTTCCTGAAAGAAAATATTTGGCAGTCAGTTTCCATCATAGTCAGCAGAATCATGGCGTGACAAACTCCACAACCCGCTTTCTCTAACCATGCAGGCAGAAAATAAACCACATATTTGTGTGTGACCAAACGTGCAAAAACACTTGGATAAAAACAATACCTGAGGCCCGGTTTTTCTTTTGCGAGCACACAAGCGACGAGACAGCGAGTGGCGAGGACAACAAGCCTGTGTGCAATTAAGGACTCGAAGCAGAAGCAGATTTTAGCAGTCATCACTATATCCTCCAGGTTGATAACTTTAAATATCTGGGAACGGTCATCTCACCAGAGGGCAGATGCACATCAGAAATAGCCAGCAGAATCGGCCAAGCCAAAACAGCATCAAAGAAGACGAAAAGCGTTCTTACCAACAAATGCCGATGAATTAACATCAGGAAGAGAGTTCTTAAGTGTTACACACAAACGATACTGTTCTACGGTTGTGAGGCGTAGACAGTCAACACGCAAAGTCGGAACAAAATTGAGGCAACTGAAACGTGCATTTTAAGAAGAATGTTGAGAGTTTCATGGACAGCACAGAAAACAAACGAGATAATCTTAAAGGAGGCAGACACAAGAAGATCATTAATAAAGAAAATTAGGAAAAGACAAGCAACAGCTATGGGATATTTTTGTGTGTGTGTGTGTGTGGGGTGTGTGTGTGTGTGTTGTGTGTGTTGTGTGTGTTGTATGTGTGGTGTGTGTGTGTGTATGTGGTGTATGTAGTGTGTGTAGTGTGTGTGATGTGGTGTGTGTGAGTTGTGTGGTGTCATGTCGTGTGATGGTCATGCGGATGTAGGTGGTATGTATGAAAGATAAATAATTGTTTTAGAATAGCCATTATGTCAGGACGTTTTTAATGTTTAAATGTTCTTTACCTTTTGATACAATAAATGATTGAGTGATTGATAGACTGACTGACTGATTGCTTGATTCACTGATTGATTTTCCCCAAATGTGCACGGATGATGACTACAATGTAATTCTACATTGAGACCTTACCAACGCCTAAACGTATAGGACTTATGTACAGACTCAAGACTAATGCCACGACCATCTTGAATCTCCTCCATCAATGGCATCAGTGGCATCAGTGATATGGAATCAATGTTGAGCGTAGGGACGTTATCTTGACAAACTTAACCCTTTGACTCCTTCACCCTATCCACCAACCCCAAACTTTAACCCTTTGACTCCCTCATCCTTTCCACTAGCTTCCTGCAGGAAGCTGGTGGAAAGGGCGAGGAAGTCAAAGGGTTAAGTTTTCGCTTTGTTAGCA
>CM060313.1:13028802-13038802 GCA_030674185.1 Monoplex corrugatus | reverse complement strand
ACGACGCTTGAGCTGGTTGGGACATACAGCGAGACGTCTCAGCTATCACTTGCCAACCAGGATTTTATGGTGAACTCCAAGAGGTCGCAGGAAAAGGGGAAAGCCAAAGATAAAGTGGTGGCAGAACATCGCCCTGGACATGATCATCATTATCATGATCATCATCATCATCATCATCATCATCATCAATAATCATCATCATCATCATCATCATCATCATCATCATCATCATCATCATCATCATCATCATCATCATCATAATCATCATCATCATCATCATCGTCGTCGTCGTCGTCATCATGTGCCCTTCCACCAACGGTCATGGTGCTCCATATGAATATATCTTTTGTCACTGCAAGTACTTGTCACTGCAAGTACATCTCCAACCTTTTCTGTCTTTACCCACTCCGCAGATCCTTTCAATATTTTCTCCCTGGGTCTACCTGGTGCTCTTTTTCCCTCCACCTTTCCTGTTGTCACTAGGTGTTCAAATTTCTTTTAGCCTAATAAAATTTCCTATAAAGAAGCGGGACCAGAGAGAGAGAGAGAGACAGACAGACAGAGACAGAGACAGATAGAGAAACAGAGAGAGAGAGAGAGCGGAGAGACAGAGAGAGAGACAGAGACAGAGAGAGAGACAGATAGAGAAACAGAGAGAGAGAGAGCAGAGAGAAGAGAGAGAGACAGAGAGAAACAAAGAGACACAGAAACAGACAAAGTGGGGGGTGGGGGGGAGATAGAGAACCGCCGACAGAGCGATGTATCTGTCCTTGTCAAGAACTGATATAACTATGTAACTAGAGCACTCTGATTGCCTCATGTGTGTTAAGACGCAGGAAACTTTATCAGTCGAAGCAAGGCAGCGGTCCATGAAAACCCCCCAAAAATAAACAAACAAAAACAAAGCAACAAAACAAAACGAACGAACTAACAAACAAAAAACAAAAAAGAAATAAAACGAAACCAATATCATTACATAAAAAATGTGCAGTCCGCAGCCCATAAAACTCAGTGCAGAAACATCGTCAGTACGCCCACCTGATCTACCATCCAGGGAAAAAGTCCTTGTACAACTCTGCTGAATATGCTGATCGATAGAGTTTGAACTTTGTTCAAGACAGGATTCATCGCATTCGAGCAATTCCATAGGCGCTCCAACCACATCTGCAAGTAACCATACGGCAGACTCCTTGTTTCAGTTTCAGTTTCAGTTTCTCAAGATGACGTCTCCGCGCTCGGAACGAATTCCATATGTACTAACGTCACGCCTTAAGCCTACACAAAAAGCCTATGAGCTGGCCAGGTCCTGAGGTCCTACTAGACTATGTTTTACCTAGTCTATATTTGATACTGGTGTTGTATCAGCCTATCACTGGAATGTGGCTTGAGTCTGCATAAACCCATAAACGTTGACAAGATCTTGAAAGAAGGGGGGGGGGGGGAGGGGTGTAGAACAAGATCTATGGAATATTTATCTGCCCCAACAGAATGAGTAGAGCATTGACAAATAAACTGTGTTAAGATGGGCAGTAAGTGAGCCAGTTTTTTATGTTTCAGCTTGGGACAAAGCTCGACACATCAGATCTTGAGTCCACAGCTCTGTCAACAGAACCCGCCCACCCAGTGAAAGATTGGTATAATGATAATATAATAATACTGATGATAACAATGATGATAACAATGATAATATACTAATACTAATACTAATAATAACAATAATAAAAATAATAACAATAATAATAATAATTAATAATAATAATAATAATAATAATAATAATAATAATAATAGTTAATAATAATAATAATAATAATAATAATAATAAGAAGAAGAAGAAGAAGAAGAAGAATGATGATGATGAGGAGGAGGAGGAGGAGGATGATGATGATGATGATGATGATGATGATGAGAAGAAGAAGAAGAAGACGAAGAAGAAGAAGAAGACGAAAAAGATTTATGATAATAGTAATGGTAATAATAATAATAATAATGATAATAATAATAATAACATTAATAATAATGATACTAATGATAACGATACTACTACTATAACTACTACTACTACTAGTAGTGCTACTACTATTAATAATGATAATAACAATAATAACAATAATAATGATAATAATAATAATAATAATAATAATAATAATAATAATAATATAATGATAATAATAATATAATACAATAATAATGATAATGATAACAATAATAATAATAATAATAATGATGATGATAATGATGATGATGATGATGATGATGATGATGATGATGATGATGATGATGATGATGATCATGAGATTTATATGGCGCCAAATATTGACACAAGAATCAAACCAAAGCATCCACTCTCATCATCCATCAAAGCAATCCCGACACAAGGACCAAAACTCCAGGACACAAACTGGGAGAGGGAGGACAGGAGGGGACTGGGGCAAAAGAGTGAGCATGTAGAGGGGAAATCACTGCTGGGCAAAAAATATGTCTTCAAGCTAGACTTGAAGGAACAGAGAGTTTGTGACTGTCAAGATGAAAGGATGGATCGTTTCAGTTGTGTGGACCAGACGCACACAAAGGGCGGCGACCGACTGTGGTACGTCTGTATCAAGGACTTTGAAAACAACTAGTACCAGAAACACAACGGAGAGGTCAGGCAGAGAAGTACATTCGGAGGTGGTCATGAAGATAAACAGATGCAGTACCATTGACACACTGAAAGTGAATATATTGATTTTGTATAAAATTCTTTGAGAAATGGGCAGGCAGTGGAGAACGCGAAGAAAGGAAGTGACGTGATCATGCCTCTTTTTACGAAGGACAAGATGGGCTTCTAAATTGTGAATACGCTGGAAGCATGCAACGGAAGAAGCAGGCAAAGCAGAGAGCAGACAGTTACAACAATCGATTCCAGACAAGATAAGGGAAGTCTCCAGTTTAGATGCTGCTAAAATTGAAAGTGATCTACGAATAGAACTGAAACATCGCAGTTGGCGGCTCAGAACGCGTATTTTATACAACAAGACAAGACGGGTACAAATTTTCGGCCAAATGACTTTTGTCAAGCGTGAGTGTAAGATTACAAACACACATCAAATACAAAATTATGAGAAAAAGACTGAAACTTCCCTGACGCTTCGTCCAGTGGGAGAAGAGGACTAAAATCTTCAAGTGCTTCAGTCATGATAAATTCTAGGAATATGTTGAAAAGTGTGGGAGACAGAAGGTATCTCTGTCAAACTCCTATTCGAAGTATGGAACCTCTCTCCATTAGTACCATGTGGAAGTATCACACTGGTTGCTTTGGAGTATAGTTGCTGTATAGTGTTGATAAGTGTCTGCCTGGCGTTAAGTTTCTTCATTGTGGCCAACAGCGCCTCCTGCAGGCCTCTCAAACGCCTTCTTGAAGTCTGTGAAGACTGGAAGACCTCCCTCTCGATTTGGACATTTATTTTTCAAAGGGAGCAGAAGTTAAACATGTGTTCCATGGTCCTTCTGTCTGACTGCAAAGGCAGAAAGAAGACTAAGAACTGTTCAACACAGACACGCCAAAGGACACCTTCCCACGCAGTGCTACAGAAGGAAATATGCTGCCAGGATCGGTCTGGTATCCCGCATAAAGACTTACATCAAGCGATGGGGACCAATCAGTATGACTAATCATCCCTTAGATGACAGAAAAGTCCATCACTAGATCAGCCATTCCACCTTCCCTATAATACCCTGCACTATCTTAGCATCATATTCGGATCTACCCAGTCAGATGGTGATCTAAATATAGACACTCTCTCCTTACCAGTCCTACGTGACGCCAGACAGAGACAGCGAACAGTGGCATCATTCTCTTTGTGATGTCCTCATCCATCATAGTTAGTCTGAGACATCTGTTCCTGGAGATTCGACTTCATTGAGTCTTCCTTGTTTTATTGCCTTCGTCTTGTGAGTGTGTATGTGTGTGGTGGAGGTGGGGTGGGGGTGTAGAGCGTCGATGGAGGGGGTTAAGAGTCCAGGAGAGTCTGGAGTGGGGAGAGGAAGGGAACAGGAACAGGAAAGGAGTGTGGATGGGGGGAGCTGACGATTTATGTGGATGTTTACGACTGGCTAATGACGATTAGCTAATCAACGTTCCCCCCCCCCCCCGCCCCACAGCAAACAGTTTTTTGTTGGGTTGCTGGGTAAAATAAATGAAGAAAGATTGAAAACATTCAGAAAAAAGAGGCAGGCGAGGAGGAGGACGAGAAAGAGAACGACGGAAAGAAGTAGGAAATGGACATGAAGAAAAAGAAAACAAAATAGAAGTGAAAATGCAAAAAAGAAGATGATGAAGAAAATAAAGAGGAGAAGGCGAAGGAGAAGGAGGAGGAGGAGGAGGAGGAGAAGAAGAAGAAGAAGAAGAAGAAGAATTGCGAAGAATTGCGAAGAAGAAGAAGAATTGCGAAGAAGAAGAAGAATTGCGAAGAAGAAGAATTGCGAAGAATTGCGAAGAAGAAGAATTGCGAAGAAGAAGAAGAATTGCGAAGAAGAAGAAATGCGAAGAAGAAGAAGAATTGCGAAGAAGAAAAAGAACAAGAACAAGAAGAACAAGAAGAACAAGAAAAAAAGAACAAGAACAAGAACATGAAGAAAATGAAGAGAAGAAGAGAAGAAGAAGAAGAAGAAGAAGAAGAAGAGAAGAAGAAGAAGAAGAAGAAGAAGAAGAAGAAGAAGAAGAAGAAGAAGAAGAAGAAGAAGAAGAAAGAATAAAAAGAAGAAGAATGCAAAGAAGAAGGAGGCGGAGGAGGAGGAGGAGGAGGACAAGGAGGACGAGGAGGACGAGGACAAGGACAAGGACGAGGAGGAGGAGGAGGAGAAGAAGAAGAAGAAGAAGAAGAAGAAGAAGAAGAAGAAGAAGAAGAAGAAGAAGAAGAAGAAGAAGAAGAAGAAGAATAAAAAGAAGAAGAAGAAGAAGAAGAAGAAGAAGAAGAAGAAGAAGAAGAGAGAAGAAGAAGAAGAAGAAGAAGAAGAAGAAGAAGAAGAAGAAGAAGAAGAAGAAGAAGAGAAGAAGAAGAAGAAGAAGAAGAAGAAGAAGAAGAAGAACAACAACAACAACAACAACAACAAGAACAAGAAGAAGAAGAAGAAGAAGAATGCGAAGAAGAAGAAGAAGAACAAGAACAAGAAGAAGGAGGAGGAGGAGAAGAAGAAGTGAGAACAAAAACAAGAAGAAACATTACAAATTCAAATAAGAATAACGACAACCGGATAGTGTGACTCCCAAAGGAGCACAGCTATTTATTATTAACATAACAACAGAGATATATCACTTGGGGGGGGGGGGGGGGGCACTGGGTCGGAGTCGCTGACTTAATATAGAAAGGGAGACTATGAGACAGGTGTGATCTAATTTTGTCACGCACATCTGTCTCTCTAAGGAAATAGGGTGTAGGAAGAACTTTGCTGATTCAGTCCATTCTCCTTCTGGAGCTGAACTGAAGCACAGAGACAGAAAGAGAAAGAGAAAGAGAGAGAGAAGAGAGAGAAGAGAGGTAGAGAAAAGAGAAAGAGAGAGACAGAGAGAGAGAGAGAGAGTGGGAGAGAGACAGACAGACAGACAGACAGATAGACAGACATCAAAGAAAGAGAAAGACAGAGAAAAAGACAGAGAGAGAGAGAGAGAGAGAGAGAGAGACGGAGAGAGAGACGGAGAGAGAGTGTGACAGATTGACAGACAGAGACAGAGAGAGATAGACAGACCAGACAGACTCCAAATCAAAGATAAAGACAGAGAAAGAGAGAGAGAGAGAAAGAGAGAAAGGGGGCGGGAGCAGGAGAGAGAGAGAGACAGAGGGAGAGAGAGTGAGGGAGAGAGAGAGAGGGAGAAACAGAGAGAGAGAGAGAGAGAGAGAGAGAGAGAACAGGAACAAGGACAAGAACAAGAATAAGAACAAGAACAAGAACAACAAGAACAACAACAACAACAAAACAACTGTTTTTAAGGGTAATGACATAAACACATTTATGTTTTTGTACATCCTGGATTCGCCTATAGAATGTTTATACATGTACAGCTACATTTCAATACTCATAAAAAAATCTATAAGAAGACAAATAAACTACAATAGAATAAGGACATCAAAATGATATCAACACGAAATATTGATGGTATTGAGGAAGAGATGCGACAATAACAACAATCGCCACAACAACAACAACAACAACAACAACAACAACAACAACAGTACAAACAACAAAAACCTCAACACCAACAAGAACGACAACAAGAATACACGCATACACACATCACGTACACTATATTTGTCTTCCTTTCAAAAGAAGAAACAGAAAGAACCACAAAGAAACAAACATACAAACAAACAAACAAAACAAACAAAAAACAAGCCAGCAAGCAAGCAAACACACAAACAAACAAACAAACATTCAAAGACAGACAGAAAGAAAAACAACAAACAACAAACAAACAAACAAACAAACAAACAAACAAACAAACAACATTCAATGACAGACAGAAAGAAAAAACAACAACAAACAAACAAACAAACAAACAAACAAACAACAACAACAACACAAATCTAAGTATTAGACCTAAGTATTAAACTAAGATAAAAAGAGAAAAGGAAAGGAACGGAAAGAAAAGAAGAAAAAAAAGAAAGAAAAAACGAAAGGAAAGAAAATCCGGATTGTTCGCGTGATTTAACTATCTTGTTAAAGAAATGCTATTTTTTACCTTCCAAATACACGCCAACCGACCTGACACTTCATACCCAATCCGCTAGCCCTATCCTACATATAAATTCACCGACAGCATGCATAACAAGCACAAAGTCCGCCCTCATGCATACATTGATGAAGATTTTTGCCCTATGCATGGATTCTCATTCCAACGTCTTATGCATTCTGGCGCACTGTATCAGGCATTCGAAGACAGATCGGAGTTGTGAATTTTCATCTTCTCCTTTTTATTTTTCAGTCTCCTGACCTTGTTTCCTTGTTTCACACTCCTTCCTGAGTTTTTTTTTTTCTTGGTCTGTTTCGTATTTGTTTAACCCACTCAGAACCCCTGTGGGGATGCCGGGGGTTCTTTCAGTAGAGAGAGAGAGAGAGAGAGAGAGAGAGAGAGAGAGAGAGAGAGAGAGAGAGAGAGAGAGACAGACACAGACACAGACACAGAGACAGAGAAGAGACACAGACACAGAGAGAGACAGAGACAGAGAGACAGACAGAGAGAGAGAGGGAGAGAGAGAGAAAGAGAGACAGACAGACAGACAGACAGACAGACACCTTCTGGAAATTCTATGCTAGAAAAAATTTCTCTTTTCTGTCACTCTTTGTTTTTGCCGTATTTTTTTGCTCTCTGTCATTTCTTTCTATCATTTTCTGTTTTGCTGGTCCATTCACCTGTATGTGTTCAATAAAGTCTTACGTAGGATTGATAATTGGGTACACGTGTTAAGTGCATTTGTGGCTCTAGGGAAGTGAGATATGCGAAAGCAATTTTAGGTGGTTTGGGCCTGTTTTTTTATATATGTTTTAGTGTCCTTATTTATGTTTGAATTTGTATTCAGGTATACTTTTTACATCCCCATCTACAATAAATTTGACGGAGTGGTCAACGCCAGGAGCATCTCTTTAGATTATGTGCACGAATGCATTGATATGTGTACCTAATTTTCTTTTCTTTTTCCTGTTGAAATATTGTATATGTTTTGAATGGTTTCAGCCCTGATATGGCTCTACGCAGTCGGCTGGGCTTTTAGCAACAATAACCATAACAATAACCATAACAATAACCATAACAATAACCATAACAATACAATACAATGCAATACAATAACAATAACAATAACAATAACCATAACCATAACCATAACCATAACAATAACCATAACATATAACCATAACAATAACCATAACAATAACCATAACAATAACAATACAATGCAATAACAATAACAATAACCATAACCATAACAATAACCATAACAATAACCATAACAATAACCATAACCATAACAATAACCATAACAATACAATAAATGCAATAACAATAACAATACCACAACAATAACCATAACCATAACCATAATCATAACCATAACCATAACCATAACAATAACCATAACAATAACAATAACAATAACCATAACAAAACCCATTTAAAACACTGCTGCCTGAGACCAACAAGGCTTTTACTTGAGGCCGCCTACTTCCTCTGCTGTACAGCTCCATTGTTTCGACATTTTCAGCGCACAGATGGGAAGAAACACTGCCAAACACAAAATCCAAAGCAAATGTAACTGCCCGCGTTCAAGCAAACAGGAACCAGAAAAAAAACCCAAACGAAAAATGAATAAGAACGCGTATTTAATACAACTAGACAAGACAGGCGCAAATTTTCGGCCAACTGGCCTTTGTCAAGCGTAAGATCACAAACAAACAAACAATAGATACAAAAATTAGGAGAAAAAGCTTGAAACTTCCCTGCTGCTCCGTCCAGTGTGAGAAAAGTCTTTTTTTCACGCTGAGAGGTTCTGTCTTTTTCTCCTATTTTTTTGTATTTGGTGTTTACATGTTTTTGATCTTACGCTTGACAAAGGCCAGTTGGCCGAAAAATTTCGCCTGTCTTGTCTTGTTGTATTAAATACGTATTCTTATTCTTTGTGTGTGTGTGTGTGTGTGTGTGTGTGTGTGTGTGTGTGTGTGTGTGTGTGTGTTGTGTTGTGTGTGTGTGTGTTGTGTGTGTGTTGTGTGTGTGTGTGTGTGTGTGTTTTCTGGTTACTGCCAAACACAGTTCAGTTATAGGCCAGGGACCTGTTTCTTAGTCGCAAGCAAAGCCGTTACAATTTTTATGATGCCTTTGGTCGCAATGTGGACGTGGTTTTCGCCCGATACGCTGGTTGGGAGCGTTTCTTTGTTACTCCTAGTGGCGAGCGTTGTTAGATAATTGTTATGAAAGACTTGGTAGCATTGACAAAATCTTTCCGGCGAAACAAAGATGGCCGTGAATTTGCTCTGAGAGAGAGAGAGAGAGAGAGAGAGAGAGAGAGAGACACACACACACACAGACATAGAGAAGAGACAGAGACACAGAGAGAGACAGAGACAGAGACAGAGAAAAGAGAGAGAGAAAGAGAGAGAGACAGAGAGAAAGAGAGAGAGAGAGGGAGAGAGAATCAAAACTCAAAGGAGAGAGAGTGAGAAAGAGAGAGAGAGAATCAAAACTCAAAGGAGAGAGAGTGAGAAAGATAGAGAGAGAGGAGAGAGAAGGAGAGAGAAAGAGAGAGTCAGAGCCAGTGAGAACCAGAGAGACAGAGAGATAGAGAGACAGAGAGACAGAGAGAGAGACACACAACAGAGACACACAGAGAGAGAGAGAGAATCAAAATTCAAAGGGAGAGAGAGAGAGACAGAAAGACAGAAAGAGAGACAGAGAGAGAGAGACTAAGAGAGAGACAGACATACATACAGACAGACAGACAAGGACAGGGACACGGAGAGAGACAGAGAGAGAGAGAGAGAAACAAACAGACAGAGATAGACAGAGAGAATCAAAACTAAAAGGAGAGAGAGAGAGGGGGGGACAGGGAGAGAGAGACACACAGAGAGGGAGACAGAGACAGAGACAGAGACAGAGACAGAGACAGAGACACAGACACAGACACAGACACAGACACAGACAGTAAATAACTTCAACACGCTACATTACTCAAGGATAATAACATTTGGTCCCAGTGGATCTGTCCCACATCTAATCCTTGTTACACTACACATTACAATATAAGCAAACACACAGGAATAGAGAAATGAATCAACATAGGACGATGGACTGAGAACGCCTATTTAATTCACAGAACAAAACAGCCGCTAAAAATTTTCGGCCCACTGGCCTTTGTCCAGTGTACATAAACACAAAAGATAACAAAGGAAACAAACACAAACCTTAGGAAAAACACACACACAAATTAAGAAAGAAAAAAAAAATATAGACATCAAACACACACACACACACAC
>CM060313.1:13011302-13021302 GCA_030674185.1 Monoplex corrugatus | reverse complement strand
ACGTGGTTTGTCAGATTAGTTAAGTAGCTTATGTCAGTCTGCGTATAAGTATTCATTGTCAATGTCTTTTTGTTTTTGACTAGCTATCTCGTCGTTCTCCTCTGAACGATATGATTTGTCTACTTTTTGTCATCGTCGTTATATGTCATCTGTCAGATGTCTGTTGTGATCTTTGGTAGTAGGGATCTGCTTGCTGAAAAGAAAGCATCGACTTTTGAGGATTGTTGATGATGTTACAAGTAGTCACTTGTAAGGTCATAGAAATTGGTGGTAACATAGAAGAAAGAAGAGAAGAAGAATAGAAGAAGATAGAAAGAAGAAGTAAAAGATGAAGAAGAAAGAGAAAGAAAAAAGAAAGAAGAAAGATGAAAGAAGAAAAGAAGAAAAGAAAGAAAGAAAGAGAAGAAAGAAGAGAAAGATGAAAGAAAGAAAGAAAGAAAGATAGAAAGAAAGAAAGAAAGAAGAAAGAAGAAGAAAGAAGAAAGAAAAGAAGAAAGAAAGAAAGAAGAAAGAAAGAAAGAAAGAGAAAGAAGAAAGAAAGAAAGAAAGAAAGAAAGAAAGAAAGAAAGAAAGAAGAAGAAAGAAGAAGAAAGAAAAGAAGAAAGAAAGAAAGAAAAAGAAAGAAAGAAGAAAGAAGAAAGAAAGAAAGAAAGAAAGATAGAAGAGAAAGATAGAAAGAAAGAAAGAAAAAAAGAAAGAAGAAGAAAGATAGAAAGAAAGAAGAAAGAAAGAAGAAAGATAGAAAGAAAGAAAGAAAGAAAGAAAGATAGAAAGAAAGAAAGAAAGAAAGAAAGAAAGAAAAGAAAAGAAAGAAGAAAGAAAGAAATAGAAAGAAGAAAGATAGAAAGAAAGAAAGAAGATAAAAGAAAAGAAAGAAAGAAAGATAGAAAAAGATAGAAAGAAAGAAAGATAAGAAAGACAGAAAGAAAGATAGAAAGAAAGATAGAAAGAAAGAAAGATAGAAAGAAAGAAGAAGAAAGAAGAAGAAAAGAAGAAGAAAGAAAGAAAGAAGAATAGAAAGATAGAAGAAAGAAGAAAGAAAAGAAAGAAAGATAGAAAGAAAGAAGAAAGAAGAAAAGAAAGAAAAAAGAAGATAGAAAGAAAGAAAGATAGAAAGAAAAAGAAAGAAAGATAGAAGAAGAAAGAAGAAAGAAAGAAAGAAGAAGAAAGAAAGATAGAAAGAAAGAAAAGATAGAAAGAAAGACAGAAGAAAGAAAGAAAGAAGAAAGAAAGAAGAAGAAAGAAAGAAAGATAGAAAGAAAGAAGAAAGAAAGAAAGATAGAAAGAAGAAAGAAAGAAAGAAAGAAAGGATAGAAAAAAGAAAAAAGAGAAAAAAGAAAAAAAGAGAAGAAGAAAGAAATAAAAAAGAAGAAGAGAAAAAAACAGAAGAAAGAAAGAAAGATAAAGAAGAAAAAGAAAGAAGAAGAAGAATAGAAAGAAGAAGATAAAAGAAAAAGAAGAAGAAAAAAGATAAAAGAAAGCAGAAAGAGAAGAATAAAAATGAAGAAAGAAGAAGAAAGAAAAAGATAAAGAAGACAAAGAAAATAGAAGAAGAAAGTGAAGAAAGAAGAAAAAAGAAGAAGAAAGATGAGAAAAGAAGAAGAAAGACGAAGAAGAAGAAGATGAAGAAAGAAAACAGAAAGAAGAAGATAAAAGAAGAAGACAGAAAAGAACGAAAGATAAAAAAGAGAAAAAGAAGAGACAGAAAGAAAGAAAGAAGAAAGAAAGAAAGACAGATAGAAAGAAAGAAAGATAGAAAGAAAGAAAGATAGAAAGAAAGAAAGATAGAAAGAAAAGATAGAAAGAAAAGAAAGAAAGATAGAAAGAAAGAAAGATAGAAAGAAAGATAGAAAGAAAGAAAGATAGAAAGAAGAAAGAAAGAAAGAAAGAAAGATAGAAAGATAGAAAGAAAAGAATAGAAAGAAAGATAGAAAGACAAGAAGAGAAAGAAAGATAGAAAGAAAGAAAGATAGAAAGAAAGATAGAAAGAAAGATAGAAAGACAGAAAGAAGAAAGAAAGATAGAAAGAAGAAAGATAGAAAGAAAGAAAGATAGAAAAGAAGAAGAAAGATAGAAAGAAAGATAAAGATAGAAAGAAAGAAGAAGAAAGAAAGAAAGATAGAAAGAAAAAGAAAAGATAGAAAGAAAGACAGAAAAGAAAGAGATAGAAAGACAGAAAGATAGAAAAGAAAGAAAAAAAAGATAGAAAAGAAAAGAAGAAAGAAAGATAGAAAAAAGAAAGACAGAAAGAAAAGAAAGAAAGATAGAAAAGAAAGATAGAAAGAAAGAAAGAAAAGAAAAAGAAAAGAAAGAATAGAAAAGAAAGAAAGACAGACAGAAAGAAAGAAAAGAAAGATAGAAAGAAAGAAAGAGAAAAGAAAAAGAAAGAAAGAAAAGAAAGAAAGAAAGAAAGAAGAAGAAAGATAAAGAAGAAAGATAGAAAGAAAAGAAAGAAAGAAGAAAGAAAGAGAAAGAAAAGAAAGAAAAAGAAAGATGAAGAAAGAAAGAAAGAAAGAAGAAAAGAAAGAAAGAAATAGAAAGAAAGACAGAAAGAAAGAAAAGAAAGATAGAAAGATAGAAAGAAAGAAAGATAGAAAGAAAGAAAGAAAGACAGAAAGAAAGAAAGAACAGAAAGAAAGATAGAAAGAAAGAAAGAAAGAAAGAAAGAGACAGAAAGAAAGAAAGAAGAAGACAGAAAAGAAAGAAAGACAGATAGAAAGAAAGAAAAGATAAGAAAGAAAGAAAGAAAAAGAAAGATAGAAAGAATAGAAGAAAGAAAGAAAGAAGAAAGAAGAAAGAAAGAAAGAATAGAAAGAAAGAAAGATAGAAAAGAAAGAAAGATAGAAAGAAAGAAAGAAAAGAAAGAAAGAAAGAAAGAAAGAAAGAAAGATAGAAAAGAAAGAAAGAGAAAGAAAGAAAGAAAGAAAAGAAGAAAGAAAGAAGAGAAGAAATAGAAAGAAAGAAAGATAGAAAGAAAGAAAAGAAAGAAAGAAAGAAAGAAAAGATAGAAAGAAAGACAGAAAGAAAGATAGAAAGAAAGAAAGAAGAAAGAAAGAAAGATAGAAAGAAAGAAAGATAGAAGAAGAAAGAAAGAAAGAAAGAAAGATTAGAAAGAAAGACAGAAAGAAAGATAGAAAGAAAGAAAGAGAAAGAAAGAAAGAAAGATAGAAAGAAAGAAAGAAAGATAGAAAGAAAGAAAGATAGAAAGAAAGATAGAAAGAAAGAAAGAAACAAGCAAACAAACACGTGCACATAGAAACACGCCCATTTACACGCGCGTGCGCGTATGCAGGCACGCATGCTGTGTCGTTAATAGGAACCACCCTCACTAATATAACAGGAACAAAATGTTTACCTGCCCAGATCTGACATCAGATTATTAAGCAATTATCTTAGAAGTTAGTGGCACTTTTTTTTCGACATCAACATTGATGTAAACGAGACATAACAGGCCTACATTGCTAAAAGCTTATCAAATAAAAGCTCAGTCGAGACTTCCACATAAAATAAACACTCATTTGTTTAATCGGGAGACAGGACCACCTCACTCCAGGTACCGCGAGGCGCTAAGCTCCGCCCCTTTAAGGGATTGTAACAAGCTCGGGAGAAGAGTGGCTGAATGGTTCAGACGTTCGTCTGCCATATAGCTTACACTGGAGGATCCAGGGTTTGCTCCCTGTAGAGGCCTCGACTTTTCTCCTCAGTTTGACCGGAAAATCGAACTGAGCGTCTAGTCCTTCGGAAGGAAACGAAAAACGAATCGGACCCGTGTGCCTTCTGGCTGCGCACGCTAAAGATCCCACGGCAGTTGAAAATAGTGAAGAGCAGGGCATTGCCCGCTGCCTTGATATAAAACATTGGTGAGATAAGTTGATTTCCCAAGACCAATCAGCCTTCTTGCATTTCTGAAGTCGTGGTTTGGTTTTAAAAAATGTGAACATGAATATGAATTTGAAGCCAGGGAGAGCGGATGGGCGCTTCCCTCGTGGTGCTGACACCGAGAAAAGTTGAGATCTCTGCCACCTCACTCCCCCTACGACCCCAGAATTATGGAACTATCTAGGTAGGACCTGAGGACCTGGCCAGGCTTGTGCCGTGATCATTCTGGATCTTCTCCATCACAGGTCACCTGCGCCGTTGCTGCGTATGGAATTAATTCCGAGCACGGAGGCGTCATCTTGAGAAACTGAAACTGAAAATTAAATTAACAAGTACGGTACACAACCTTCCAGTCGGTAGTCCATTGCATTACACACGGTTTTTTTGTGTGTGTTCCAGATGGTATTCAGTTGATGGTTGCCAGATTCATTTGCTGGGGTAACGTCTTTCAAAAAAATTCTTTTCCATTCTCACTCTGTTATTGTTTTCCTTTTTTTATCTCTCCCCTATCATTTTCTGTACTTATTTGAGAATGCTCTATTTTCGTGTAGGTATCTCGTAATTATCAATCAATCAATCATGTCGAGCTTGCTCGGCTATCCATGACACGATTCCTCCATCCTTCTCTGTCAGACATTGCAGTAGGTAGCTCTTCATACTGACAGCCCGTATCATCCATCAGTTGGTCGATGAAGGTCTTCTTTGGACGTCTTGGTCTTTGTTTGCCGTGATTGGGTCTCCATAGTAGAACATCCCCCACCAGTTCTTTGCTACGCCAGCAGTGTCCCGCGAAGTGCAGTCTTTGTTGACGTATTGATTTACTGATTGGTGGGATCTTACCAAATAACTCTTTGTTAGTTGGATGTTCTCTCCAGGATTTGTTCAGGGCTGCACGGTATGCTCCATCAATCTTCTTCTCCAATGTCGTTGTTAGGGTCCAAGAGATTGAGCCATATGTAAGAACAGACTCTACTGCTGCTTGGAAGAAGTTCCTTTTCAGGTTGTCTGGTAGATTGGATTTCCAGATTTTGTCCAGTTAATTTAGAGCGCAACAGGCATTTCCGAAAAAAATCGTAATTATTAATCTGTAGCAACATTGTATGCTCCCCCTCCCCCCCCCTCCTAGGAATCTCGTAATAATTATTGTTGCTGTTAAGGAGAAGAACAGCTGAATGGTTCAGACATTCGCCTGCCAGTAACTGAACTCAATTCCAAGGTTGTTTCCTATACAGGCCTTGACTTTTCTTCTTCGTTTGACCGGAGAATCAACTGAGCGTCTAGTCCTTCGGAAAAACGAGTCGGACTCGAGTGCCTTCTGGCCTGTGCATGCTTGAGATCCCATGACATTTGAAAAGTTTTAAGATTCGCCCAGCTGTTCTGGTACAAAAAATATTGGGGTAGACAGGTTAATTTTCCAGGTTCCTCCCCCTGAAGGCCAATTAGCTATCTTGCCTTCCTGAAATCTTGATAACAACCAAACCAAAACAAAAAAAGATGGTGGCGCACTGCGGCGACACGCTCTCAAAGGGGAGAGCAGCCCTTGTTTCACATGATAAATCCATTGTGACAAAAACAATTGAATATGAATACATGTGAATATGAACATGAATATGAAAAGGAATGTTAATATGACTATGACTATGATTATGACTATGACTATGACTATGACCATGAGTATGACTATGATTATGACTGAATAAGAATATGACTATGAATATGGTGTGTTGTTGTTCTATATCCTTTTTTCTTTTTTTTTATAAAAGAATATCTGTTATTTATTGTTGTGTTGCTATGTTGTAGCAATTGTTTTTTTTTCTATAGGAAAAGAGAAATTGCAACAACGGCTTGACTTCATCACATTTTTGAAGGAAAAAAAGTTTAAATCTCATGGAGCTAGCCATCACCAGCTGATGAGTCTGTTGAGTAAGACACCAAATTATATATTTCATCCTTACAAATCCCCAGCTTAGAGGGATTCAGGGCATGGTGAACTCGATTTATTTCATTTATTTCTTTACTTACTTATTTATTCATTCATTTACTCATCTATGTATCTATCTATTTATCTATGTATTTATGTATCTGGCTATGTATCTATCTATGTAACTGTATATCGTCGCTGTAAATGCAAAACCTCGTATCTGACATTTTGGCGGGAACACGTTTATTGTATTGTTAACTCCCTAAAAATGTCCCGCATCTTTTGATAATACGTAGAAACCCTGATCTGTCACCGTTACAAAGATGTGCTTCTATGTCAAAACCTCGTATGTGAAGAGTCGAAAAAAACATGAAAAGTAAAAACTCGTAAGGAGGCATATGAGTTTTTATACACATTGGTTTGATCCTTCAAATCCTCGTATCAGCTGATACGTGGTTTTGCGGCGCAAAAACTTGAGGAAATTACGTAGATACGAGGTTGCGGGATCTATCCATGATACTGGAGCAGCTTTCCTGATAATGCTACATCTCGGGTGAGTATGTTTTAATCGTTATTGTGTCTAATTTTATAGATACTAATTGATTTCACATGTGTGTGCACTGTCTTTTGTCTCTATTAGACCAAAAGTAAAGCTTAAAAGTGAGCACTTTCCATTCCTCATTCTAAACCTTGAGGGTTTTTTTTTCTTTGATGTGTGTGTGTGAGTGTGTGTGTAGGGTTGAGTAGTGCAGAGGTCAGAGCATTCATTTCCCGACGGAATAGGCCAGTTTAGAAGGGTAAAGTGCAAAAGCTTTGTGGGTGTGGGTCGCATGCGTCCGTCAGTCTCTTGATCAGTCAGTCAGTCTGTCTGTGTGTTTGTCTGTCTGTCCGTAGCTTTATTTCTCTGTGTGGTTACATAAGTTTGCCGTCACTGATTTTTATCAAACAAAAGACGAAAAACACGAATGAACCGCGCCGCTGCTGGGGAAGACAATGACTATAATGAAGTTTTGTTCCGTCTGTGTTCTTTCACTTGCTATGTCAAATTCAAGCTTCTTATTTCTGCGCCTGTATGTATAGATCTGTTGTTTTTTTTCTGCCTCAGTGATCTGGGACTCACAGGACTGGGATGGCAGGCAACATTACTCCAGCATCCTCATCTGACGAGTCTATAACTGACCGCTGGTTTTGTGGAAATTGTCAGAGAGAAGCTAAAGACAGTTGCAAACTTTTTTCTGACTTGGTCATGGACGACGGTGACATTTTGTTTGATAGTGACGATACCCCATGGGTGTTTTGTGTATGCTGCCAGAAAAACTTTCACGTTCGATGTGTGCCAGCCTTTACATGGCAGTTTTTCATTTTCCACCTGACACGATATCTGTGCTATCATTGCCTCGGAAAGGACACTGCAAGACGCTGGGGATAAAACCTCTGAACCCTTGCTGTATTGTTCTAATTGTAAAACATACTGACTTGTTTGTGTGTGTGTTTGTATCACATATCTGAGCCACGGTATGGAGAATTTCCGTATTGTTGGCCAAAGACTAACCCGTACACCAACACAAAGTGAACCTTCTTTGTTCTGCGATGAAACTTTAGACAGTTCTCACGCTGATAAGGTCACTGATTGTTTTGTGTCTAATGAAGTTGAAAACTGTCATGAAACCACATCAGAAAGTGTTTCTTTGGTACACGATCAAACTGAAGATAATTCCAGCAGTACTGAATGGTTAGTGGCGGGCCAGATAGTAATGAAGAAATACATTTGTTTGATGTACAAGACAGTGAGGATTCATGGCATCCAGATTCACACTCAGCCTCGGATTCTCATCAGAGTGATTTATCAGAGCCTACTTGCAGGAAACGAAAGTCAAACAGCTCCCGCACTGAAAACAAGAAAAGGGGAATGAACGGCGATGCCTACACTGGATACAGACCGACCAAGTCAGAAGAGAGTCACAAAGTAGAGAGAAGAGCTAGACAGATAGGACCAAGATGTTCATCGAAGCACTGTCAAACTTCGAAACATCGTCACTGCAATGAAATAACAGAAGAACAGCGAAGGGAACTTTTTGACCAGTTCTGGTCTAAGTTCAACTGGGACCAGCGGAGAACGTATGTTGCTTCCTTAGTTGAATACAGGCAAAGAAAAAGAAGCAGACCTGGCAACAGTCGCAGAGGTGGGTCCTTTTGTTACCATGTGCGCTGTGGAGAAAAAAGACTACCTGTGTGCAAAACATTTTTCCTCGCCACATTTGATTTGGGAGAACGGTGTGTCCGAAATTGGACCCTTGTCTTTCCATGGCATGCAGACGTGCAAAGAGCAAAGTCCACGTCAAAAAGCGGACAACCACAAAAGTCAAATAGCACAGTCTTTTCTGGAGAGTCTTCCAAAGCTGCCTTCACATTACTGCAGGCACAACTCTTCCAGGCTCTACCTTGAGACGTCGGTCGTTTCACAGTCACAACTTTACAAGTTGTTTCAAAATTATTGTGATACAAAAGACCTTCAGCGAATTTCAAGACCAATTCTCATGAAGAAAATGAAGGAGATGAACATTTCCATCTTTTCCCCAAGAAAAGATCAGTGAAACATCTGTTTGTCACATGATTATGGGCAAATTCCAGAGGATGAATTCCAGCTTCACCTGAAAGGCAAAGAGGAGGGTCAAGCGGAAAAAGCCAAAGACAAGGAAGCAGCAGAGACTGACCCAAGCACTCTAGTCATCACTATGGATCTGCAAGTTGTTTTGTTGGCTCCCAAGGTCTTTGCCAACGCCAATTACTATAAGACCAAGCTGTGTTGCCACAATTTCACAATCTACAACCTGAGCACCCGTCAGTGCCAGTGCTACTTCTGGCACGAGGTCAACGGCGATGTTACAAGCAACGAGTTTGCTTCTTGTATCACGGACTACATCAAGACTGTTCTCTCCAAACAAAACATCAAGTCAGTCTTCATATTTTCGGACGGGTGTGGTTACCAAAATCGGAATGCTACGCTGTCACACGCTCTTCTGCATTTAGCAGTCGAGTCCAAGATCACAATCACACAGAAATTCTTAGAACGAGGCCACACTTGGATGGAGGTGGATAGTGTCCACTCAACAATTGAACGGAGACTGAGAAAGCGCCAGATATACTGGCCAGCGGACTACGTCGAAGTCATCAGCTCAGCTCGACAGAACCCTTGTCCGTACGATGTGAAGAACCTTGAGTACACATTCTTCAAAGATCATTCAAAGATCAATTACTACTCAAGCATCAGGCCAGGCAAAGGGCCAGGTGATCCCCAGGTAGTTGACGTAAGAGCTCTGCTTTACCTACCTGAGGGCATCATTATATTCAAGCTAAACCACTCCGATGGCTGGACCCCTCTTCCACGCAGAGCCAATCGCTGTTCCCAAGCTGTCATGCCTCAGCTCTACCACAAGCAAAGACCGATCAAAAAGGTCAAATGGAAACACCTTCAGGAACTCAAACAAGTCATTCCAAAAGAGTACCATCCGTTTTATGACAGTCTTCCTTGCACTAGTGAATGAGTGATGGACACAGGAAAACACAATGGATTTCCATGTAGTGGACTAAAGTCTGTGGCAGTTACACCAATGTGACAACAGATGACTACATGCACAGTGCAGAGGGAATGATTCTTTCCCAAAGGAAAGAGAAAGGACCAGGATAGAAAGAGTTAGCCTCATGAATGATATTATTTCGTATGGTTAACAATCTATGGTTGAACAAAAACTGGTTGGCATGTTAGAAAATCAGTTTTGTTTATTTGATTTAGTAGTGCATTAGTTTTACACATTTGATCATTATTTTTTTTTATGTTGTACAACAGGAAAGCATCCTGATTTAATGATTATTCAATTCTATTTGACTGGCGAGTTTAAGTGCAGAGATGTTCGCGTTTAGTTCAGTTTACTTTGATGCAACCACTTTTAACTGCGTTTTGCTTGCACCAGTGGTGCATTAAGTGTAGCACGTAATGCTGTTTATTCATTTTTTTAACAAGATGAAAAAATTCTAACTGATAACGTATTGACCATTTCATTTTTGATGATAAGTCAGTTGTGAGTTAAACATTGTGTTTACATGTTTTGATGATAAGTCAGTTGTGAATTAAACATTGTGTTTACATGTTGAGACATTTCACTGCTTTGTTTACAGTGCTGTGTTGTAGACTTCACTGCC
>CM060313.1:12993802-13001302 GCA_030674185.1 Monoplex corrugatus | reverse complement strand
GTGTGATGAAATCAAAGTGTTAAGCTTTTGAAGTTGGTGGACAGGGTGCACGAGTCGAAGGGTAAAAGTTTAACTCATTCTCACGTGCCCTACTTCTGTGATCTCGTTCCAAAACACACAGCTGAAAATGATCAATGGCACTTAAGTCCTTTTCAGACAACGGTCTTCCATTTGAAATTTGGCGACGAACGTGATTGGTCTGTCTCAGGGGGCTGCCTTCCCATCAAGCCATGGGGCGAGGCAGGGCGGTAAAAAGTGATTAGTGGATCGTGGGCGTGTGTGGGACCTGAGGGGAGGGGAGGGGGGGAGGGGAGGGGAGGGGAGGGGAGGGTGTGGAGCTCTCTGTGCAAAATTATCGCGGTTGGAAGCTTTGCTTGCCATGCTGGGACTTTGTTTTTTTTTTTATCCAGTTTGATCATTTGAAAAGCTTTAGGACTCCTTCATCAAGGATAATTGATGATGCTGAAAACATCGTGACAAGAAGATAGACAACACACAGAGAACACAAGAACTAAGCAACACCAACTAACCTTTAATTTAAATCCATAAAAGCAAGCAGGTGAGTAAGGTTAAAAGAAAGAAAGAAACAAACAAACAAACCACCCAAGCATCCACCACCCACCACCCACCGACCCATCCAACCCACCGCCCACCCGCCCTTCAACCAACCAACCAACCAACCAACCAACCAACCAACCAACCAACCAACCAACCAACAAACCAGCCAACCAACCAACCAACAAACCAGCCAGCCAACCAACCAACCAACCAACCAACCAACCAACCAACCAACCAACCAACCAACCAACTAACCATCTAACAAGGTGTACTCAAAAGAAAGAAAGAAAGAAAGAAAGCCAGAAAAAAAATAAAGAAAGAAGAAAGGATGAGGGGGCAGAGGCGGAGAAGAAGAAGAGAAGAAGAAGAATTGCGAAGAAGAAGAAAAGAATTGCGAAGAAGAAGAATGCGAAGAGAAGAAGAAGAATGCGAAGAAGAAGAATGCGAAGAAGAAGAATGCGAAGAAGAGAAGAATGCGAAGAAGAAGAATGCGAAGAAGAAGGAATGCGAAGAAGAAGAATGCGAAGAAGAAGAATGCGAAGAAGAAGAGAAGATGCGAAGAAGAAGAAGAATGCGAAGAAGAAGAAGAATGCGAAGAAGAATGCGAAGAAGAATGCGAAGAAGAAGAATGCGAAGAAGAAGAATGCGAAGAATGCGAAGAATGCGAAGAATGCGAAGAATGCGAAAGAAGAAGAAGAAGAAGAAGAAGAAGAAGAAGAAGAAGAAGAAGAAGAAGAAGAAGAAGAAGAAGAAGAAGAAGAAGAAGAAGAAGAAGAAGAAGAAAAGAAGAACAAGAACAAGAAGAAGAAGAATAAGAAGAAAAAGAAAAAGAAGAACAACAACATCAACGTCAACAACAACAACAACAACAACAACAAAAACAACACAAACACCACACACACACACACACACACACACACACACACACACACACACACACACACACACACACACACACACACACACACACACACACACAAAGAAAAAAGGAAGAGAGAAAGAGAAAAAAAAAGATGCACAATTAACGCTTGTTACTTCAATACCCTCTAAGCTGCTGTCAACGTAAACAAACACCACAAACTACCTGGAATTCAACTTCCTGGTTCAACCTGATATTTGGACAACTGTGTGAATAAAATTCCTGGTTCAGCCTGATATTTGGACAACTGCGTTAATTAATTTTCTGGTTCAACCTGATATTTGGACAACTGTGTTAATTAATTTCCTGGTTCAGCCTGATATTTGGACAACTGCGTTAATTAATTTCCTGGTTCAGCCTGATATTTGGACAACTGTGTTAATTAATTTCCTGGTTCAGCCTGATATTTTGACAACTGCGTTAATTAATTTCCTGGTTCAGCCTGACATTTGGACAACTGTGTTAATTAATTTCCTGGTTCAGCCTGATATTTGGACAACTGTGTTAATTAATGTCCTGGCTCAGCCTGACATTTGGACAACTGTGTTAATTAATTTCCTGGTTCAGCCTGATATTTGGACAACTGCGTTAATTAATTTCCTGGTTCAGCCTGACATTTGGACAACTGCGTTAATTAATTTCCTGGTTCAGCCTGATATTTGGACAACTGTGTTAATTAATTTCCTGGTTCAGCCTGACATTTGGACAACTGTGTCAATTAATTTCCTGGTTCAGCCTGACATTTGGACAACTGTGTTAATTAATTTCTTGGTTCAGCCTGACATTTGGACAACTGTGTTAATTAATTTCCTGGTTCAGCCTGACATTTGGACAACTGTGTTAATTAATTTCCTGGTTCAGCCTGACATTTGGACAATTGCGTTATTGAATTTCCTGGTTCAATCTTACGTTTAGACAATTGTTATTCAATTTCTGATTCAGTTTTATGGCTAAACAACTGTGTCATTCAATTTCCTGGTTCAATCTGACGTTTAGACAACTGTATCATTCAATTTCCTGATCTGTTTTGACAGTGAGTTATTTGTTTCCTTCAGATGTCTTGTTCTGTCTGACATTTAAGCAACTGATATTTCCTGGTTTAGCCTGACATTCTGTTAATTGCTTCATTCGATTTCCTGGTTTAGCCTGACATTCAATTAATTGGTTCATTCAATTCCCTGGTTTAGCCTGACATTCAGTTAATTGGTTCATTCAATTTCCTGGTTTAGCTTGACATTCAATTAATTGGTTCATTCAATTCCCTGGTTTAGCCTGACATTCAATTAATTGGTTCATTCAATTCCCTGGTTTAGCCTGACATTCAATTAATTGGTTCATTCAATTACCTGGTTAAGCCTGACATTCAGTTAATTGGTTCATTCAATTTCCTGGTTTAGCTTGACATTCAATTAATTGGTTCATTCAATTTCCTGGTTTAGCTTGACATTCAGTTAATTGGTTCATTCAATTTCCTGGTTTAGCTTGACATTCAGTTAATTGGTTCATTCAATTTCCTGGTTTAGCTTGACATTCAGTTAATTGGTTCATTTAATTTCCTGGTTTAGCTTGACATTCAGTTAATTGCTCCATTTAATTTCCTGGTTTAGCTTGACATTCAGTGAATTGCTCCATTCAATTTCCTGGTTTAGCCTGATATTCAGTTAATTGCTCCATTCGATTTCCTGCTCTGACATTTTATACAACTGCGTCATTCAATTTCCTGGTTCCACCTGTTATCAAGACATCTGTGACATTCAGTTTCCCAGTTCAGCCCGTTATCAAGACATCTGTGACATTCAGTTTCCTGGTTCAGCCTGCTATAAAGACATTTGTGACATTCAGATTCCTGGTTCAGCCTGCTATAAAGACATCTGTGACATTCAGTTTCCTGGTTCAGCCCGTTATCAAGACATTTGTGACATTCAGTTTTCCAGTTCATCCCGTTATCAAGACATTTGTGACATTCAGTTTCCTGGTTCAGCCTGCTATAAAGACATTTGTGACATTCAGTTTCCTGGTTCAGCCTGCTATAAAGACATCTGTGACATTCAGTTTCCTGGTTCAGCCTGCTATAAAGACATCTGTGACATTCAGTTTCCTGGTTCAGCCTGCTATAAAGACATCTGTGACATTCAGTTTCCTGGTTCAGCCTGCTATAAAGACATCTGTGACATTCAGTTTCCTGGTTCAGCCTGCTATAAAGACATTTGTGACATTCAGTTTCCTGGTTCAGCCTGCTATAAAGACATCTGTAACATTCAGTTTCCTGGTTCAGCCTGTTATAAAGACATCTGTAACATTCAGTTTCCTGGTTCAGCCTGTTATAAAGACATCTGTAACATTCAGTTTCCTGGTTCAGCCTGTTATAAAGACATCTGTAACATTCAGTTTCCTGGTTCAGCCTGTTATAAAGACATCTGTGACATTCAGTTTCCTGGTTCAGCTCGACAAAATAACTTGTGTCACCGAGATAATCTCGTCAGATCGTTGTATCAACAGGTAGCATGACACGTGGACATGAGAGACAACAATAGGCACCTTAATGTTGTTAGCTTCACCATCAATCATATCCTCTGCTCTAATGATTTGGGCATTATCAATATATTGAATTATATCGAATGTCCGCTATCAAAAAAAACGAGAACTTAGAGCATTACGTTTTATGAATGCATTTTGTGAAAACATTTGAGAAGCAAATAAACAAAAAAAAGGAAGGGGGGGTGGGGGTGGTGGCTCATTATTTGTCGTTGATTCATTTCACAGTGAATGTGAATGTCTTATCTAATTTCACTGTGAACGTGAATGTCTTATCTAATTTCACTATGAATGTGACTGTCTTATCTAATTCCACCGTGAACGTGAATGTCTTATCTAATTTCACCGTGAACGTGAATGTCTTATCTAATTTCACTGTGAACGTGAATGTCTTATCTAATTTCACTATGAATGTGACTGTCTTATCTAATTCCACCGTGAACGTGAATGTCTTATCTAATTTCACCGTGAACGTGAATGTCTTATCTAATTCCACCGTGAACGTGAATGTCTTATCTAATTTCACCGTGAACGTGAATGTCTTATCTAATTTTACCGTGAACGTGAATGTCTTATCTAATTTCACCGTGAACGTGAATGTCTTATCTAATTCCACCGTGAACGTGAATGTCTTATCTAATTTCACTGTGAATGTGAATGTCTTATCTAATTTCACTGTGAATGTGAATGTCTTATCTAATTTCACTGTGAATGTGAATGTCTTATCTAATTTCACTGTGAATGTGAATGTCTTATCTAATTTCACTGTGAATGTGAATGTCTTATCTAATTTCACTATGAATGTGAATGTCTTATCTAATTTCACCGTGAATGTGAATGTCTTATCTGCTTGGTTGCTTGTATCACGAATTTATTGTTTCCGTTTAAAACGCCAGCCACAGCCAATTCTATGTCTCACTCACTCACTCACTCACTCACTCACTCAATTCTTAAAGATCCTAAAATTTCCATCGTTCCTCTTTTCCCTGTTTTGCTGCTTTCCACCCATGCGCTTTGGAGACTCAGTTTTGTTGTAAAAATAATACCTAGATATTTATATGAGTTTGTTACTTTAACTTCAGACTCACCATAAACCCATTTTTCTCGAGCTGAAAGATGTCCTCCCTTACGGAAAATCATCACATTCGTCTTTTCTAGGTTCACAGACAGTAATAACCTATCAGATTCATGTTTTAAAGCATTTAGTTGATTTTGTAACCCTATGACAGTGTCTGACAAAAGCACCACATCATCAGCAAATAGCAGTAGAAAAACTTCAACAGCACCAGGCAATAGCTGTACACATGTCTTCCTTTTTTGGCTATTTCTAACGCTAACTCATTTATAAAAAATGAAAATAGTAAGGGGCTGAGGAGACATCCTTGTTTCACTCCTCGTGGACATTCGAAAAAGTTGGTGTACATATCTTTGTCACGAACACATGCTAACACAGAATTATATATACTTTTAAGAGACATATATAATTTACCATTTACTCCATTCTTTCGCAGAATACCCCAAAGTACATTTCTATTAACTGAGTCAAATGCTTTGCGAAAATCTACAAATGCTACGTATAGTTTAGTGTGATTAAGAAGGTATTTTTGGACTAAAGCGTACAGCGTGAAAATGTGTTCTATTGTACTGTATCCAGATCGAAATCCTGCTTGTTCTTCTATTATTTTTTCTTCCCAAGATGGTTTTACTCAAATTCATCGGCACACTCTATTTGTCCCATGTGTAATGTAGTGACAGAAGATGAAATGCATTTTTTGTTTGTTTGCAAGTCGTATGAAAGTATACGACAAAAATGCATAATCTTTGATAAGGACATTTCGAGTTAAAGGGTCATTACCAGAATACTCATGACTGAAGATGAAAACTATAAAAAATCCCTCGCGAAATTTATCGCCCTTGCTTGGGAAAGTCGGAGAAAGAAAACAACACAGTAATAAATTAATGTAAGTTTATCTCCAGTGAAGATATCACTTTATACTATTCTTATGTTTATTTGCCGGATTTAGGTCTTCCTTTTACTTATATGACTAATTACGTCGGGTGGTCAACTGTTTCTTCAACTTTTTGTTCAACTTTTTAAATTAATGTACGTTTATCTCTAGTGAAGATGTTACGTTATATTGTTTTTTTGTTTGTTTTCTGGATTTGGGTCTTCCTCTTATATGACTAATTATGTCAGGTGGTTAACTATTTAACTTTTTGTTCAACTTTTTAAATTAATGTAAGTTTATATTCAGTGAAGATATTACTTTATACTGTTCTTATGTCTATTTTGCGGATTTGGGTCTTCCTCTTACCTATATGACTAATTACGTTGGGTGGTCAACTGTTTCTTCAACTTTTTGTTCAACATTTTGTTCAACTTTTTCCGTTCAATTTTTTCTTCATTTTTAGGGAATAAATTCAAATGGATGTATTGTCAGCCATGACTATATTTATAAATCTTTGTTTCGAGAAAACGTCGCCGAAAAATTTAATGACTTTGTTTTATGCTCCTTGCCACAAGGACAAAAATGTCAATGGCAATAAACCATTTTCAGTTTCAGTTTCACTCACTCACTCACTCACTCACTCACTCACTCACTCACTCACTCACTCACTCACTCACTCACTCATCCACTCACTCACTCACTCACTTACTCACTTACTCACTCACTCACTCACTCACTTACTCACTCACTCACTCACTCAACCACTTACTTACACACACTACAGCATGACATCTTGGAATGTTGGCTGCCCGCACTGCTCTCCGAGTCTCTGTCTACTATCATATTATAGTCACAGCCACAACCACATATCTCAAACAGGATTACAGGGTGAGATACGTGGTTGTCTGTGATTCTGAAAATATAATAGTGATATATGGCTGTGGATCTGAATAGACAACAACATAAACTTTTGTATCGTACTGCGTGTCTTGGATTTCATCCTATATATACTTGGGGTTTTTTGCTTCTCTTTTTATGTTTTCTCGATATTTTTTTCAGAAAATGTCTTTTGTTCAATATTGTCATTGTCATTTTGTTCAGTTAACGTGCTGAAAATGTGTCTGTCCTAACTCTTAATTCAATGTAATAAGCTGTTGTCTTCAGTGAAGGTTGTGAATAGGCCTGGTATACTACTTGTCATGATGAAGTGATGTTTTGAAATTTCTTCAAAAGGGATTCATTACTTAATGGTTACCTGGTTGAACCTGGCTCTCAGTGACGAAAAAGCTACTTACTGCGTAGCTTTCATCGGCGATCCAGCCGACTTCTTCAGCGCAACTGCTGGGTTGAGAACTGGCTTCAGTGCGCACCGCCGTGAGCGAACTCACGACAGTGCGACTGAATAAGAGAGTACACCGATGGCAGGTTGTGTCGGCCTCGGTCACGGTTGAGGGTGGGGTTCCTTGCGGCGATGTAAACTGCCTCCTTTACTCCCCTCTGGAACCATCTTGCTTCTTTGTCGAGAACTTGCACATTGTC
>CM060313.1:12978802-12988802 GCA_030674185.1 Monoplex corrugatus | reverse complement strand
CATATTGCTATTATTGTTAGTATTATTGTTAGTACTATCATCATCACCATGAAATAATTTTCATACAGCCCTGTTCTCGAAACTCCTTTGGACTCACTGCTCTTTATACATAATCACACTTGTCAGTAGAGTGTGGAGAACTCAAGCTGTTGAGCCAGTGACCACAATACACAGTGTTGGTATCTAGTCTACGTTTTTAGTGGACACGCCTAGTGGGTGTACCTTGACATAATTTGTAGGATTTTTATTGTGTGTATTTGATATTCTGCTTTTGTATATACAGGTGAAGGGAGTTTCGACACTGGCAGGTCTGCTCACACGTTGATCTGGGAGATGGGAAAAATCTCCACCCTTTACCCACCCGCTTGAGGTGTCTATGTGAATAAAACCCAGGATCTTCCAATCACTGGAAGTCTGGCGATTACTCATATAAGCACCGTCTCTGTAAATGCTTCAGGGGTGCTGTGGGAAGGTCTCCTGGGCTGCTCCACGATCATTCATTATCATCATCATCAGGTGCCCTGCCGCATGGCGTTGGCGATCATGGACTTCCATCTGTCCCTATCTCTCGTTGCCCCCAGCATCTCCCCCACCCCCCTCGTCCCCAGCCACTCTGCAAGTCCGTCCAGCATTTTCTCCCTGGGTCTATCTGGTGCTCTCTTTCCCTCCAGCTTTCCCGTTGTGACCAGGTGCTCCAAATCCCCCTTCCTCATAAAATGGCCTATAAATGTTGCCTGTCTTTTCCTAATCTTCCTTATGAGTGATCTATTTGTGTCTGCTACGATCATTATCAGTCTTTTTTCGTTTCCTTTTTACATTTTTAATAGGATCATCGCACTCAGGGAGGTTACCTTTGTGCTCACCCCTTCCCCTTTTTTCGTCCCGTTTTCTACGCCACCTTAATGACCACAGAAGCTGGCACAGTTTTTTTTACAATGTGATGATGATGATGTTGATGAGGATTATAATCATGATGCTATGGAGTTCAATCTAGGATTGAGACTGCGTGACAGGGCTGTACTCTGCGCCTACTATCATAATATATCCTAGCGTCGACTATGCCCGAGAGATACAGACACCTGCAGTGCTGGTCAGAAGATTTGAGCAACACTCTCAATAATTCATCCGTGAAGTGGATGAGACTCGACTGTGTGGTCACAGTCTTTCCAATGAGCCCATAGCACGCCACCTCTGGGTAGGAGCCGGTTAAGCCGAAAAATCCCACAATGATTTTTAAAGGGACTGATGGGGATTCGAACTCACAACCTTCCAGTCGGTAGTCCGTTGCGTTAACAACTACGCCACAACGACTGCCCCCTCTTTTTAAAAAAAAAAATTAGTTTGCCTTGTCTTGTTCAAAGGTTTCTGTTTTTTTTTTTTTTTTTTTTTTTTACAGATTGTTCTGTCGACTTTTGTGAGGGAGACAATCCTGCTTTCCCTTCAGGGCGTAACAATAACATACTCACATTTACTCTACTTGGCAATGTGGTCCCTGGCAGTCTTTCTCTTTTTTTAATTAACATATCTTATTTTAGAAGTACGTGGTAATGATTGCAACACTTTCGTAATGGGCTTGGAATTTATGAAGACAGTCACTTAGTACAGAACCCATGGAAGAAGGGGAGGCCAGTTTTCCTGCAAGGTGTGTGGCTTCCCATTAAACATTTTTTACACCTGCTGTTTTGTGGAGAGAAAACATTTAAAACCTCATTCTGACTTCATCAAGTCAGCCATAAACTGGAATGTTGCAGCCTTCAGAATCACCTGTCTCAGGGCGAAAACATTTTAACCCCATTTGTGCTCTTCAATTTTCAAACTGTTAAACTGAACTTTTAACTCTTCTCCACTTGGCTGACTTAGAAAAACACACTTTTGTTTTAATCATTTTGTCGTGTTTTACAATAAACGTCAAACATCAACAAAAGTATGACAAATAGACGATGATCTGAACTGATTCATGCAGAAATCACTAAAATGACATCTAAACAACATGGAATATACACAAAGATATACAACAGCACTTTAAATACCCGACCATTCATTATAAACGTAACATTTACTGCATGTCATGAAAGTGGTAAATTGATTCCCTGTTGAAAAAAGCACTGTTCCATTCAACACTAAAATCCGACGCACAAAACCTTACTCTAGCCTCAGACTGTTTGATTTTGAACTCCTATTCAATAGCCTCTGGAGATGTTTATTTCTGTGAATTTTTGTCATTATTGACAATGGTTTCACAGCAGTTCAGGTCTTGAGTAAAGCAAATGCCAAGTATCTTAAGTTTAGCAGGATTCCATGTAATTTTAAACTGAAGACAGGGTGTTTTCTAGGACAAGTTATTTCTCCCTAGTTATATGCTTGTTTTTTTTTTCATTGTTCATAAACAGGCCTAAAACTCTGTCAAACAAGTTATGTACACAGATCGTTCGGAAAAGATTCTATATCCTGTGTTATAGCAATTGAATATCAGAATGGGGAGTTTTGCCTTCTACGCCATGACTCTGGGTCCATCTGTTTTGTCTTATCATTTACCTAGGATTTCTGTGCTAAGAATATAACGGTAGAAAGAAACTGGATCTCTCTGTTAACGGCCACTTCCTACAATAACATCGTTCTGTGGTTTGATCATTCATGATAGAGTTCTATAATTGATTTTATATTTCTACAAATATTTCACTCTTACGACAAAACTTTTAGAACAAACCTGTAATTAAGTGAATCAAATGCCTTTCTAAAAGCAATACAAATATCAGAGTAGGCATGCCATCCAAATTTAAACAATGTGTCAGTTCATGTATTATTCTGGTGAAATGCCCGCAGATCCTGTTTAATACACAATACTGAGGAGAGAAATGGGACTCATGTTCTTTTAGTTCAGCTTGTCACCTTTGAGAATGCAAGTAATGAACCCTTATTCGTTTTCGCCGTTGAACGTTTTTTTTTTCCAGATTTTATGCATCGTTTAACGATCTCGCCACAAAGGACCTTCTTGTTTGCAGAAAAAAAAGTACACTAACTTGGCTTACCAAAGTGTTCCTCCTCCCAAACACACGACCTGATATAATTGATGCCATTAGACTTCCTTGAGACAAATGTCTTCTATTTTGGAATTGTTTACAAACATGATTCATCCGTCTCATTGGCCTAGATTCTCTTCAGACTGTGGGGCTTTGTGTGAAAGGGAGGGGAGATAATGGAGGTGGACTGGTAGAACGAATAGTGTGTGTATGTATGCGTGATTGGTGGAAGTAAGGTGGAAATAAAACAATCTTCAAATGTATGGCCAATGGTTCTGGATTCGTAAGAAAGAGGAAGAAAACGGAACAGAGCAAAGATAAATAAAGAAAGAAATCAAGAAGGAAGGAAGGAAGGAAAGAAAGAAGAAAGAAAACAAATCTAGAAGCGAACTAAAGGAATCAAAAGGAAAAATAACGAGAAACAAGTAATGACAAAAATGAAATGAAAGGCACACACACACACACACACACACACACACACACACACACACACACACACACACACCACACACACACACACACACACACACACACACACACACACACACAAAGGAAACAAATAAAGAGAGAGAGAGGAGAGACAGACAGAGACAGAGAGACAGGAGAGAGACAGACAGACAGACCCGTGAAAGAGACATAGAGATGATAGATAGATAGATCGAGACAGAGAGAGAGAAGAGACAGAGACAGAGAGACAGAGAGACAGAGACAAACAGAGACAGAGACAGAGAGAGAGACAGAGAGATAATGGATAATAGATCGATTGATCGATCGATCGATAGATCGATCGAGAGAGAGAGAGAGAGAGAGAGAGAGAGAGAGAGAGGACAGAGACAGAGAGACAGGACAGAGAGAGAGACAGAGAAAGAGACAAAGGGATAATAGATAAATAGATAGATCGAGAGAGAGAAAGAAAGAAAGAGAGAGAGAGACAGACAGACAGACAGACAGACAAACAGACCGAGACAGAGACAGAGACAAAAGACAGAGAAGAAGACAGAGAGACAGACAGAAACAGAGACAGGCAGATAGATCGAGAGAGAGACAGAGAGAGAGAGAAAGAAACAGAGATAGAGACAGACAGAGACAAAGAGAAGAAGAAGAAGAAGAAGAAGAAGAAGAAGAAGAAAGAAGAAGAAGAAGAAGAAAGAAGAAGAAGAAGAAGAAGAAGAAGAAGAAGAAGAAGAAGAAGAAGAAGAAGAGAAGAAGAAGAAGAAAGAAGAAGAAAGAAGAAGAAGAAGAAGAAGAAGAAGAAGAAGAAGAAGAAGAAAGAAAAGAAGAAGAAGGAAGAGAAGAAGAAGAAGAAAAAAAGAAGAAGAAGAAGAAGAAAAACCTCTTGTTAATCTGATATCTGCCAAAAAACAGTTGTCGATATAAACAAACATCATAAACTACCCAGAATCAAATTTCCCGCTTCAGTGTGACAATTAGACATGTGTACGGTTCCATTTCCTTGGGCAGGCTGACAAGATAACGTACACTACCATAATGACCTCGTCAAGATGTTATCAACAAGACGAAATGACACAAACACACCAACAGCAACGGTCATTGCATTAACTTGTTTACGTCTCGCTGAATTATGCCTGTAATATTGGGTGAGCCCTTATATTCATGCTAGATTCCTAGAGAAAGGAAAGATCACATAAACTCTTCTTAGGCTAGGCTACGTAAAAAAGGAAATATTACGTAGGCTCTAAGCGTTATGCTAGACTGCTAGTAAAAGGACAAAGAAAATAAGTAATTATGAACTTTGTTATACTAAACTGCTAGTGAAAGGAAAGAGAATGTCAATTCTGTTCTGCTAGATTGCTAGTAAAAGGAAAGATCACGTGAACTCTGTTACACTAGACTGCTAGTAAAAAAAGAAATAGAAGTACGTGAATTCTGTTACACTAGACTGCTAGTAAAACGAAGGATTACGTGAACTCTGTTACGGTAGACTGCTAGTAACGAGAAAGATTACGTGAATTCTATTACACTAGGCTGTAGGAAAGAAAAACGATTACGTGAACTATGATATTCTAGACTGCGAGTAAAGGGAAAGATTACGTGAATTCTATTATGCTAGATTGCTAGTAAAAGGAAAAATTATGTGAACTGTTATGCTAGATTGCTAGTAAAAGGAAAAATTATGTGAACTGTTATGCTAGATTGCTAGCAAAAGGAAAAATTATGTGAACTGTTATGCTAGATTGCTAGTAAAAGAAAAGAGTACGTGAACTATGTTATACTAGACTGCTAGTAACAGGAAAGATTACATGAACTGTGTTATACTAGATTGCTAGTAAAGAAAAGAGTACGTGAACTATGTTATACTAGACTGCTAGTAACAGGAAAGATTACATGAACTGTGTTATACTAGACTGCAAGTAACAGGAAAGATTACATGAACTGTGTTATACTAGACTGCAAGTAACAGGAAAGATTACATGAACTGTGTTATACTAGACTGCAAGTAACAGGAAAGATTACATGAACTGTGTTTTACTAGACTGCTAGTAACAGGAAAGATTACATGAACTGTCTTATACTAGACTGCTAGTAACAGGAAAGATTACATGAACTGTCTTATACTAGACTGCAAGTAACAGGAAAGATTACATGAACTGTGTTTTACTAGACTGCAAGTAACAGGAAAGATTACATGAACTGTGTTTTACTAGACTGCTAGTAACAGGAAAGATTACATGAACTGTGTTTTACTAGACTGCAAGTAACAGGAAAGATTACATGAACTGTGTTTTACTAGACTGCTAGTAACAGGAAAGATTACATGAACTGTGTTTTACTAGACTGCTAGTAACAAGAAAGATTACATGAACTGTGTTTTACTAGACTGCAAGTAACAGGAAAGATTACATGAACTGTGTTATACTAGATTGCTAGTAACAGGAATGATTACATGAACTGTGTTATACTAGACTGCTAGTAACAGGAAAGATTACATGAACTGTGTTTTACTAGACTGCTAGTAACAGGAAAGATTACATGAACTATGTTATACTAGACTGCTAGTAACAGGAAAGATTACATGAACTGTGTTTTACTAGACTGCTAGTAACAGGAAAGATTACATGAACTGTGTTTTACTAGACTGCTAGTAACAGGAAAGATTACATGAACTATGTTATACTAGACTACTTGTAACAGGAAAGATCACAGAGGGAGAAAAATGGCAGAATGGTTCAAACGTTCGCCTGCCAATAACTAAACTCGAGTAACATAACTCTTGAGAGTCACGGAGTTATCTCCCATGTAGAATTTCTCAAACCCAACACAGTTTGCGCTACCCATTCAGCTTGCATAGACGCAGCCAACAGGGTTCGCTCCCTGTAAAGGCCTCGACTTTTTTCCTCAGTTTGACCGGAAAATCGAATTGAACGTCTAGTCCTTCGGAAGGGACAAAAACCGAGTCGGACTCGTGTGCCTTCTGGTTGCGCACGCTAAAGACCCCACAGCAGTTGAAAATCGTGAAGAGCAAGGCATTGCCAGGCTGCCTTGGTATAAAACATTGGACAGATAGGTTGATTTACCAAGTCCCACCCCTTGAAGACCAATTAACCTTCTTGCCTTTCTGAAGTCTTGGTTACAAAAAGTGAATATAAATATGAATTTGAAGCGAGAGACGGGATGGGCGCCGTCCTCGTGGTGCTGGCTCTGGGAAAAGTTTTGGTCTCTGCCACCTCACCCCCCTACAACCCAGGGTTATGGAACTATCTAGGTAGGACCTCAGGACCTGACCAGCTCATGGGTTTATGTGCAGGATTAAGGCTTGCGCCGTGATTATTTTGGATCTTCTCCATCACATGGTACATGTGACGGTAGTGCATATCGAATTCATTCCGAGCGCGGAGACGTCGTCTTGAGAAACTGAAACTGAAACTAACACATACGGCTTATGTGCATGTTCATGGCCTACGCCATGATCATTTTGGATCTTTATCCATCACATGGCATTTGTGGCTTCAGTGCATATGGAATTCATTCCGAGTGCGGAAACGCTGTCTTGAAAAAAATTGAAACTCAAACTAAACAGGAAGCTCACCGGAATCAGGGCTAAACCCACAACGAGGCTGGGCGGAAGTCAATAGTAGAACTTCAAAAGGAGGAAGATTTATCCACTACAACGTGTCACCATCACGATATCCATCCACCTGACTATCAGAAATTATCATCAGTAATCAGAATCTGACTGGTTGCATGTTTGACATACAACTTGCATAATTTTATACACACGAACGGAATTTAGGCACTGGCAGGTCTGCACACATGCTGACCTTGTACCTGGGAGATCTGAGAAATCTTCATTCATTATCCACCAGGCGGATTGAACCCAGGAACTTTAAACTGGAAATCCTATGTTCACCTACGTGAATGCTGCGCCTGTCAGTCCATCATTCGTCGGCCTCTTTACATCTCAGGAGATGATAGTCTGCACCAGGAGGCGTTGTGGTCATGACGTGCACTTTCTGCTGTGGCTGTGCAGACCGATTCTTGAGTGGCAATCTCTGTCACATCTGCCACACACAAACTGAGTCGCTGTTGTTTGGTTTCTGGAACGTCGCCTGCGAAGAGCCCTTTTCTCATCTGCGCTTTCTACTCTCATCCTCTCCGCACATTGTTGTTATCTAAGATAATTGCTTTATCTGTGTTTATCCCGTTGTGTATTTTTGATAATTTGTGCCGATAACATGCCGCCTATCAAGTCTTGTCATCGTTGATGTCACTTTGTTATTCAATAAAAGAGATCGTTCTGATGAAAGGAGCCTTCCTTATCTTATTTCATTAGATATGCTGTCATCTTCAATCAAGGTTTCGACACTGCTTATGAAATGAAACCTGAAATCCGTTCAAGGCTGATTAATCACGTTGACTTCCAGATCTGCTCTATTCAACCCTGCCAATAATGTCATAAAAACAATAATCATTGACCTTGTGCTAAACTATTCACATGTTAGGTCTTCAGATAGAATGATATTACGATTCTTTGTCCAACATCTAGCTCGTGTAATATCTTTGATACATGTGTCAACATTGCCTTTTCATATGTGTAACATTTGTTGTTGTTGTCGTTCTCCGTTGCCACATTGTGTATTAGATGTCCCTTTGTTGTGAAAAAGACGAATAAAAAAAGTTAAAGAAAATATCTATGATACATCACAACAGACACAGAGCAGATTGGTTATGTTTTTAGAGGATAGGACTGAATATAAGACGTGAAAGTTTGAGTTAATGACTCTACCCGTGAACCCATCATACCACTAGTTCCGTAGCTGTGAAAACACAGGCTGTTAATGATAGCTGTTCAGATAGTGGAAGGGTTCCCTCCGGCCTGATCCTCCTGCCGTCCCTGATCTACTACTTTTCCCCTAAAACACAGTCACTGAGATATAACGTAGTTAACGACATATTCACAGAATATATCTCTCTCTCTCTTTCTTTCTGTCTCTCTCTCTTTCTTTCTGTCTCTCTCTCTTTCTTTCTGTCTCTCTCTCTTTCTTTCTCTTTCTTTCTTTCTCTCTCTTTCTTTCTCTTTCTCTCTCTCTCTCTTTCTTTCTATTTCTCTTTCTCTCTCTTTCTCTTTCTCTCTCTCTCTTTCTCTTTCTTTCTCTCTCTTTCTTTCTCTTTCTTTCTCTTTCTCTCTCTCTCTCTTTCTTTCTATTTCTCTTTCTCCCTTTCTCTCTCTCTCTCTTTCTTTCTCTTTCTCTCTCTCCCTTTCTCTCTTTCTCTCTCTCCCTTTCTCTCTTTCTCTCTTTCTCTTTCTCCCTTTCTCTCTCTCTCTCTTTCTTTCTCTTTCTCTCTCTCCCTTTCTCTCTTTCTCTTTCTCCCTTTCTCTCTCTCTCTCTTTCTCTTCTCTCTTTCTCTCTCTCTCTCTTTCTCTCTCTCTTTCTCTCTCTCTTTCTCTCTCTCCCTTTCTCTCTCTCTCTTTCTCTCTATCTCTTTCTCTCTCTCTCCCTTTCTCTTTCTCCCTTTCTCTCTCTCTCTCCATTTCTCCCTTTCTCTCTCTCTCTCTCGCTTTCTCTCTCTCTCTTTCTCTCTCTCTCTCTCTTTCTCTTTCTGTCTCTTTCTCCCTCTCTCTTTCTCTGTCTTTCTCTCTCTTTCTCTCTCTCTTTCTCTCTCTCCTTTCTCTCTCTCTCTCTCTGTTTCTCTCTCTCCCTTTCTCTCTCTTTCTGTCTCTCCCTTTCTCTCTCTCTGTTTCTCTCTCTCCCTTTCTCTCTCTTGCTCTCTGTTTCTCTCTCTCCCTTTCTCCCTCTCTCTCTCGCTCTTTCTCTCTCTCTCTCTCTCTCTCTCTCTCACAGACACACATATATATGTATGTATGTATGTATGTATGTATGTATGTATGTATGTATGTATGTATGTATGTATCTAAGTATCTATGTACCTATGTATATAAACATATCAAGTGCACGGATTGTTTTTTCCCCTTCTGTTTCGGCCCTTGGCCTTCCTCAGGGTAAAATGACAATAAAATGGTATGATCACATTTACATTTCAGAATTCATCTCACTTCCCTTAATTCATCGCATACAATCACGTGAGGCATGAATGCACACACACACACACACACACAAACACATAATCGCCCATACTCACAGACACACGCACACACATGCACGTGAACATACATACACACACAGACAGGCAAACACACACATAAACACACACACACACACACACACACGCACGCACGCACGCACGCACGCAACACACACACACACACTCACAACTTCCTACGCCCAGGTACTCGAACAATAATATCAATACACGTAAACTTCATGAACATGCCATCCATCTGGTTCCATCCATCCATCCATCCACACACACACACACACACATACACACACACACACACACACACACACACACACACACACACACACACACACACACACACACACACACACACACATATATATATATATATATATATATATATATATATATATGCGTATCAATATTTTCAAGTGCCTTGC
>CM060313.1:12968802-12976302 GCA_030674185.1 Monoplex corrugatus | reverse complement strand
GTGTGTGTGTGCGCGCGTGTGTGTGTGAGTGTGTTCGTTCGTTCGTTCTTTGATTTAACGTCTTTTCACTGTAAGTGTATCTGAGTGTGTGTGTGTGTGTGTGTGTGTGTGTGTGTGTGTGTGTGTGTGTGTGTGTGTGTGTGGTGTGTGTGTGTACGTGTGTGTGTGTGTGTGTGCGTTGTGCGTGCGTGTGTATGTGTACGTGTGCGTGCGTGTGTTGTGTGTGTGTGTGTGTGTGTGTGTGTGTGTGTATGTGTCGTGTGCGTGGTGTGTGTGTGTGTGTGTGTGTGTGTGTGTGTGTGTGTGTGTGTGTTTGTGTGTTATTAAAAGAGCAATTAATAGAGACAGTATTTAGAATGAAAACAACGAAAAGAAAGTTATGATGAACAAAGAAATTTAATTCCATCTTGTTTGTGGTCTTTGTTTACATTGACCGCAGCGCCTATGGGTATTCGATCATTGAGACTTAGATAGTTAACTTGGTTAGTTAGTTTATTAGTTAGTTATTTAGTTGATTGGTTGGTTAGTTAGTTGGGTTGGTTAGTTAATTGGTTGGATGGTTAGTTAATTGGTTAGTTAGTTAATTAGTGAGTGAGTGAGTTAGTGAGTGAGTGAGTTAGTTATTTGGTTGGTAGGTGGGTGGGTGGGTTGGTTGGCTGGTTTGGTAGTTAGTTAGATAGATAGTTATTGAGTTATTCAGTTAATTAGTTCGTTATTTTTTTGCATATTTTTTTGTTCATTTGTTCATTTTCCTCTATTTTTTCTTGTTTTTTTGCACGTAAACTCTTTTCTCTCTCTGTCTCTGTCTCTCTCTGTGTCTCTCTCTCTGTCTCTCTCTCTCTGTTTCTCTCTCTCTCTCTCTCTCTCTCCTCTCCGCCCTCCCTCTCTCCCTTCCTATCTTTCTCTCCCTCTCGCTCTCTCCAGCTCACAAAGACACACACAAACAATTACAGAAATACAATGTGTAAACACACATAAACATTGAGATCATTAATCCAAACTGACCACACTGTTTATATTTACTTTTCTGTGACTGGTGTGGAAGGGGATCAGGCAGCACCTCACTGAAGAGCAGACAGCAACAGAAAGGAGCTCTCGCAACTTCTGGATGCTCTGGGCTATGCAGAAGTTTTTACTACTTTAATTCTGTGCTTCATATTGGAACAAGCAGTTTTCACTACCCCCGATAACATCCACTTTCAACTCGGCTGTTAAACAACGTGATAAATTGTTACAAACTGAGCCTGGTCCAAGGTTTGTTAATGTGAACATATTGACTTGGAATACCATCAGTTCCTCTGTTCTTCCGAGACGTCCCTTCTGATGCAATTTTCCAGTTTTTACAAGAGATCAAAGATTTCACTTGATGTAATTTTACGAGTTTTTCTTTAATGACATTTTAGATTTGCAAGATTGACGGTGAATATGATTTTTAACTGTTGTCTTTTATCTTAACGGGTTGTTCTTTTCTTTTTGACGTGGTGTTAGCCCTGATATGGCTCTAGTGGTCGGCTGGGCTACAAGTAATATGAATTATAATTAGAATTAATTCCTCTGTTATATTGAGGGAAAGCAAGGCTGTTATCCTTGCTGTAATAAGCACAGAAAAAAAACCCACCACAAAGGCAGACAGGAAAACGAACATGTGCTCTGTATATATTTAACCATCAGGTCTAAAATAACACAAACGAAAACAACAACATGTGAGACAGACAACACTGTGAGAACGTTTTATTGTTCTCATTACGCTGTGCCCCTAAAAAGGTTTCTTCTGTTTCATGTCTTGTTTTATCAGACAGTTTCATTTGTGTCGAGTGAAAAAGAAAACCTTGTTTTGTTTGTTTATGTTTCGGTTTGGATCGTTCTTGTCATTGCGAAGGAGACAACCTTGCTTTCATTTAATATGACACTAAGAAACAAACAAACAAGCAAAGAAAGAAAGAAAGACAGACAGACAGAAAGAAAGAAAACAAAACAAACATACACACACGAACAAAGACACACACACACACACACACACACACACACACACACACACACACACACACACACACACACACACACACACACACACACACACACGCACACACAGAGTAACAACAACAACCAACCAACCAACAATCCAACCAACCAACCAACCAACCAACCAACCAACCAACCAACCAACCAAAAAAAACCAATCAACAACCAACCAACCAACCAACCAACCAACCATTCAGCCAGCCAACCAACCAACCAACCAACGAACCAACCAGCCAGCCAGCCAACCAGCCAACCAACCAACCAACAAACCAACCAACAAACCAACCAACCAACCAACCAACCAACCAACCAACCAACCAACCAACCAACCAACCAACACAACCAACCAACCAACCAAGATAACTGCATGCCAATGAATTGCAATAAATAAGGTTCAAATGCTATTGCCCGAAAGCAGACAACTCTTTGACGCTTTGGCACATCTACCCTCTTAGAAAATACTTGACTTGATAGAAGAGGAGAGAGTTTTTAAGTAGGTACTTTCTCTCCAAGAGATGCAGATGTAACATTGAGTAATACGAAGGCTTATGCTGTGTTGGGAACAAACAGCTGCAGTGAGAATAGAAAACGATATAAGCTCTTTCCAAAATATCAAAAGAGGAGTCAGGCAAGGTTGTGTTCTGTCATCAGATCTGTTTTCACATTACAGTCACACCATCATGAGAAACCTAGAAGATTGCCCTGAATTAAAGTTGGAGGAAAATGATAAAGAACATTCGTTACGCAGATGACACCGTGCTAATTGCAGAACATGAAATGGACCTACAAAACCTTGTGAATATAATAGAAATAGAAAGCAAAAATACAGAGTTGGAGCTAAATAGCAAGAAGACGGAAGTCATGGTAATCAGTAAAAAACATGAAATCCCCTCATGGAAAATGACAACAAACTGCACAATTTTGAGACAGGTTGATAGGTTTAAATATCTGAAAACAGTCATCTCACCAGACGGCAGATGCACATCAGAAATAGCCAACAGAATCGGCCAAGCCAAAACAACATTCAAGAAGATGAAAAGCATTCTTACCAACAAATGCCTATCAATTACCATCAGGAAGAGAGTTCTTGAATGTTATATAGAACCGATAACGGTTGTGAGGCGTGGACAGTCAACACGTAAAACCAAGAACAAGATTGAAGCAGCCGAGATGTGGTTTCTAAGAAGAATGTTGAGAGTTCCATGGACAGCAAAGAAAACAAACGAGACAGTCTTGATGGAGACAGACACAAGAAGATCATTCATAAGGAAGATAAGAAAAGACAAGCAACATTTTAAGGCCATTTTATGAGGAAAAGGGTATTAGAGCACATGGTCACAACAGGAAAGCTGGAGGGAAAGAGACACCAGGTAGACCCAGGGATATAATATTGGACGGACTTGCAGAGTGGCTGAGGACAGAGAGGGTGGAAGATTGCAGCAACAAGGGATAGATACATATGGAGGGCCATGATCGCCAACGCCATGCGCAGGGCACTTGATGATGATGAATTCTATGAAGTAGTAACATTTACCACTTCTGAATCATCCAAGCATCGCCATTGAAACAAACTCCAGTCTTTACCCACATTGACTTAACTAGTGCCAGACCTGGATATTAACCCTTTGACCCCCGCACCCTGTCCATCAGCATCCTGCATTGCCAATCATGCTAGCAAAGCAACACGTACCCCTTGACTCCTCACCCTATCCACCAGTCTCCCACAGAAGCTGGTGGATAGGTGAGGTACTCAAAGGGGTAAGTTTTAGCATTTGGTGGATAGGGTGAGGTACTCAAAGGGGTAAGTTTTAGCACTGGTGGATAGGTGAGTACCAAAGGGTAATTTTAGCATTTGGTGGATAGGGTGAGGTACTCAAAGGGGTAAGTTTTAGCACTTGGTGGATAGGGTGAGGTACTCAAAGGGGTAAGTTTTAGCATTTGGTGGATAGGGTGAGGTACTCAAAGGGGTAAGTTTTAGCACTTGGTGGCTAGGGTGAGGTACTCAAAGGGTAAGTTTTAGCACTTGGTGGATAGGGTGAGGTACTCAAAGGGTAAGTTTTAGCACTTGGTGGATAGGGTGAGGTACTCAAAGGGTAAGTTTTAGCACTTGGTGGATAGGGTGAGGTACTCAAAGGGGTAAGTTTTAGCACTTGGTGGATAGGGTGAGGTACTCAAAGGGGTAAGTTTTAGCACTTGGTGGATAGGGTGAGGTACTCAAAGGGTAAGTTTTAGCACTTGGGAAGGTGAGGTACTCAAAGGTAAGTTTAGCACTTGGTGGATAGTGTGCGGGAGTGGAAGTGTTAAACAACACACTTGAGAGAAAGATGACAACCTGTGAGATGAATGGAATGGAATCTTTTATTTAATGTCTGTTCACAATAGTGATTTTACACACACACACCCCACACACACACACACACACACACACACACACACACACACACACACACACACACACACACACACACACACACACACACACACAACACACACACACACACACACACACACAGGGAGAAAAAAAGGTGGGAGTGGGGGTGGGTGGGGGATGGGGATGGGAAGGGGTAGTGGAAGTTTGAATGTGAGAAGGGGAACAATTACAATCAATAATTCAGAACAATAAGTTAACAGTGTCAATTAATAACAGACAACAATTAATTAACTCTTCATAACAATCTGCCAACAGGGGATCTGAGAATCAGCTGGACTACCGAAATAATATCATTATTTTTGTTGTAAAGGATATCTCTAGAGTCAGTACATGAAAAATCGAGATTGTTATTTCTATATGTCGTAAGTAAAATAGGACATCCAAAGAGCAGATGGTGGACAGATAATGTTTTTGAACAGATACATACATTCTGTGTATATTTTGTTTTCCAAGAGTTAAGCCTTAATTTGTATATCAAGGACGCTAACTGTCTGGGGCAGTTAGCTATCAGGCTTTGAGTATTGGAGAAATTTGTATAAAGTGAACGTTCTAACACAGAAACAAGTTCATGAACTGACAGTCGTATGTTATGGAAAGTTACGGTATTTGTATTATGTGAGATGACATGTTTCTGAAAGACAGCAGACAAGACCAAAAGACACACAATTGCTAACATTAATTTAAGTACATACCCCTTTATTTTGTATTCATTCATTCACCTACTTACTTACTTCTTATTCACCTACTTACTCATTCACTCACTCACCCCTCACTCACTCACTCACTTACTTACTTACTTACGTATTTACTTACTTACGTACTTACTTACTCACTTAGTTACATACCTATCTATGTTTAAGAAAATATTGTCTTCACCTAGTTGATAGACAGCTGAGCATTTGGGCACTGACTTGGGGTGGTGGTGGTTATGTCATGTGAGACGAGTTTATACAGAACAGCTAGTTGTGTAGTGATTCAGACCTTTAATTGGTTTATTTATTTACTTTATATATATATATGTTCCTTTTTTGAAGGTAAGGTACACACACACACACACACACGTCATTTACATGTAACCAAGATTATTCCAACAGTAGGCTGATAAATTACCAGTACGAACTATCATCATCATCAGGTGCCCTGCCCCACGGCTTTGGCCTTCCAACCATCTCTATCTCTCGTTGCCCCCAGCATCTCCCCCACCCTCCTCATCCCCAGCCACTCTGCAAGTCTGTCCAGCATTCTCTCCCTGGGTCTACCTGGTGCTCTCTAGGTAGGGCCTCAGGACCTGGCCAGCTCATGGGTTTATGTGCAGGCTTAAGGCTTGTGCCATGATCACCATACACGTGGCACCTGTGACGTCAGTGCGTATGGGATTCGTTCCTTGCGTGGAGACGTCATTTTGAGAAATTGAAACTGAAACTGAAACTGAAAAAACACATGATTGGAAACGAAGAGAACGTTGGAACAACACCTATCAATCATCAATTCACACACCAGAGAATCAAGTGATTTGGCCACCTGACCAGATGCCAGTCAACCAGCCAGTCTTACGAGCCATCATCACCAGATGCTGGGCGTCAGAGCCAGAGGAAGACCATAGAGGCGCTGGACTGATGGAGTGACAGATACACTCCACATCTACAACATGACTCCACGCCTATTTCAGTTTCAGTTTCTCAAATGAAGTCATCGCGCTCGGAATGAATTCCATATGCACGAACGTCACAGGTGAAATGAGTATGATGATCATGGCACAAGCCTTAAGCCTGCACATAAACCCATGAGCTGATACATTCACACCCACACGGACACACCCACACGGACACACCCACACGGACACACCCACACGGACACACACACACACACACACACCACACACACACACTCACGCACACTCACACACACACATGCACACTCACACACACACAACACACACACACAACACAACACACACACACACACACGCATACACAATCAAAGACACACACCAAACCTATACCCATCCCCCCACACGCACACACATACACATACACAACACACACCAACACACTCACAAACACACACATGCATACAAACACACTCACAAACACACACGCATACATTCATACACACACAAACACACTCAAAAACACACACACATACAAGCACACCACACACACACACACACACACACACACACACACACACACACACACACACACACACACACACACACACACAAACCAAAACAGAACAAAAACAAACAAGCAAACAAAAAAACAATCAAACAAAAACAAGCAAACAAACAAACAAGCAAACAAGCAAACAAACACTAACAAAACAACCCCCCCCCACACACACACAGACACACGCACACGCCATGTAACATCAAACACCCCAACCATCAACCCTATCCATGGTTTGAAAGGAATTCCCGTCTCTAGAGACATACAAATCATGTTCCTCACCAATTCTATAACGGAAAATATTTGTCTGAAGAGAAGTCTATGGCCATTGTTCATTTCCTGTGGAAACCTGAAGCAAGCCAAGTGAACATGACTTAAAATTCAATTACACCATCAGCCCCAAATAAACGTAAACTATTGTTAGCCCCGCAACAGATAATTTTCAAGGCTTCAACATTTCCACAATATGATTAATCTGATGGAGGAAGACTGAATTGTTGGATATTTTGTTTCCATCCAACGCAGATAATAAATAGAAAGCTTAATAAGATTAGAGCCACATCAGAGATTACCATGTCGTCCATTTCAGACAGAGAAAAAGAGAAAGAAATACAAACAAGAGAGGAGAGAGAGAAGAGAGAGGGAAAGAGAGAGATAGATAGATAGATAGGATGTGTATATGTATCTATATATATATAAAAATATAAATATATGTATATGCGATTACATATATATATATATATATATATATAACTTGTATATATATATATATATATATATATATATATATATATATACATACATACAGAGAGAGAGGGAGCGAGAGAGAGAGAGGGGGGCAGAGAGAGACAGCAAAACAGAGACAGAGAAAGACAGACA
>CM060313.1:12961302-12963802 GCA_030674185.1 Monoplex corrugatus | reverse complement strand
AGATCCCTTACTTACATAAATTCGTTCGTGAAATGTATTAGATACTAGTTGAAGACAAGAAGGGACCGGCAGCCGAAATGTGGTTTCTAAGAAGAATGTTGAGAGTTCCATGGACAGGAAAAAACAAACAAACAAACAAACAAACAAACGAGACAGTCTTGATGGAGGCAGACACAAGAAGACCATTGACAAAGAAAATTAGGAAAAGACAAGCAACATTCAGAAGCTATTTTATGAGGAAAGGGGGAATTAGAGCACCTGGTTGCAACGGGAAAGCTGGAGGGAAAACGAACACTAGGTAGACCCAGGGAGAAAATATTGGACGGATGTGCAGGGTGGCTGAGGACAGAGCGTGTGGAAGATGTGCATGCGGCGACAAGGGATAGATTCATATGGAGGGCCATGATCACCAACGCCATGCGGCAGGGCACATGATGATGATGACGATTTAGATTACAGGGGAAAATTGCCATGGACGCCAAGTATCTAAAGTTCTTTATATGTTCATGAATTTTGCCGTGTGGAATGTATAGATAGATGTGGTCATTGTTATACTAAGAGATTAACTGGTTGTTGTTGGCAAGATAAGAACAGTCGAATACACAATAAGGACAGATTTTTAAGTATGTATAACACTGAAGACATATTTCTGGTGAACTTAATATCTCCGTGAAACTGAATACATTTATTATGCATGCCCTAGTAAAATTAAGATATGCATTTCAGATATTGCCGTACATACACAGCGTTACAAACACCCATATGAGCAAACTGCAATTTGTCACTTATGTCAAACTTCCATTGAAGTTGAAGTACATATTGATTTTCATCTTGCGCTGATTTAAACACTTTACGTGGAAGTTGAACTCCTAGATATTATAAACTCCAAGTCTGTTTTAGCTGTCATTGGTTTCCTCATTTAGAAATGAAGACATTTTCAACAAAGAAAGAAAGACAGAAAGAAAGAAAGAAAGAAAGAAAGAAACAAAAACCCACGCGATATGTCTGGAGAAATATCAAAAGAGACTTGAAAGGATTATATTACAAACGTCAGTTTAATTTATGTGTAGTTTGTATTGGGTCGTTAACATAAGTTTATTTCTTGTATATGACTGTTTACGTATTCAAGTTATGAACTTGTATTACATGTTTGAATGTTTTTTTCAAATCTCATCATCAGGGGTTATGGCCTATGTGAATAAAACATCCAATATCTCTCCGTCTCTATGGGCTATGGCCTATGTGAATAAAACATCCAATATCTGTGTCTCTATGGGCTATGGCCTATGTGAATAAAACATCCAATATCTGTGTCTCTATGGGCTATGGCTATGTGAATAAAACATCCAATATCTGTGTCTCTATGGGCTATGGTATATGTGAATAAAACATCCAATATCTGTGTCTCTATGGGCTATAGCTATGTGAATAAAACATCCAATATCTGTGTCTCTATGGGCTATGGCCTATGTGAATAAAACATCCAATATCTGTGTCTCTATGGGCTATGGTGTATGTGAATAAAACATCCAATATCTGTGTCTCTATGGGCTATGGCCTATGTGAATAAAACATCCAATATCTGTGTCTCTATGGGCTATGGTGTATGTGAATAAAACATCCAATATCTGTGTCTCTATGGGCTATGGCCTATGTGAATAAAACATCCAATATCTGTGTCTCTATGGGCTATGGTATATGTGAATAAAACATCCAATATCTGTGTCTCTATGGGCTATGGCCTATGTGAATAAAACATCCAATATCTGTGTCTCTATGGGCTATGGCCTATGTGAATAAAACATCCAATATCTGTGTCTCTATGGGCTATGGCCTATGTGAATAAAACATCCAATATCTCTGTCTCTATGGGCTATGGTGTATGTGAATAAAACATCCAATATCTGTGTCTCTATGGGCTATGGCCTATGTGAATAAAACATCCAATATCTCTGTCTCTATGGGCTATGGCCTATGTGAATAAAACATCCAATATCTCTGTCTCTATGGGCTATAGCTATGTGAATAAAATATCCAATATCTGTGTCTCTATGGGCTATGGTGTATGTGAATAAAATATCCAATATCTGTGTCTCTGTGGGTTATGGCTTATGTGAACAAAACATCCAATATCTATGTCTCTATGGGCTATGGTGTATGTGAATAAAACACCCAATATCTGTGTCTCTATGGGCTATGGCCTATGTGAACAAAATATTCAATATCTCTCCATCTCTGTGGGTTATGGCCTATGTGAATAAAACATCCAATATCTCTCTGTCTGTGTGGGCTATGGCCTATGTGAATAAAACATCCAATATCTCTCTGTCTGTGTGGGTTATGGCCTATGTGAATAAAACATCTACTATCTCTCTGTCTCTGTGAGATATGGCCTATGTGAATAAAACATCCAATACTTCTGCATCTGTGGGCTATGGCTTATGTGAATAAAACATTCAATATGTCTCTGTCTCTGTGCATTGTGTGTGTTTACCTTCTC
>CM060313.1:12943802-12953802 GCA_030674185.1 Monoplex corrugatus | reverse complement strand
ACTGCTTTATTCTCGATTTTGTAAAAGAAAAAAAGAAAAAAAACACGCCTTGTCTTATTCTGGAATTGGAGCAAGGGATCCAATTTTCAACAAAAGTATTCCAAATTCTTGAAAACGAAACAAGAAATAAAACAAATCAACACAAAATAAAAGACAAGACAAGACAAGACAAGACAAGACAGACAACAAAAACAAAATCATTCGCGCGCACACGCACGCGCAACCAGCTACCGTCACTCTTTCCAGCCTCTGTTTACTTAAGCAACATTTGATATTGATGCCAATGGTGATTATGGTGATGATGTTGATGATGATGATGATGGTTATGATGACGACGACGATGATGATGATCACGATGATGATGACGACGATGATTGTGAGAATGAAAATCGGGATGATGACAACAATGAAAATGATGATAGTTTGATGAAATGTTCTGCCTACCACATTATTTCACGAATATGTTATTTTGTGTTGTGTGTGTGTGGTGTGTGTGTGTGTGTGTGTGTGTGTGTGTGTGTGTGTGTGTGTGTGTGTGTGTGTGTATGTGTGTGTGTGTGTGTGTGTGTTTGTGTGTGTGTGTGTGTGGGGTGTGTGTGGGGGTGTTATCAAGTGAGGTTTACTAAATTTTGTGACCCCAAGACGTAGCGCAGCTGCCAATGTAGTAGCGGAACCCGGAACTTACCGACAACCGTAGACTTAATTGCGACAATCAACAGAAGGAGACATCACGGCCCTAAAACACACCTGGGGTTCCAGACAGAAGCTAACCCATAAACAGACAAGAGTGGAACACTTTTGTTGCTGTTCTACACGCTCACGGCATAATGAGCAGTAAGAGAGTGACCGTAATTTTCTCTGTCACACGGAACGCACCTGTAAGTGTAGGTGTGTCTGTAGGGGAACAAAAAGCTTTCAAACGTTTTCTAGAATAGTCAGCTATGATGCGTAAAGAAAGACTGAAACAAGCAGACTGTTACAATCTGGTCGACAGGCCCAGTGGACAGATGGATAAGATGTCAGATGTCCACAGATGGATAAGATGTCAGATGTTAACAGATGGATAAGATGTCAGATGTCCACAGATGGATATGATGTCAGATGTCCACAGATGGATATGATGTCAGATGTCCACAGATGGATAAGATGTCAGATGTCCACAGATGGATATGATGTCAGATGTCCACAGATGGATATGATGTCAGATGTCCACAGATGGATATGATGTCAGATGTCCACAGATGGATAAGATGTCAGATGTCCACAGATGGATATGATGTCAGATGTTAACAGATGGATATGATGTCAGATGTCCACAGATGGATATCATGTCAGATGTCCACAGATGGATAAGATGTCAGATGTCCACAGATAAGATGTCAGACGTACATGTACACAGATGGATAAGATGTCAGATGTCCATAGATGGATAAGATGTCAGACGTACACATATGGATAAGATGTCAGATGTCCACAGATGGATAAGATGTCAGATGTCCATAGATGGATAAGATGTCAGACGTACACAGATGGATAAGATGTCAGATGTCCACAGATGGATAAGATGTCAGACGTCCACAGATGGATAAGATGTCAGATGTCCACAGATGGATAAATGTCAGACGTCCACAGATGGATAGATGTCAGACGTCCACAGATGGATAAGATGTCAGATGTCCACAGATGGATAAGATGTCAGACGTCCACAGATGGATAAGATGTCAGATGTTAACAGATGGATAAGATGTCAGACGTACACAGATGGATAAGATGTCAGACGTCCACAGAAGGATAAGATGTCAGATGTCCACAGATGGATAAGATGTCAGATGTCCACAGATGGATAAGATGTCAGATGTCCACAGAAGGATAAGATGTCAGATGTTAACAGATGGATAAAATGTCAGACGTCCATAGATGGATAAGATGTCAGATGTTAACAGATGGATAAGATGTCAGATGTCCACAGATGGATAAGATGTCAGATGTCCACAATGGATAGATGTCAGACGTCCACAGATGGATAAGATGTCAGACGTCCACAGATGGATAAGATGTCAGATGTCCACAGATGGATAAGATGTCAGATGTCCATAGATGGATAAGATGTCAGATGTTAACAGATGGATACGATGTCAGATGTCCACAGATGGATAAGATGTCAGACGTCCACAGATGGATAAGATGTCAGATGTTAACAGATGGATAAGATGTCAGATGTCCATAGATGGATAAGAAGTCAGACGTCCACAGATGGATAAGATGTCAGATGTCCACAGATGGATAAAATGTCAGACGTCCACAGATGGATAAGATGTCAGACGTCCACAGATGGATAAGATGTCAGATGTCCACAGCTGGATAAGATGTCAGATGTCCACAGATGGATAAGATGTCAGATGTCCACAGATGGATATGATGTCAGATGTCCACAGATGGATAAGATGTCAGACGTACACAGATGGATAAAATATCAGACGTCCACAGATGGATAAGATGTCAGATGTCCACAGATGGATAAGATGTCAGATGTCCACAGATGGATAAGATGTCAGACGTCCACAGATGGATAAGATGTCAGATGTCCACAGATGAATAAGATGTCAGACGTCCACAGATGGATAAGATGTCAGATGTCCACAGATGGATAAGATGTCAGATGTCCACAGATGGATAAGATGTCAGATGTCCACAGCTGGATAAGATGTCAGATGTCCACAAATGGATATGATGTCAGATGTTAACAGATGGATAAGATGTCAGATGTCCACAGATGGATAATCAGATGTACGATGGATAAATCGATCCACAGATGGATAAGATGTCAGACGTCCACAGATGGATAAGATGTCAGACGTCCACAGATGGATAAGATGTCAGATGTCCACAGATGGATAAGATGTCAGAGTCCACAGATGGATAAGATGTCAGATGTTAACAGATGGATAAGATGTCAGACGTACCACAGATGGATAAGATGTCAGACTGTCCACAGATGGATAAGATGTCAGATGTCCACAGATGGATAAGATGTCAGATGTCCACAGATGGATAAGATGTCAGATGTCCACAGATGGATAAGATGTCAGATGTTAACAGATGGATAAATGTCAGATCGTCTAGATGGATAAGATGTCAGATGTTAACAGATGGATAAGATGTCAGATGTCCACAGATGGATAAGATGTCAGATGTCCACAAATGGATATGATGTCAGACGTCCACAGATGGATAAGATGTCAGACGTCCACAGATGGATAAGATGTCAGATGTCCAAAGATGGATAAGATGTCAGATGTCCATCAGATGGATAAGATGTCAGATGTCAACAGATGGATACGATGTCAGATGTCCACAGATGGATAAGATGTCAGACGTCCACAGATGGATAAGATGTCAGATGTTAACAGATGGATAAGATGTCAGATGTCCATAGATGGATAAGATGTCAGATGTTAACAGATGGATAAGATGTCAGATGTCCACAGATGGATAAGATGTCAGATGTCAACAGATGGATAAGATGTCAGATGTCCACAGATGGATAAGATGTCAGATGTCCACAGATGGATAAGATGTCAGATGTCCACAGATGGATAAGATGTCAGATGTCCACAGATGGATAGATGTCAGATGTCCACAAATGGATAAGATGTCAGATGTCAACAGATGGATAAGATGTCAGATGTCAACAGATGGATAAGATGTCAGATGTCCACAGATGGATAAGATGTCAGATGTCCACAGATGGATAAGATGTCAGATGTCCACAGATGGATAGATGTCAGATGTCCACAGATGGATAGATGTCAGATGTCCACAAATGGATAAGATGTCAGATGTCCACAGATGGATAGATGTCAGATGTCCACAGATGGATAGATGTCAGATGTCCACAGATGGATAGATGTCAGATGTCCATTCTTTTTCTCCTAAATTTTGTATTTGGTGTTTGTTCGTTTGTAATCTTACGTTTACACATGACAAAGGCCAGTTGGCCGAAAATTTGCGCCTGTCTTGTGTGGTTGTATTGAATGTGCGTTCTGATTCTATTTTCGTGTTTTTCTGCTTAATGAGATGTACTGCAAACTACCGCAGCACGCAGTTTCATAAATTCGATGGCTGATGTTTGGCTGCCCAACACACGACAGTAGGTTGTAGAGGGGAGGTGGGGGGTCTGGGCACCAGTGATGTCCTCCACGTTTGTTGTCCAGCTGATCCTAATGATGCATCTGGGGTTGCATTTATCAATAGTATTGAGCCTTCTACCTTCTAGAATACTCCACATTTTGCTGCCTGTGGCAAGGGACTAAAGACAAAATGATCGAGTAAATATGTGAAAGAACAAAAGATCCAATTAGCGGACAAAGGAAAGAACGAATGAACTTAGGAATGAATGAAAGAAAGCATGAATGAAGACAATGCTATACACAGAGCACTGCCATCAAGCAAAACTCACAGAGATCGCTGCCTGAATACAACGACTATGCCGCTGCCAGTATTATAGAACATTAACTTTTATTCTCTCCTTGGCCATAAAAACAAAAGCTTGAACTTCTGGGGCGAACATTTTATAGACAGGACCCTGAATTGTGAAAGAACAATACTATAGAGTAAACTTACAGCTCTGGCATCGATCAGCATCAAACTTGCTTCATTACGACACGGTACTCACTTTCGGCAAGACAGTAGAGTGGAGTAGGACAGCGGAAGTAGTTAGAACAGGAAAAAGTTTTATATCTGTAGAAGGTCGTACAGTTATTGTTTTATACGGATCAGAAATGCAGTAGCTCTTATTGCAGAAAAAAGTCACAACATAAAAACGCTTTTGTGGAAATTACTGCTGTGACCTTTTCCTTCCTAATGCAGACTATTTGGTTCTTCGGATAGACCCGCAGACTCAAGACCTGACATCTCGGGTTCAATCCTACTGTCAGGTTCTAAGGATGGCGTCTCTACGCTTTGAATATATTCTGTATGGATTGACGGCAACTGATGTGGGTGGGGAAGATTTCACAATGATCATGGCATAGGCCATAATTTTGTGCACAAAGACTTATGTACTGGTCAGGTCTTGAGATCCTACTTATGGATTTTATGTCTATCATTCTATCGGCCTGTCATCGGAATTGAAACGACAACAACAACAGCATCATATCATCATCATCATCATCATCATCATCATCATCATCATCATCATCATCATCATCATCATCATCATCACACCACCACCACCACCACTACCACCACCACCACCACCTAAAATTTGGTCAGTGTCTGGCTTATAGAAACATGAAAACTCTCAGCATGTTCGCCCACCGAAGACGGAGTATGCAGACTGTGCAGCAATATACCGCCTGCACAGTATCGGAAACAATACAGGCATCAGACAAAAACGAAAAAAGAAACAAACAAAAGCATCAAAAAACAAAAAAACAAACAACAAACAAATAGACACACACACGAACAAACGAACAAACAAACGAACAAACGAACAAACAAACAAGCAAACAAACAAACGAACAAGCGAACAAACGATCAAACGAACAAGCAAACAAACGAACGTACAAAGGAACCAGTGACCAACAAACAAACGAACAAACAAACACCAAACAAATTAATAAAAAGAACACACGAATAAACAAACAAACAAACACACAAACACACGAACACACGAACACACTAACAAACGAACAAACACACATACAAACACAAACACACAAACACACGAACGAACAGACAAACGAACAAACAAACGAACAACCGAACGAGCAATCGAACCAACCAACAAACAAACGAGCAAACAAACGAATAAACAAACGACCAACCAAGCAACTAGCCACCCAACCAACCAACCAGCCAACCAACCAACCAACCAACCAACCAGCCAACCAACCAACCAACCAACCAGCCAGCCAACCAAACCCAAAGTCGGAACGCTAAAAATAAAATTACCCGTTTGAAAACCTTGACTCGGCGTAATGTGTGTGTTCTCCAACACATGAGTCCTTGTGTTGCTATCGAGGGCCTTGTGGTGTGGGTGTGTTGGAACATTTCAATAAAGTGACGTGGTTGTTTAAGTGTCAGTCTGACGCTGAACATTGGATGGTGGGTAGTTTGTGATCTTTGTTTGTGATGACAGCAAAGTGTTGTTGATGGGTCTTAGGATAATGAGAGTTGTTGTTTTGTTTCTGTGTTTGTTTGTTTTCTGTCCGTGTTAGGGTAATGACAGTTGTTGTTTTGTTTGTGTGTTTGTTTTCTGTCTTTGTGTTCACTCGTTCGCGTGTGTGTTTGTTGGGGTTTTCCTTATTTCTCCTGACAGACAATCTCTGCCTCTGTCTCTTTCTCTGTCTGTCTCTCACTCCCTTTCTCTTTCTTCCCTCCTCTCTTACTTCCTTTCATTCTTCGTCTTTCTCTCTGTCTCTCTCTGACACTTTCTCTCTGTCTGTCTGTCTCTTTCTCTCTCTGTCGCTCTCGCTCTCTAAGTATCTTTTTCTTTCTCTCCTCTCTTTGTCTCTGACCCCCCCCCCCCATCTCTCTCTGTCCCTCTCTCTCGCTCCTCTTCCTCTCTCTCTCTGTGTTAATTCTGATGTGTTATTCTGATGTGGTTATGCTATTACAGTTCATCTGATTAAATATACATTACGTATAAATATCATAATATATGGTGTTTGTATCATGTAAACCTCCACATAGGAGGGATGGATGTAGAAAATAATTAATGTACTCATGCCACTGCCCTCTAAAAAAAAAAAAAAGAAAAAAGAAAAATAGAAAAAGAAAAAGAATTCTTGTTCTTGTTGTTCTTGTTCTGTCTCTCTTTCTGTATGTCTCAGAAACACACACAAACAACGACAGAAACATGTTATCTAAGGGCAAATAAATACAGAGATCATTGCATACACATCGAGATCATTAGTACGAGTCGAAAAGATTATTTTCATTCACATGTTGTGGCTTGTTGTGCCAATAAAGCCTCTTTGAAGATTTCTCGTAAATCCTTCTTGTAAAGACAATTGGAGTCATTGTGCTTTATAAATAATCAGACATTTCTAGTGGAGCATGGAGAACATAAGCAGTTTAGCGAGTTGACCACATTCCACCATGTTGTTGCACAGTCTGCATTTTCGATGAACGTGTACGAGAGACGAACCATGTTTGTCTTCAACTTCAAAAAGAAAGACATCTTTCTGAAGAGGAGTCTGGTGCCGTCCATATTTTCCTGTTGTGTGTTTGGAAGGAGAACTCTGAAGCAGGCCAGGCCAAGAGAAGGGAGCTAAATGCTTCAGCTACCGACGTAAACGAAGAACGACAAATGTTGTTAAAATGCTATTGCCCACGAGGTAGTAACGTCTTAAGTGTTTTCAACATTTCGACACTGCAAGGAAATGCTTGACTTGATGGAGCAGGAATGGGTTTTTGAATACGTTCTCTCCATCAAATGCAGATGTAAACTGTATGATAGGAAGTTTCGTTCCTTGTAGGAAAGTCTGTATTTCTCTTCTTCTTTTTTTTCTTCGTTTTTATTTTTTCTTATTTTTTAAAGAATCATTGCACTTAGTTTTCTTTGTGGTTACTTTTTTCTCGTCCCATTTTCAACGTCATCTTAATGGCTACAGAAGTTGGAACAGTTTCTATAATGTCATGATGATGATGGCGATAAACAAGATATTATGGAATTCCATCTATGACCGAGAGTGCATGGCAGAGCTGTGTTCAACGTTATCATAATATAATCTTGGCGTCAAGCAAGTACGAGAGATACAGATGTCTGCGGTGTTGCGTCAGAAGATATCAGCAACACACTCTATGACGCATCCTTCAAGTGGATGGGGCTTGGCTGTCTGGTCCCAGTGTTCCAATAAACCTACAGCACGCTCAACTCTGGGTAGGAGCCAACTGGCGCCAAAACATCCTACAACGATTTTGAAATTTTCCTCTTCTTCTTTATTGTCGCCATTAGCGTAGTTATTAAGAGAGCCATTTCCATTGCACAGGTATCGTGGGTTCGACCTTTAGGATGCCCACAGTTTCCCCAACACCTTGCCAATGCATGGGGCTTGTACACTGGCTGAAAGCTTATAATCATCATCATCATGTGCCCTGCCGCATGGCGTTGGCGATCATGGCCATCCATATGTATCTACCCCTTGTTGCTGCAAGCACATCTTTCATCCTCTCTGTCCTCAGCCACCCTGCAAGTCCGTCCAATATTTTCTCCCTGGGTCTACCCGGTGCTCTCTTTCCCTCCAGTTTTCTGTTGTGACCATATGCTCTAATTCCCCTTTCCCCATAAAATGGCCTGTAAATGTTGCCTGTCTTTTCCTAATCTTCCCTATCAATGATTTTCTTGTGTCTGCCTCCATCAACACTATCTTGTTTGTTTCCTTTGCTGTCCATGGAACTCTCAACATTCTTCTTAGAAACCACATCTCGGCTGCCTCAATCTTGTTCTGGCTTTGCTTGTTGACTGCCCACGCCTCACAACCGTAGAACATTATCGGTTCTATATAACATTCGAGAACTCTCTTCCTGATGTAAATTGATAAGCATTTGTTGGTAAGAATGCTTTTCATCTTCTTGAATGCTGTTTTGGCTTGGCCGATTCTGCTGGCTATTTCTGATGTGCAGCTGCCGTCTGGTGAAATGATCGTTCCCAGATATTCAAACGTATCAACCTGTCTCAAGGTTGTGCCGTTTGTTGTTATTTTGCATGTGGGGATTTCATGTTTTTTTACCGATTACCATGACTTCAGTCTTCTTGCTGTTTAGTTCAAACCCCATACCTTTGCTTTCTATTTCTAGTATATCACAAGGTTTTGTAGGTCCCTTTCATCTTCTGCAATTAGCACGGTGTCATCTGCGTATCGAATGTTGTTAAATGTGGATTAAAGGTTGGAGGAAAAATGACAAACAACATTGGATTGTGGCTGTCAGCGTAGCTAATAAGAGGGCCATGCTCTTAACACAGGTATCGTGGGTTCGACTCTTAGGCGGCCCACAGTTTCCCCAACACCTTGTCAATGCATGGGCTTGTGCACTGGCTCAAAGCTATACCATGACCATTTTGGACCTTCTCTATCACATGGCATCAATGGCGTCGGCGCATATGGAATTTTTTCCAAGCGCGGTGACGCTATCTTCAGAAATTGAAGCTGAAATTGAAACAGGAAGTTAGTGTCTACCGGAATCATGGCTAAGCTCACAACGAGGCTGAACTGAAGTCAACTTGGAGATGAGATCGAGTCATCTGCTACAATATACCATCACTTACAATACCCTTCCATTTGATTAAGTTATCAGTAGAAATGTGCAGACACAAGAAGATCATTGATAAGAAAGATTAGAAAAGAAGGCAACATTCATAGGCCATTTATGAGGAAAGGGGAATTAGAGCACCTGTCACAAAAGGAAAGCTGGAGGAAAGAGAGCACCAGGTAGACCCAGGGAGAAATATTGGACGGATTTGCATGGTGGCTGAGGACGAGAGGGTGGGAGATGTGCTTGTGGCAACAAGGGATAGATGCATATGGAGGGCCATGATCGCCGATGTCGTGCGAGGGCACTTGATGATGATGATGAGTGTGAACCTTGCTGGTTTTAAGCTTTCAGAAAATAAAAACTCAGGGATGACGTCAGCGCACATACAATTTATTCTTAACGCAGAGACTCTTGTCTCAAGAAGCTAAACCTGAAGTCGTGTGAGAGAAGAATGTACTCTGTGTGACATGTTTTTATCTTATCTTTATATGCAGGGTTTTTTGATTTTTTTTTCTTATATTTTCACTGTCAAACCTCAAACACTTTGAGCACAATTATCCTTTTGCCTCCTGCATCCTATCCTTCAGCATCCTACATTGCCAACCAAGCTAGCAAAGCAAAAACTTAACCCTTTGACTCCCTCACCCTATCCACCAGCTTCCTGCAGGAAGCTGGTGGATAGGGCGAGGGAGTCAAAGGGTTAAGCTTTTGCACTTGGTAGATAGGGTGCAGGAGTCAA
>CM060313.1:12931302-12933802 GCA_030674185.1 Monoplex corrugatus | reverse complement strand
CAAACATACATACAAACATACAGACATACATACATAATACATACATACATACGTGTATATATACGTCCGAACATACATATAGATTGATAGATAGATAGTTGGATAGATATATAGATATATGAATAGATAGCTAGATGAATAGATAGATGGATAGATAGATAGATATATAGATAGATAGATAGATAGATAGCTGGATAGATAGATAGATAGACAGACAGATAGATAGATAGACAGATAGATAGACAGACAGACAGACAGATAGATAGATAGACAGATAGATAGATAGATAGACAGATAGATAGATAGATAGATAGATAGATAGCTGGATAGATAGATAGATAGACAGACAGATAGATAGATAGACAGATAGATAGGCAGACAGACAGATAGATAGATAGATAGACAGATAGATAGATAGATAGACAGACAGATAGATAGATAGATAGATAGATAGATAGATCGATAGATAGACGACAGACAGATAGATAGTTAATTAGATATATACATAGATACATAGATTAAAAGAACCACCATTTCATACAAAAAGTACTACTAGACATCCAGACATTGTACTGTCCAGGGTCATTGTGACCTTAGATAAGCTTTGCTTAGATTAATACCTGGTGTCCAATAGTACACTGTCAGAAGAGCGGACATAGATTTGAAATGTTGTCAGAAATGCTTGACAATGTATTGTTCATGCACCTTCCGCCAAAATCTTCTGGTATAAAAAAAACTTTGTTTGATCCGTGTTATAATGACCTTAAAGTTTTAACTTCCAAGTTCATGCTTTCATGACTTCTCTACAGTCCACAGTTTGGTTCGAAATCTGGTAAACATTCACCCACAGAGAGCTGAGAAAATCGTGTTCACACATGTTTGTGTCAGAGAAAGACGGACACAAACACATACACGCCTCTCTCTGGTCTGTATATAGCAATTGTCTTGTTTACAGAAAGATAGACTGGAAAACAACAACAACAACAACAACAACAACAACAACACACGACGACGACGACGACGACGACGACGACGACGACAATAACAGCTGCAGCAACAACAACCAAAATACAACAATAAAAACAACAACAAGAACATCAGCAAAAAACAAAACAAAACAAAACAAAAAAAACGACGACAACAACAACAACAACAACAACAACAACAGCAGCAGCAGCAGCAGCAGCAGCACCGGCAGCAACAACAACGACAAAAAAACAAAACAAAACAAAACAATAAAAACAACAACTACGAAAACAACCACAATGACGATAACAACAGAAGCAGCAGCAACAACAACAACAACAACAACAACAACAACAGCAGCAGCAACAAAAAACAACAACAAAAACAATAAAACAACAACAACGAAAACAATATCAACGACGATAACAATAGCAACAACAACAACAACAACAACAACAACAACAACAACAACAACAACAACAAACAACCAAACAACTAAAAAGACAAGTAATGGATTTACGTTAGGACTTGATGTAACAATGGTAAGATACACAAACAGAAACATTTACCAGTTTCGACTTTTCGGGTCTTAGACAGGGTACAAAAACATCGTACAGACAAACGAAGAAGAGATAAAAGAATACGCAATTCACAGGGTAGGGTAGTGTAGGGAAGACAAATTGAATTTAAAGGCAATAAATAAGACTACAGTCACACTTGAGAAGCTCCAAATAGGCACAGCCACAAATGCTAAATCTCTGGATAGCATCTTTCTAATACGAAACAACAGACGACGGGAAAATCGTTGTTTCCTTTGTTTCGAAAGACTCACGCAGACGCACACAAGCACCCACATACGTGCAAGCACGCACACACACACGCATACGTACGTTTATATCTATGTTATGTGTGTAGGTACATGTGTGTATGTATGTATGTATGTATGTATGTATATATGTATGTATTATTTATGTTTGTCTGTCTGTATGTATGAATGTATGTATGTATGTATGTATGTATGTATGTATGTATCTGTCTGTCTATCATCTATCTATCTATCTATCTATCTATCTATCTATCTATCTATCTGTCTGTCTGTCTATCTATCTATCTACATCTATCTATCTATCTATCTATCTATCTATCTACATATATATATATATTATATATATATATATCTGTCTGTCTGTCTGTTGTCCGTTGTCTGTCTGTCTGTCTGTCTGTCTGTCTGTCTATCTATCTATCTATTTATCTATCACACACGCCTCCCACATCTATCGGTATGAATTATTTTACACAATATTAAACCACACACCACACACGCGTACCGCGCGCGCGCGCGCACAACACACACACACACACATACACACAACACAAACACAGACACGGACACACATGCGTGCGTGCGCGTGTACACAACATATATGCCACACACATAGGTCTAATATTAGATCTTTCACAGAGAGATAGACAGACAGACTCACCTACATATATGTGTAACATTAAACCATACATGAAATACATACATACATAC
>CM060313.1:12911302-12913802 GCA_030674185.1 Monoplex corrugatus | reverse complement strand
GAGGGATTTGATAGTTGAGAGAGTTAGTCAAGAGGGATGTGATAGTTGATAGAGAGTTATTCAAGAGGGATTTGATAGTTGATAGAGAGTTATTCAAGAGGGATTTGATAGTTGATAGAGAGTTAGTCAAGAGGGATTTGATAGTTGATAGAGTTATTCAAGAGGGATTTGATAGTTGATGGAGAGTTAGTCAAGAGTGATTTGATAGTTGATAGAGTTAGTCAAGAGGGATTTGATAGTTCAGAGAGTTATTCCAGAGGGATTTGATAGTTGAGAGAGTTATTCCAGAAGGATTTGATAGTTGATAGAGTTAGTCAAGAGGGATTTGATAGTTGATAGAGAGTTATTCAAGAGGGATTTGATAGTTGATAGAGTTAGTCAAGAGGGATTTTATAGTTGATAGAGAGTTATTCAAGAGGGATTTGATAGTTGATAGAGTTAGTCAAGAGGGATTTGATAGTTGATAGAGAGTTAGTCAAGAGGGATTTGATAGTTGATAGACAGTTATTCAAGAGGGATTTGAATGTTGAGATTGTTAGTGAAGATGGATTTGATAGTTGATAGAGAGTTATTCAAGAGGGATCTGATAGTTGAGAGAGTTATTCCAGAGGGATTTGATAGTTGATAGAGTTAGTCAAGAGGGATTTGATAGTTGATAGAGAGTTATTCAAGAGGGATTTGATAGTTGATAGAGTTAGTCAAGAGGGATTTGATAGTTGATAGAGAGTTATTCAAGAGGGATTTGATAGTTGATAGAGTTAGTCAAGAGGGATTTGATAGTTGATAGAGAGTTAGTCAAGAGGGATTTGATAGTTGATAGACAGTTATTCAAGAGGGATTTGAATGTTGAGATTGTTAGTGAAGAGGGATTTGATAGTTGATAGAGTTAGTCAAGAGGGATTTGATAGTTGAGAGAGTTATTCCAGAGGGATTTGATAGTTGATAGAGTTAGTCAAGAGTGATTTGATAGTTGATAGAGTTATTCAAGAGGGATTTGATTGTTGATAGAGAGTTATTCAAGAGGGTTTTGATAGTTGAGAGAGTTATTCAAGAGGGATTTGATAGTTGATAGAGAGTTATTCAAGAGGGATTTGATAGTTGAGAATTATTCAAGAGGGATTTTATAGTTGATAGAGAGTTATTCAAGAGGGATTTGATAGAGAGTTATTAAAGTGGGTTTTGATAGTTGGTAGAGTTATTCAAGAGGGATTTTATAGTTGATAGAGTTATTCAAGAGGGATTTGATAGAGAGTTATTCAAGAGGGTTTTGATAGTTGGTAGAGTTATTCAAGAGGGATTTGATAGTTGAGAGAGTTATTCAAGAGCGATTTGATAGTTGACAGAGTTAGTGAAGAGGGATTTGATAGTTTATAGAGTTATTCAAGAGGGATTTGATAGTTGATAGAGTTATTCAAGAGGGATTTGATAGTTGATAGAGAGTTATTCAAGAGGGATTTGATTCCCTCATCCTATCTAGCATCTTCCTGCAAAAACTTAAACCCATGATTCCCTCACCCTATCCACCAGCTTCCTGCTAAAACTTAACCCTTTGATTCCTTCACCCTATCCACCAGCTTCCTGGAAAAACTTAACCCTTTGATTCCCTCATCCTATCTATCCGATTCCTGAAAAAAAAATTAATCCTTCGATTCCCTTACCCTATCTGCCAGTTTCTTGCAAGAAGCTGATGGATAGGGTGAGAGAATCAAATGGTTACGTTTTTGCAGTTGGTGGATAGGGTGCGGAAGTCAAAGGAAGGGTTTATGCCACACGGGTGGAGTTGTACAGAGGCACAGACTGGTGATCAGTTGTCACATGGTAAATACTGGGGGTGGGGGTGGGGTGGGGATGGGGGTGGAGGTGTAGTGCATGCATAGCTGTCCCTCTTATCATTTCTCCTTCAAATTTTGTTTTAAGATAGTAAATGTCAATGTTTAAACATGCTGATGTTAGTACTTATTCCGCTGTTTTCAATCTCTACAATTTTACAATTTTGATGGCTAAAACTTAACAACAACAACAACAACAACTACAACAACAACAACAACAACAACGACAACAACAACAACACCAACACCAACAGCAACAACAACAACAACAACAACAACAACAACAAAAACAACTATGTGACAAAACCAAAAACAAAAGAAAAGGCAAAGAAATTTCTTCAATGTGTGAAATTTGCAGATTAGTGGCTCTTATCTATATTTCATATAATAACAAGTTTTTTTCATATAATAACAAGTTTTTTATTTCATTTTTCTTTTTCTTGATTCTTTTTTTTCCCATTCCCCTCATTCCGAACAGAAGTAAGACCTCAACAGAGGAGGAAGATTAAACGTGCGTGAGTATGGCAGGGGGGATAACAGTGAATGGCACTCAGGAAATGATTGGTACTGGTTAGATATATGATGTTTTCAGTCGTCTTGTCTGGGAGAGACAGCTCGTGCCTGGCACGAACAGCGGGGAGCACGGAAGTAGCGGAGCGGGGAAGCAGAGA
>CM060313.1:12881302-12896302 GCA_030674185.1 Monoplex corrugatus | reverse complement strand
TTTCAGTATTGTGATATAGTGTTTTTATTACATGGTTCAGTATTGTGATATAGTGTTTGTATTTGATGTTTCAGTTTTTTTTTTTTTTTTTTTTTTTTTTTTTTTTTTTTTTTGGGGGGGGGGGGGGGTATTGTGTTTTTATTACATGTTTCAGTATTGTGATATAGTGTATTTATTAGATTTTCAGTAGTGATATAGTGTTTTTATTAATGTTTCAGTATTGTGATATAGTGTTTGTATTGATGTTTCGTATTGTGATATAGTGTTTTTATTACATGTTTCAGTATTGTGATATAGTGTTTTTATTAATGTTTCAGTATTGTGATATAGTTTTTTATTACATGTTTCAGTATTGTGATATAGTGTTTTTATTACATGTTTCAGTATTGTGATATAGTGTTTTTATTACATGTTTCAGTATTGTGATATAGTGTTTTTATTAGATGTTTCATTATTGTGATATAGTGTTTTTATTTATGTTTCAGTATTGTGATATAGTGTTTTTATTACGTTTCAGTATTGTGATATAGTGTTTGTATTACATGTTTCAGTATTGTAATATAGTGTTTTTATTAATGTTTCAGTATTGTGATATAGTGATTGTATTACATGTTTCAGTATTGTAATATAGTGTTTTTATTACATGTTTCAGTATTTGATATAGTGTTTTTATTTGTGTTTCAGTATTGTATATAGTGTTTTTATTACATGTTTCAGTATTGTGATATAGTGTTTGTATTACATGTTTCAGTATTGTAATATAGTGTTTTTATTACATGTTTCAGTATTGTGATACAGTGTTTTTATTACATGTTTCAGTATTGTAATATAGTGTTTTTATTACATGTTTCAGTATTCTGATATAGTGTTTGTATTACATGTTTCAGTATTGTGATATAGTGTTTTTATTACATGTTTCAGTATTGTGATATAGTGTTTTTATTACCTATTTCAGTATTGTAATATAGTGTGTTTATTACATGTTTCAGTATTGTGATATAGTGTTTGTATTACATGTTTCAGTATTGTAATATAGTGTTTTTATTACATGCTTCAGTATTGTGATATAGATTTTTTATTACATGTTTCAGTATTGTGATGTAGTGTTTTTATTACATGTTTCAATATTGTGATGTAGTGTTTTTATTAGATGTTTCAGTATTGTGATATAGTGTTTTTATTACATGTTTCTGTATTGTGATGTAGTGTTTTTATTACATGTTTCAGTATTGTGATATAGTGTTTTTATTACATGTTTCAGTATTGTGATGTAGTGTTTTTATTAGACGTTTCAGTATTGTGATATAGTTTTTTTATTTGATGTTTCATTATTTTGATATAGTGTTTTTATTACATGTTTCAGTATTGTGATATAGTGTTTGTATTACATGTTTCAGTATTGTGATATAGTGTTTTATTACATGGTTCAGTATTGTGATATAGTGTTTGTATTAGATGGTTCAGTATTGTGATATAGTGTTTGTATTAGATGTTTCAGTATTGTGATATAGTGTTTGTATTGATGTTTCAGTATTGTAATATAGTGTTTTTATTACATGGTTCAGTATTGTGATATAGTGTTTGTATTAAATCTTTCAGTATTGTGATATAGTGTTTTTATTACATGTTTCAGTATTGTGATATAGTGTTTGTATTACATGTTTCAGTATTGTGATATAGTGTTTTTATTGATGTTTCAGTATTGTGATATAGTGTTTTTATTACATGTTTCAGTATTGTGATATAGTGTTTGTATTACATGTTTCAGTATTGTGATATAGTGTTTGTATTAGATGTTTCAGTATTGTGATATAGTGTTTTTATTACATGTTTCCGTATTGTGATAAAGTGTTTGTATTACATGTTTCAGTATTGTGATATAGTGTTTTTATTACATGGTTCAGTATTGTGATATAGTGTTTGTATTTGATGTTTCAGTATTGTGATATAGTGTTTTTATTACATGGTTCATTATTGTGATATAGTGTTTGCATTTGATGTTTCAGTATTGTGATATAGTGTTTTTATTACATGTTTCAGTATTGTGATATAGTGTTTGTATTAGATGTTTCAGTATTGTGATATAGTGTTTTTATTACATGTTTCAGTATTGTAATATAGTATTTTTATTAGATGTTTCAGTATTGTGACATAGTGTTTTTATTAGATGTTTCAGTATTGTAATATAGTGTTTTTATTAAATGTTTCAGTATTGTGATAAAGTTTTTTATTACATATTTCAGTATTGTGATATAGTGTTTTTATTACATGTTTCAGTATTGTGATATAGTGTTTTTATTAGATGTTTCAGTAAGTGATATAGTGTTTTTATTAGATGTTTCAGTATTGTGATATAGTGTTTGTATTAGATGTTTCTGTATTGTGATATAGTGTTTTTATTACATGTTTCAGTATTGTGATATAGTGTTTTATTACATGTTTCAGTATTGTGATATAGTGTTTGTATTAGATGTTTCAGTATTGTGATATAGTGTTTGTATTTGATGTTTCAGTATTGTGATATAGTGTTTTTATTACATGTTTCAGTATTGTGATATAGTGTTTGTATTTGATGTTTCAGTATTGTGATGTAGTGTTTGTATTACATGTTTCAGTATTGTGATATAGTGTTTTTATTAGATGTTTCAGCATTGTGATATAGTGTTTTTATTACATGTTTCAGTATTGTGATATAGTGTTTTTATTACATGTTTCAGTATTGTGATATAGTGGTTGTATTAGATGTTTCAGAATTGTGATATAGTGTTTGTATTAGATGTTTCAGTATTGTGATATAGTGTTTGTATTAGATGTTTCAGTATTGTAATATAGTGTTTTCATTACATGTTTCAGTATTGTGATATAGTGTTTTTATTACATGTTTCAGTATTGTAATATAGTGATTTTATTACATGTTTCAGTATTGTAATATAGTGTTTGTATTAGATGTTTCAGTATTGTGATATAGTGTTTTTATTACATGTTTCAGTATTGTGATATAGTGTTTTTATTACATGTTTCAGTATTGTGATATAGTGTTTTTATTACATGTTTCAGTATTGTAATATAGTGTTTTTATTACATGTTTCAGTATTGTAATATAGTGATTTTATTACATGTTTCAGTATTGCAATATAGTGTTTTTATTACATGTTTCAGTTTTGTGATATAGTGTTTTTATTACATGTTTCAGTATTGTAATATAGTGTTTTTATTACATGTTTCAGTATTGTAATATAGTGTTTTTATTAGATGTTTCAGTATTGTAATATAGTGATTTTATTACATGTTTCAGTATTGTAATATAGTGTTTTTATTAGATGTTTCAGTATTGTGATATAGTGTTTTTATTACATGTTTCAGTATTGTAATATAGTGTTTTTATTACATGTTTCAGTATTGTAATATAGTGTTTTTATTAGATATTTCAGTATTGTAATATAGTGATTTTATTACATGTTTCAGTATTGTAATATAGTGTTTTTATTAGATGTTTCAGTATTGTGATATAGTGTTTTTATTACATGTTTCAGTATTGTAATATAGTGTTTTTATTACATGTTTCAGTATTGTAATATAGTGTTTTTATTTGATGTTTCAGTATTGTGATGTAGTGTTTTTATTACATGTTTCAGTATTGTAATATAGTGTTTTTATTACATGTTTCAGTATTGTAATATAGTGTTTTTATTACATGTTTCAGTATTGTAATATTGTGTTGTTATTACATGTTTCAGTATTGTAATATAGTGTTTTTATTAGATGTTTCAGTATTGTGATATAGTGTTTGTATTACATGTTTCAGTATTGTGATATAGTGTTTTTTTATTACATGTTTCAGTATTGTGATATAGTGTTTTTATTACATGTTTCAGTATTGTAATATAGTGTTTGTATTACTACATGTTTCAGTATTGTGATGTAGTGTTTTTATTAGATGTTTGAGTATTGTAATATAGTGTTTTTATTACATATTTCAGTATTGTGATATTGTGTTTTTATTACATGTTTCAGTATTGTAATATAGTGTTTTTATTACATGTTTCTGTATTGTGATATAGTGTTTTTATTAGATGTTTTAGTATTGTAATATTGTGTTTTTATTACATGTTTCAGTATTGTAATATAGTGTTTTTATTACATGTTTCAGTATTGTGATGTAGTGTTTTTATTACATGTTTCAGTATTGTAATATAGTGTTTTTATTACATGTTTCAGTATTGTAATATAGTGTTTTTATTAGATATCTCAGTATTATAAGGTAAGGGATTGGAACTAAACAGCAGGAAGACTGAAGTCATGGTGATCAGTAAAAAACATGAAATCCCCTCATGCAAAATAACAGCAAATGGCACAACCTTGAGACAGGTTGATAAGTTCAAGTACCTGGTAACGGTCATTTCATCAGACGGCAGATGCACATCGGAAATAGCTGGCAGAATCGGCCAAGCCAAAACAGCATTCAAGAAGATGACAATCATTCTTACCAACAAATGCCTATCAATTAACATCAGAAAGAGAGTCCTTGAATGTTATATAGAACCAATACTGTTGTACCGATGCGAGGCGTGGACAGTCAGCAAGCAAAGCCAGAGCAGGATTGAGGCAGCCGAGATGTGGTTTCTCAGAAGAATGTTGAGAGTACCATGGACAGCAAAGAAAACAAACGAGACAGTCTTGTGGGAGGCAGACATAAGTCGATCACTGATAAGGAAGATTAGGAAAAGACAAGCAACATTTATAGGCCATTTTATGAGGAAGGGGGATTTGAAGCACCTGGTCACAACGGGAAAGCTGGAGGGAAAGAGAGCACCGGGTAGACCCAGGGAGAGAATGCTGGACGGACTTGCAAGGTGGCTGAGGATGAAGAGGGTGGGGGAGATGCTGGGGGCAACGAGAGATAGAGATGGTTGGAAGTCCATGGTCGCCAACGCCATGCGGCAGGGTACCTGATGATGATGATGATGATCTCAGTATTGTGATATAGTGTTTTTATCAGATTGTTTTAGTATTAAAATGAATTGTTCTTATTAGATGTTTTAGTATTGTGATATATTGTTTTTATCAGATTGTTTTTATATTGTGATTTATTGTTTTCATTTATTGTTTTAGTATTGTGATATGTCGGTTAGTGTAGTAATATATTGTTTAAGTATTTGTTGTAAAGTATTGTTTTAGTACTTTCATATATTGGTTAATATTGTTACATATTATTTTAGAATTGTGACACATTAGTGTTGTAATATATTATTTTCAGAATTGTGATATGTAGGTTAGTGTTGTAATATGTTGTTTTTAGTTTTGTGAGATATTGGTTTTTATTATTGTGATATATTGTTTTTGGTATTGTGAATATTGCTTTATTATTGTGATATATTGTTTTTGGTATTGTGAATATTGCTTTATTATTGCGATATATTGTTTTTGGTATTGTGAATATTGCTTTATTATTGTGATATATTGTTTTTGGTATTGTGAATATTGCTTTATTATTGTGATATATTGTTTTTGGTATTGTGAATATTGTTTTTGATAACGTGATATATTGTTTTTTACATTGCAATACAATATTTTCAGTATTGTGATATAAATTTTAGTATTGTTATATATTGTGTTTAGTATTGTTATGTATTTTTTTAGTATTGTGATTTTATTAGTATTGTGATATATTGTTTTTCGTATTGTGATATGATGTTCTTAGTACTGTGATGAATTTCTTAGCATTGTTATATATTGGTTAGTATTGTGATATGTTCTTTGTAGTACTGTCATATATTGTTTTCAAACTTTGTCACTATCCTTTTTGGTAAGGTGATATATTGTTTTAGTATTGTGAGATATTGGTTTTAGTATACTAATATACTGTTTTAGTATTGTGATATACTGTTTTAGTATTATGTTTGTTAGTATTGTATTTTGTTTTTAGTATTATGACATATTGTTTTAGTATTATGATATATTTTTTCCAATATTGTGATATATTGTTTTTTTTTAATTGTGAATAGAAATGCTACAAAGTCTAAATTATACAGAGTAAATGTTACTAAGTCTAAATTGTACGGAGAAAATGTTACAAAGTTTAAGTTATACAAAAAAAAAAAAAATGCTACGAAGTCTAACTTATACTGAAGGAATGTCACTAAGTCTAAATTATACCGAAGGAATGTTACAAAATCCAAATTATACTGAAAGAATATAGTTTTTATGAAGTCTAATATATACTGAACAAATGTTACAAAGTCCAAATTAAACGAAGGAAATGTTACGATATTTAAATTATTATGAGGAAATGCTGGCCAAGCCCTGAGGCCCTACCTAGACTATGTTTTACCTAGTCTATATTTTATACTGGTATTTTATCAGCCTATCACTGCAATAATTTTCGATACATGTAAATGACATGTGTATCTGTGTATCTTACCTTCAAAATAGGAACATATCTATAAAGTAAATAAATAAATAACTAAAGTTCCGAATCACGACACAGCTAGTTATTCTGTATAAACTCGTCTCACATGACAGAAATGTTACAAAGTCCAAATTAAACGAAGGAAATGTTACGATATTTAAATTATTATGAGGAAATGTTACGAATTCCCCATGGTTTTTCCCTGCCTAAATTGCATGGGCATTGTTGATGACTACTATATTATATTGTGACGGGCATTAGCTCCCTTACTGGTGACCCTGACACAAATCAACGAATGGCTATAGCTCAGTGTGCGTTGAAGGTCCCAGGACGACAAAGCAGTTGTCAGTGACAAATTTTTGTACAAAAATTCCACTTTAGGAGCGAAGGCAGAAATACATATACTAAGAAAGAGAGAAAGAAAGAGAGAGAGAGAGAGAGAGGCAGACAGAGAGAGAGAGAGAGAGAGAGAGAGAAAGAAAGAGAGAAAGAGAGAGAGAGAAAGAGAGAGTGAGAGAGAGAGAACAAAAATAGAAGAAGAAGAAGAAAAACAAAATCGATGGCACTACATTACAGCGACGCACACTCTACCGTGAACAGCCTGGATTTTTCATGGCAAACTCATCGTGAAAAACAGAACAGGACAGAACAAAGCAAAACAAAACAAAACAAAACAAAACAAAACAAAAACAAAACCCCCCCAAAACAAACAAAACAGAACAATGCAAAAACAAAGCAAAACAAAAACAGCAACAAAAAACTGATACAAATGAAAGTAATGACATAGTGAATAACCAGCAGATCAGAAAAGACAATTTCTTTGTGACACGAAACACAATCCATTGACATTCCTCTGCATTTGAGACTTCCTGTCAAAAAACAACAACAACAAAAACAAAACACCCCCCCCCCAAAAAAAAACCCACACACACAAAAAAACAAAAACTATCACTTTCAGTTTTAGTTTCTCAAGATGGTATCTGTGCACTGTCAATGGGTTCCATGTACACTGATGCCATGTGATGGAGAAGACCATCTGCCTGCCAGTAACTAAACTTGAAGTTCCAGGGTTCGTTTCCCGTTGAAATATTGACTTTTCTCTTCAGTTTGACTGGAAAATCGAACTGAACGTCAAGTCTTCAGTCCCATCCAGTACCCCTCGTCCCCCTTCACCTATACCCCCACCCTCATTTTAAACAACTGCACTGGGTGGGGGATTTAAATCCATTTGCCTGTATCAATCTTGACAAATCATAGATCTATTAATTGGTGTGTGTACATGTGGGATGGAGGTGTAACTCCTGATCTGCATCTCGCCATCTTCCTCGCCACTGCCTGATGTCTTTCAGCCTTACTTCTTCTGGTTCCAATGTTCAGCACTAGTGTCTAAATAGCACAGTCATTGGCACTCTTCTCCCACTGGTTGACATTAATGACCATGGACTGAGTGTCTCATTTGTACGTCGTCGTCGTCATCATCGTCGTCATCATCATCATCATCATCATCATCATCATCATCATCATCATCATCATCATCATCATCATCATCATCATCATCATCGTTGTCATCATCATCATCATCATCATCATCACCACCACCATCATCATCATCATCATCATGATAATCTATGCTGCACGGCTTTGGCGATCATGACCCTCCATACGAATCTGTCTTTTGTCGCTGCAAGTACATCTCCTACTCTTTCTGTCTCCATTCATTCTGCAACACTGTCTAATATTTTCTCCCTGGGTTTACCTGGTGTTCTTTTTCCTTCCTATTGTGACTAGGCGTTCAATTATTTTCTTGCATCGTGAAATGTCATACATCTTTTGCTTGTCTTTTCCTAATCTTCTTCATTAATGTTCTTTAGTGTTTGCTTGTCTCAAGATTGTCTCGTTTGTTTGCTGTCCATGAAACTCTTAACATTATTCCTAGAAACAGATTTCAACTGTTTCAACTTTGATCTTACTTTGTTTGTTGATTGTCCAAGATTCACATCCGTACAATGATATTGATTCTATGTAACACTGAAGGGCTCTTCCTGGTGTCTGTTTATAGGAATTTGTTGGTAAGAACGTCCTTGTACACATTTTTGAATCGAAGATGGGGGTGCCTTGTGATCTGGAACCATCAGGGTATAGGTCTTTGGAGATCTTTCCATGAGCCATGCGGTAGACATGACCCTGCCAGCCGTGGCACTGTTGCTGCAGCAGCTGAAGAGTCTGAGAATCTGGGACTGAGTGATGTCCTTTCCATTTGTCATTCAGTCCATTCATCTTCAGTTTCAGTTTCAGTTTCTCAAGATGACGTCTCCGCGCTCGGAACCAATTCCATATGCACTAACGTCACATGTGCCATGTGTATGGTGACCGTGGCACATGCCTTAAGCCTGCACATAAATCCATGAGCTGGCCAGGTCCTGAGGCCCTACCTAGGCTATGTCTTACCTAGTCTATATTTTATACTGGTATTTCATCAGCCTACCATTGGAATAATTTTCGATACATGTAAATGACATGTGTATCTGTGTATCTTACCTTCAAAATAGGAACATATCTATAAAGTAAATAAATAAACAATTAAAGGTCTGAATCATAACACAGCTAGCTATTCTGTATAAACTCGTCTCACATGATAGACCCCCGCCAGGCAATGGCCAAATGCTCAGCTGTCTATCAACTAGATGAAGACAATAGTTTCTTAATCATAGATAGGTAAGTAAGTAAGTAAGTAAGTAAGTAAGTAAGTAAGAAAGAAAGAAAGTAAGTAAGTAAGTAAGTAAGTAAGTAAGTAAGTAAGTAAGAAAGAAAGAAAGTAAATAAGTAAGTAAGTAAGTAAGTAAGTAAGTAAGTAAGAAAGAAAGAAAGTAAATAAGTAAGTAAGTAAGTAAGTAAGTAAGTAAATAAGTACGTAAGTAAGTCAGTAAGTAAGTCAGTAAGTCAGTAAGTCAGTCAGTAAGTCAGTAAGTAAGTAAGTAAGTACGTAAGTAAGTAAGAAAATAAGCAAGTAAGTAAGTGCATAAGAAGTAAGAAGGTGAATAAATAAATGCAAAATGTAGGAGTGTACCGTTTAGCTGATCACGGGATCAGGATATGATTCTATATGTATATACTAAATGTGTCTTTTTGTACGCAATAGTTCGCCATACATATAGGGGACATAGTCATCCGAGAAGACCTGGATAGTGGAAGGGGTTGGATGAAAAGGGGGATGGTGGCGCAAGTGGAGATCAGAATCGAAAGGCGAAGTAGACTCCTGGGACAGGTAATTGAATTACAAAATGTTTTGCTCTTATTTCTAACCCCACAACACACTTCCTCTGCTCTCTCTGTCTCTCTCTGTCTCTCTCTCTCTCTGTCTCTCTCTCTCTCTCTCTCTATCTCTCTCTGTGTGTGTCTCTGTCTCTGTCTGTTTTTCTGTCTCTGTCTCTGCCTCTGCCTCTGTCTCTGTCTCTGTCTCTCTGTCTCTGTCTCTGTCTCTGTCTCTGTCTCTCTCTCTCCAAATAGCCTCCCTTAGTCTGTCAGTTTGTCTCTCTTTATATTCTCTCTTTCTCTCTGATGTCTGTGTGTCTAGTTTTCAGTCTGTATGTCTTGCTATGCTCTCTCTCTCTCTCTCTCCATCTCTCTCTCCCTTTCTTTATCTGTCTGGCTGTCTCTTTGTTTTTGCATCTCTCTTTCTCTCTGTCTGTCTGTCTGTCTGTCTCTCTCCTCCCTCCCTCTTTCTCTGTCTTTGTCTCTTTTCCTCTCTGTCTGTCTCTCTGTCTCTGTCTGTCTGTCCGTCTGACTGTCTCTCTCCTCCCTCCCTCTTTCTCTCTCTTTGTCTCTTTTCCTCTCTGTCTGTCTCTCTGTCTCTGTCTGTCTGTCCGTCTGACTGTCTCTCTCCTCCCTCCCTCTTTCTCTGTCTTTGTCTCTTTTCCTCTCTGTCTGTCTCTCTGTCTCTGTCTGTCTGTTTGTCTGTCTGTCTGTCTGTCTCTTTTTCCCTCTCTCCAGCCAGTCTCTCTCAGACCCGAAAATAATTCAGTCATCAGATACTGGTCATCAGATGGATGTGACACAGTCTCTGAGGGAATACAAAGTATTATAGCAAGGGTCTACAATATCCACACAATTCAGAACAGACCCCCCCCCCCCTTCTGCGCACACAACGCACACCCATGACACACATACACGAACATGCACCCACACACACAAACATACAATACAATACAATACAATACAATACAATATTTTAGTATTAAAATGAATTGTTCTTATTAGATGTTTTAGTATTGTGATATATTGTTTTTATCAGATTGTTTTTATATTGTGATTTATTGTTTTCATTAGATGTTTTAGTATTGTGATATGTCGGTTAGTGTAGTAATATATTGTTTAAGTATTTGTTGTAAAGTATTGTTTTAGTACTTTCATATATTGGTTAATATTGTTACATATTATTTTAGAATTGTGACACATTAGTGTTGTAATATATTATTTTCAGAATTGTGATATGTAGGTTAGTGTTGTAATATGTTGTTTTTAGTTTTGTGAGATATTGGTTTTTATTATTGTGATATATTGTTTTTGGTATTGTGAATATTGCTTTATTATTGTGATATATTGTTTTTGGTATTGTGAATATTGCTTTATTATTGCAATATATTGTTTTTGGTATTGTGAATATTGCTTTATTATTGTGATATATTGTTTTTGGTATTGTGAATATTGCTTTATTATTGTGATATATTGTTTTTGGTATTGTGAATATTGCTTTATTATTGCGATATATTGTTTTTGGTATTGTGAATATTGCTTTATTATTGTGATATATTGTTTTTGGTATTGTGAATATTGCTTTATTATTGTGATATATTGTTTTTGGTATTGTGAATATTGTTTTTGATAACGTGATATATTGTTTTTTACATTGCAATACAATATTTTCAGTATTGTGATATACATTTTAGTATTGTGATATATTGTGTTTAGTATTGTTATGTATTTTTTTAGTATTGTGATTTTATTAGTATTGTGATATATTGTTTTTCGTGTTGTGATATGATGTTCTTAGTATTGTGATGAATTTCTTAGCATTGTTATATATTGGTTAGTATTGTGATATGTTCTTTGTAGTACTGTCATATATTGTTTTCAAAATTTGTCACTATCCTTTTTGGTAAGGTGATATATTGTTTTAGCATTGTGAGATATTGGTTTTAGTATACTAATATACTGTTTTAGTATTGTGATATACTGTTTTAGTATTGTGATATATTTTTTCCAATATTGTGATATATTGTTTTTAGTATGTGATATACTTTTTTTAATATTATGTTTGTTAGTATTGTATTTTGTTTTTAGTATTATGACATATTGTTTTAGTATTATGATATATTTTTTCCAATATTGTGATATATTGTTTTTTTTAATTGTGAATAGAAATGCTACAAAGTCTAAATTATACAGAGTAAATGTTACTAAGTCTAAAATTGTACGGAGAAAATGTTACAAAGTTTAAGTTATACAAAAAAAAAAATGCTACGAAGTCTAACTTATACTGAAGGAATGTCACTAAGTCTAAATTATACCGAAGGAATGTTACAAAATCCAAATTATACTGAAAGAATATAGTTTTTATGAAGTCTAATATATACTGAACAAATGTTACAAAGTCCAAATTAAACGAAGGAAATGTTACGATATTTAAATTATTATGAGGAAATGCTGGCCAAGCCCTGAGGCCCTACCTAGACTATGTTTTACCTAGTCTATATTTTATACTGGTATTTTATCAGCCTATCACTGCAATAATTTTCGATACATGTAAATGACATGTGTATCTGTGTATCTTACCTTCAAAATAGGAACATATCTATAAAGTAAATAAATAAATAACTAAAGTTCCGAATCACGACACAGCTAGTTATTCTGTATAAACTCGTCTCACATGACAGAAATGTTACAAAGTCCAAATTAAACGAAGGAAATGTTACGATATTTAAATTATTATGAGGAAATGTTACGAATTCCCCATGGTTTTTTCCCTGCCTAAATTGCATGGGCATTGTTGATGACTACTATATTATATTGTGACGGGCATTAGCTCCCTTACTGGTGACCCTGACACAAATCAACGAATGGCTATAGCTCAGTGTGCGTTGAAGGTCCCAGGACGACAAAGCAGTTGTCAGTGACAAATTTTTGTACAAAAATTCCACTTTAGGAGCGAAGGCAGAAATACATATACTAAGAAAGAGAGAAAGAAAGAGAGAGAGAGAGAGAGAGGCAGACAGAGAGAGAGAGAGAGAGAGAGAGAGAGAGAAAAGAAAGAGAGAAAGAGAGAGAGAGAAAGAGAGAGTGAGAGAGAGAGAACAAAAATAGAAGAAGAAGAACAAAAACAAAATCGATGGCACTACATTACAGCGACGCACACTCTACCGTGAACAGCCTGGATTTTTCATGGCAAACTCATCGTGAAAAACAGAACAGGACAGAACAAAGCAAAGCAAAACAAAACAAAACAAAACAAACAAAACAAAACAAAACAAAAACAAAAAACCCCCAAAACAAACAAAACAGAACAATGCAAAAACAAAGCAAAACAAAAACAGCAACAAAAAACTGATACAAATGAAAGTAATGACATAGTGAATAACCAGCAGATCAGAAAAGACAATTTCTTTGTGACACGAAACACAATCCATTGACATTCCTCTGCATTTGAGACTTCCTGTCAAAAAACAACAACAACAAAAACAAAACACCCCCCCCACAAAAAAAAACAACAAACCACACACACAAAAAAACAAAAACTATCACTTTCAGTTTTAGTTTCTCAAGATGGTATCTGTGCACTGTCAATGGGTTCCATGTACACTGATGCCATGTGATGGAGAAGACCATCTGCCTGCCAGTAACTAAACTTGAAGTTCCAGGGTTCGTTTCCCGTTGAAATATTGACTTTTCTCTTCAGTTTGACTGGAAAATCGAACTGAACGTCAAGTCTTCAGTCCCATCCAGTACCCCTCGTCCCCCTTCACCTATACCCCCACCCTCATTTTAAACAACTGCACTGGGTGGGGGATTTAAATCCATTTGCCTGTATCAATCTTGACAAATCATGGATCTATTAATTGGTGTGTGTACATGTGGGATGGAGGTGTAACTCCTGATCTGCATCTCGCCATCTTCCTCGCCACTGCCTGATGTCTTTCAGCCTTACTTCTTCTGGTTCCAATGTTCAGCACTAGTGTCTAAATAGCACAGTCATTGGCACTCTTCTCCCACTGGTTGACATTAATGACCATGGACTGAGTGTCTCATTTGTACGTCGTCGTCGTCATCATCGTCGTCGTCATCATCATCATCATCATCATCATCATCATCATCATCATCAATCATCATCATCATCATCATCATCATCATCATCATCATCGTTGTCATCATCATCATCATCATCATCATCACCACCACCATCATCATCATCATCATCATCATGATAATCTATGCTGCACGGCTTTGGCGATCATGACCCTCCATACGAATCTGTCTTTTGTCGCTGCAAGTACATCTCCTACTCTTTCTGTCTCCATTCATTCTGCAACACTGTCTAATATTTTCTCCCTGGGTTTACCTGGTGTTCTTTTTCCTTCCTATTGTGACTAGGCGTTCAATTATTTTCTTGCATCGTGAAATGTCATACATCTTTTGCTTGTCTTTTCCTAATCTTCTTCATTAATGTTCTTTAGTGTTTGCTTGTCTCAAGATTGTCTCGTTTGTTTGCTGTCCATGAAACTCTTAACATTATTCCTAGAAACAGATTTCAACTGTTTCAACTTTGATCTTACTTTGTTTGTTGATTGTCCAAGATTCACATCCGTACAATGATATTGATTCTATGTAACACTGAAGGACTCTTCCTGGTGTCTGTTTATAGGAATTTGTTGGTAAGAACGTCCTTGTACACATTTTTGAATCGAAGATGGGGGTGCCTTGTGATCTGGAACCATCAGGGTATAGGTCTTTGGAGATCTTTCCATGAGCCATGCGGTAGACATGACCCTGCCAGCCGTGGCACTGTTGCTGCAGCAGCTGAAGAGTCTGAGAATCTGGGACTGAGTGATGTCCTTTCCATTTGTCATTCAGTCCATTCATCTTCAGTTTCAGTTTCAGTTTCTCAAGATGACGTCTCCGCGCTCGGAACAAATTCCATATGCACTAACGTCACATGTGCCATGTGTATGGTGACCGTGGCACATGCCTTAAGCCTGCACATAAATCCATGAGCTGGCCAGGTCCTGAGGCCCTACCTAGGCTATGTCTTACCTAGTCTATATTTTATACTGGTATTTCATCAGCCTACCATTGGAATAATTTTCGATACATGTAAATGACATGTGTATCTGTGTATCTTACCTTCAAAATAGGAACATATCTATAAAGTAAATAAATAAACAATTAAAGGTCTGAATCATAACACAGCTAGCTATTCTGTATAAACTCGTCTCACATGACAGACCCCCGCCAGGCAATGGCCAAATGCTCAGCTGTCTATCAACTAGATGAAGACAATAGTTTCTTAATCATAGATAGGTAAGTAAGTAAGTAAGTAA
>CM060313.1:12871302-12878802 GCA_030674185.1 Monoplex corrugatus | reverse complement strand
GAAACTTCCATATTGATCTGAAAAGAAAGTGGTCAGTGGATTCAGCTGTACTCAATGGAATTAAACCAAATTTTTGTGAAGGTGAAATTGCTTTTTTTTTTCCAGATTTCAATCAGATCCCCCGGCGTTGTGAATCTGTCTGTGTGTCGGTCTGTCTGTCTGTTTGTCTGGCTGTCTCTCTCTCTCCGAATCTCTGTGTCTCTGTCTGTCTGTCTCTGTCTCTCTGCCTTTCTGTCTCTGTCTGTATGTCTGTCTTGTCTCTCTCTGTCTCTCTCTGTCTCTCTGAATCTCTCTCTCTGTCTCTCTCTGTGTCTGTCTGTCTTTCTCTGTCTGTCTGTCTCTCTCTCTTTTAGTCTATTTTCCAGTAGAAGGTATCATCCACCACACTCTAATTCACACATTTATACGGTGATTGATGGCTTGATCTGTCTGTTTCTCTATGATCTCTCTCTCTCTCTCTCTCTCTCTCTCTCTCTCTCTCGCTCTCTCTCTCACCTACATAATAATAATAATATAATAATAATAATGTTTATTTGTATAGCGCATATTCCATATAAAAACATGCTCACCAGCGCTTTACATTTCGCAAGAAAGGCAAAAGGTGATAAAAAAATGTTCACAATTACATACACAATAAGATAACAACAAACATTAAAGCTATACAAGTAAGAAGACACATAAGAAACCACAGAATATTAAAATGTAAACACTGACTTATGTAATGAAGAAAGATTAACAGATTTTTCATATGAATAAAGAGGCATACTGTGTTTATATATTGCTGCGTGTGTGTGCTTGCGTACGTGTGTGTGTACATGTGTGTGTGCGTGCGTGTGCGTTGCTGTGCGCGTGTGTTTGTAAGAATGTGTGTGTGTGTGTGTGTGTGTGTGTGGGGAGAGAGAGAGAGAGAGAGAGAGAGAGAGAGAGAGAGATGTGTGTGTGTGTGCGTGTGCTATGTTTGCATGCGTGTGTGTGTGTTTATGCATGCAATAGTTGTACATAAAATTATAATCAATATTTTGAATGAAGATAAAAACAGAAAAATTCTAATCCATATACAGGAAAAACATTACAACTTCAGTATTACAGCATTAATACCTTGACAATCAAAATTCCTCACAAATTATGAACTATTCGCATATCATACATCACAATTTACATACAAACAAAGATTTGAAAAAGTTTCTTAAAGTATTTCAGTCTCTTTCCCACTCAATTTCTCCCCTATCTCTTCCTCAGCTGTACACATACAGTGATACACACACATGCTCACTCAAGCACACACACACACACACACACACACACACACACACACACACACACACACACACACACACACACACACACACACACATACACACATGCACGCACACACACACCTTGCTCTATAGGCCCTTATACAAAATACTGTTATACAGGCAGGAGAGATTAGTCTGATGACAGACTTGCAAACTAAGGCTCTTCAGGTTAGATGAGTTTGAAAGAGGTGGGTTTTCAGGTGCCGTTTGAAGGTTGAGAAACACTTAGTTTTTCTGAGAGACAGTGGTAGAGAGTTCCATACATTTGGGCCAAAGACAGAGAAAGATTTTTTACCAAAGGTGTCTAGAGAGAAGCGAGGAACAGTCAACAGTGAGGTGTCAGAAGAGCGGAGCGTTCGAGAAGGTTTGTAACCCTGCAGGAGGTTGGCAAGATAGGATGGCATGTTCTCGTGATAGATACACTGAAAGCAGAGACAGGCAACTTTATATTGAATCCTAGCCTTACCGGGAGCCAATGAAGTGTTCTAAGCAGAGATTTTGCACTCTCACGCCTGGGCTTGCGGAGAACAAGGCGAGCCGCGGACAAAAATATGGAGAGCTCAGCGATCAGCCTGCTAGGCGAAGGGAGAGCACCCTACATATATACCTACACTCGCTTACACACACACACACACACACACACACACACACACACACACACACACACACACACACACACACACACACACACACACACATACACACACACTTACACACACTACACAACACACACACACACACACACACACACACACACACACACACACACACACACACACACACACACACACACACACACACACACAAAACAAACAAAACACACACATGCAAAAAGCAGTGTGAGTTGATATAATCCATTCTTCCTACGCTCTTTCACATTGGTGTAGTAAGTGTAGATGGGAGAAACAAAGGAGGGGTGGGGGTGGGGGTCATAGGACAATAGATGGATAACAGACAAAATCACAGACAGAGAGAGACAGACAGGTAGATCCTGAAAGAGCAAGAAAAGAAGAACGTCCATACGTGTTGGCCATCCCTCACCACCACCTTGTACCCTCTTTTCTTATCAGCCATTATCAATCCAGACAGACACCACCAGGATCATTCACTGGACCAGGGAGAGGCCAGGTCAGACTTTATTCTGTCCTCTGACCTCCTTTCACTTCACATTACACTTCCCTTTGGTCTCCAACACCTCCATCTGATGGTTCCTGTCCTCCCTAAGACTGGCAACACGAAATACTGACTTGAGATCAACAACAGTATTTTGTCTTGTGACAGTATGATGTATTGGGTCATAGCACTTTGGTTCCTTGTATAGTCTTTGTCTACTTGTGGTGTTACTACGTGTTCATGATTTCTTCTTGTTTTATCTGTTTGTTATACTTGATGAACTGACAATGTTTATATTGCATTAATTTATGTATACGACCGATTATGTTTAGACTGCAGTAATGTATGGACCCAGAGTTCACCAACATTTGATTTGTTTGTTTGTTTATTTGTTTATTGATTTATCTATTCATTTATTTATTCATTGTTTCATCTATTTATTATTTCTTTTTGTTTATTTGTTCATCTATTCATTTATTCAATTATATTTTAGCAGTGGTAGACAGAAACTTTGACCAAACATTATTTTAGTGTGACAGTATCTTTATTGTTGGAAAATAAAGATTGATCAATCAGCCCATCAAATATTACAAAATTGTGTGTTTTGTTTGATATTATAGTAATCATGAAGATAATTCAATTTGTATTGTGCAAACAGTCTATGTAAAACCATTATCGTCGCACTTAGTGGTAGATTGAAAACATAAACATAATCCTGTAATACAATAATACATTATAAACACTACCAGTTCATCAAAAATAGAAAGAAATCATAACGTGAAATCAACAATAGCTAATAATACTACAAGTGCATGAAGAATATACATGGAAGAATACGAAAAAAAATCATGTGAAAAAAGCACACACATACTCACACGCTCAAACACACACGTTCATGCACACACACATTGGCACATACACCTACATAAATACATAGATGCGTGTGCGCCCCACACACACACACACACACACACACACACACAGGCACATATACACATAAACATACACACATACACACACACACACTCTCTCTCATAGGTAAGCTCCCCCCCCCCACACACACACAAACACACACACATGCACTCTCTCTTTCTCACTCACATACGCACACACACACACACACACACACACACACACACACACACACATACGCACACATACACATAAATATACACACACATACACATATACACACACACATACATACAGACATACATACACACACACACTCACACTCACCTCACCTCCACCACCCACGACACACACGAACATTACAATGGCTTACACATCCGTGTAACATAACCTTACTTTCTTATAACTCTTAACAAGCTCTGACAGTCAGAACCAGAGCCGTTCAATGGATGAGGGACTGTCCTTGATAGACTTTATTCCACCATATATAGAGTATCCACTGAGTTATTTTAACTTCAAATGAACTTTTCTTCTCCCATCCCAGTTTTTTTTTGCTTTCTATGAACACGAAATACTGGCACGAGATCAAACGGGTTTGTTTCAGTAATTACGTAAAAAGAACACCCAGACAGACAAATGTTACCTTTGTCAGAGATGTTCCAGACATTGTAACCAAGAGAGACCAGCCAGACACAAGATCACAAGAGGCTGGATAAATAATTGTATACACGAATACCCATAGAAATGTTATCCCAGTCACATAATTCCCAGACATTCTAACCAAGACAGACCAAGGACACACAAGACCACAAGAGGCTGGATAAATAATTGTATATACGAATACCCAGGGAAATGTTACCTCAGTCACATAATTCTCAGGCATTCTTACCAAGAGAGACTAACCAGACACAAGATTACAAGAGGCTGGTTGAATAATTATTTTCACGAATACCCAGAGAAATGTTCAGATACAAGATCACAAGAGGCTGGTTAAATAATTATGTATACGAATACCCATAGAAATGTTACCTTAATCACAGAATTCCCAGGCATTCTTACCGAAGGGGACCTACCAGAAACAGTCCCAGGGACCCTCATACTAGAAATGCTTGACAATGTCAACAACAGCTCAAAATGAAATTAGATTTTTACAGATAGAGCTGTGAAAATGGCAGCAGTGGACTACTCGTCCGCTACCGGATAGTAAGACAGTTTAAAGGTCCATCCCAACAGGAAAACTGCCCACCAACAACAATGACACTGACAACAATGACAGTGACAATGACAATGACACTGACAATGACAGTGACAATGACAATGACAATGACAATGACATGGATGCTTTCTTTTCCAGCGGTAAAAGTTACTGACTAGAAGCCATTTTTCAAACTTGCTGTTGCTGATCTGTACACAGAACATTTGTTTACATATACAAGTAAAGCGAAAGGAAGATACACCGTGAATATTATAACGTAAGCTATCATTACAATGAAATCAAGAAAAGCACATATCACTTAAAAACAATAATAATAAGAAATTGAATAGCTACATAGCTGTATAGGTGGATAAATGAACAAATAAATGAATCAATGAACCAATCAATGAATGAATCAATCAATCAACCAACCAACCAACCAACCAACCAACCAACCAATGAATCAATGAATCAATGAATCAATCAATCAATCAATCAATCATCAATCAATCAATCAATCAATCAATCAAATAATAATAGTAGAGCGTAGGAGCAGCAGCAGCAGCAGTTTAGAAACAGTTTTAACATTATACATACAACAGAGCAGAAGAGACAGCTGTATTGAAAGCAACAAATCTCATTGCCGCCTGCTCCAGCATAACTACCAAATGGGGCTGTCCCAAACAGATGAGTGTCCATGCCAGATATAACTACAGTCTCAGTCACACACACACACACACACACACACACACACACACACACACACACACACACACACACACACACACATATATATACACACACACACACACACACATACATACACACACATACACAGCATCCACACACACATACACACACACACATACACACACACACACACACACACACACACACACACACACACACACACACACACACACACACACACAAACACACACATATGGTTTTGCGCAGACTCATGGAATCTGCCACATAATTGCTGGCAGATTTTGGTGGAACGCATATGGGATTGTCAGGGTGCGATGAATCCCTTTTGAACAAACTCCAAACTCCTTTGTTCAGAAATCACAGAAACGAGCAGTAACCATAAGGCCCACATTTGAAAAAAGAAAAAAAACCTTGGCAACTTGGCGACTTGGCCAAATGGGGCGACGTTTAGCGCTGGGGCAACAAAGATGAATTAATGAAGACGACATCGTACATCTACACCACTGGAATGACCATTTAAGGCGTAATCATGATCACAAAAAGGATTTAAAAAAAAAGGAAAACAAAATAACGATATGGTTGACAGGAGTGTATTGGAGTTTGGTTAGTACTGTTACAGGAATTGAACTGCCTTTGTTCACTTTTTCTTTTTTAATTCAGTTTTATTTTGCAATGTCACAGACATCAACACACAATGTAGAAGGGAAAAATGGTATCATTTCGTACACATAAGAGGAACACATTCTTACCAACAAATGCCTATCAATTAACATCAGGAAGAGAGTCCTTGAATGTTATATAGAATCAATTCTGTTGTACGGATGTGAGGCGTGGACAGTCAACAAGGAAAGCCAGAACAAGATTGAGGCAGCCGAGATGTGGTTTCTAAGAAGAATGTTGAGAGTTCCATGGACAGCAAAGAAAACAAACGAGACAGTCTTGATGGAGGCAGACACAAGTACATCACTCATAAGGAAGATTAGGAAAAGACAGGCAACATTCATAGGCCATTTTATGAGGAAGGGGAATTTGGAGCACCTGGTCACAACAGGAAAGCTGGAGGGAAAGAGAGCACCAGGTAGGCCCAGGGAGAAAATGCTGGAGGGACTTGCAAAGTGGCTGGGGACGAGGAGGGTGGGGGAGATGCTAGGGCAACGAGAGATAGGGACAAATGGAAGTCCATGATCGCCAACGCCATGCGGCAGGACACCTGATGATGATGATGATGAAAAGGAACAATTTGGACATCTGACAACATATAACATACAGAAAATATATACTATTTCATACACTGGAGGTTTCAAAGTGAACATCAAGGTTTAACAAAACATATCATAAAGATGAATTTGATGAATTTGTTTTCTACTGAGAAAACAGTGGCTTGTAGTTATTCCAATGAGCATTAAAGCATGAAATGTCTTTCTTAATAACGATCGGTGACATTTCTCCGATCGGAATTGAAGGTTGCTGGCTTTTTCTCTTTACTGATTGCAACTCCGTTTTCAGCTATAACATCTAAGAAACATGTTCGCACGCACGTATACATACACATGCACGTACGCAAAAACACATCTCGTGTCAGCTACAGCCAGTCTTTTCTTGAAGAACTCCTTTCTGGTCTTTCTTTCTTTAATTCTTCCATTCTTCTATTCCTCTTTTTTTTCTTTTTGCTTTTATTTGTATATTTTATTTTGGGGGAGGGGGGATTAACCCTCTTAGAATTCCATCTCTTTTTCTCTTACAACTTCAGGAGAAGATTAGAGTTCAAGGGGCCAGCGGATTAGGGCGAGATCAAGGGTATACGTGCTTGAATAGTGGTAAGGGGTGAACAGTGAATGGCACTCACGACAGGATAGGTACTTGTTATATGTATGATGTTTTCGGTCATATTGTCTGGCTGACATAGCTTGTATCCTGGAGGAGTAACACACACACACACACACACACACACACACACACACACACACACACACACACAGACACAGACACACACACACACACACACACACACACACACACACACACACACACACACACACACACACACAGAGGGAGAGAGAGAGAGACAGACAGACAGACAGACAGAGAAACAGAGACAGAGGGATAAAGAGACAGAAACAAAGAGAGACAGACAGACAGACAGACAGAGACAGAGAGAAACAGAGAGAGAGGGATAAAGAGACAGAAACAGAGAGACTAGAAAGAGACCACAGAGAGACAGACAGACAGACAGACAGACAGAGACAGAGAGACAGAGACAGAGAGATAAAG
>CM060313.1:12851302-12861302 GCA_030674185.1 Monoplex corrugatus | reverse complement strand
ACACACACACACACACACACACAACCCCATTAAATTTCACTCCTTTTTCTTTTCCACTTCATCATCATCATCTTTTTTCCTCTTCTTTTCTTCTCTGTCTCACAGACACCGTCTTTGACTTCTTGACCTCTGACCTTTGTACGTCAACAGGGGATTCCTGGTTACACGATAAACTGATTAAATTACCGCGGACATTAGAAGGTCACGTGGTTTGAAATGATATAGATTAGTCGTCAACCAGACAATGAGGCTCTCAACTCTCAGACTTCATTCCAATTCGATTTGCGAGCTCCACCACAGCTAATACAACCCGAGAAGGTTAATACTTTCTTTTCGCCTCCAACGATCATGACTTTTGTCTAGCTGTGTACTCTTAGTTTATCCTTGACGTAGATCTGTTTTCACACGTCAGGCGTCGTTATATTCTACTTTCACGCTGAATTCCCTTGGCGTGCCCTCTTTTCTTTTTTTCACGCCTTTGTGTCTCTTCTTTTGAGGCACCTAGCGCTGCAAATTCTATTTTAAAGGGAAGGTTGATTGTTGTCGACGCGAGGCGTGTGCGTATGCATGTGTGACCTTCAACAAGTGTTAACATGAAACGAGTTTTCTGGAATTCATTTGACCACAGAAGAAGTAGAGGAGGAGGAAGAGGGGGAGAAGGAGGAGGAGGAGAAAAAAGAAGAAGAAGAAGAAGAAGAAGAAGACAGAGCAACAACAATGATAACAATGTAATAATAATAATGGCATAATGATGGTGATGATAATGATGATGATGATAATAAAAGCAACAACAATAATGATAATAGTAATGACAATAATGAAACTACTACTACTACTAAAATAATAATAATAATGATAATAATAACAACAATAATAATAATGATAATAATAATAATATTAATGATAATAATAATAATAATAATGATAACAATAACAGTGGTAGCAGTAGTAGTCACACCATCTATAAATTGCCGAAAATCTGCTCAAAGTCTTTAACTGTTGTTCAGACAACGCTATGCTACTGAAACCTGAGAAACAAAAGGAAACGAAACAAACAAACAAACAAACAAACACACAGACAAACAAACAAACAAACAAACAAGCAAACAAACAACATAAATTTTAAGGACCCGACAAAAGCATCAGGAAAAAAAAAGCCTCCATTGGTGTTATCTCTAAAATGTCATGAAACAAAACAGGTTACAGAAAATGGCCATGTTGGTGTTATCATTGATAACCAACTAACGCAGAAAGCTTTGTCAACAGCTACCTTCGTTTTATTCCCAACATTGTGTTTGTTATCTCTCCTCCTCTACGTTACCAGTCCCCAAAGCTGTTACTTTTTCTTCCATGGCCATGTCTAAATATTTTCTTTTTAGGGGAGCATCGCACTTAGGGACATTACCTTTGTGCTACCTTTTTTTTCTTTTTTTACTCATTTTCTACGCCACCTCAATGGCCATAGAATCTGGCACATTTTTTTTTATAATGCCATGATGATGTTGACGATGAGAATGGTAATCATGATGCAATGGAGTTCCGTTTAGGATTGAAACTGAGGTATCATAGAAGAGTCTGGCACCAACCAGACTCGAGAATTACAAACACTTGAAGTATTGTTAAGAAATTTTTTAGCAATACCCTCAAAAACGTATCCGTGAAAAATGGGACTCGACTGTTTGGTCCCAGTCTTTCCAACAAGCCCATAGCATACTTAGCTCTGGATAAGAGAGGGTTGGAGCTGAAAAAAGTCCACAATGAATTTTGAAGGGACTGATGAGGATTTGAACCCATAACCGTCCGGACTGTGGTCCTTTGTGATGACCATTACAACCGGCGACTGGTTGTTACGCCTGAAATTATGTTTCAAACGTATGGGATAATCGTGCGCATATATGTAGCAAGGAAACTGATGTTGTGTATAAACGTGCCTTACGAAATCCTTAAGGGTGTACTGTTAATAACATACATGTAGACACTACAGTTTTAACTTTTTTGCTGTATCGTATTTTCAATTTGTTTTTACTACTAGTATTTTAGCATCGGCAGATCTGTAAGCTGGCTTATGTGTTAATAAGTGTATCTTGAAAAACAAAGTTTCTTTTCATTTCACTAGGACAGAAACTGCTGCCATTAATGAGTCATGCCCCTTTGTCCTTAACACTTAAATAAACAATGGGAATCAAGTCTTTGTACCTTTCCCTTTCGTTGTAATCAGCTGGCTTTTATTTCTTCAAACAACCCATTCTGACTTCACTCCTTGACATTTGATCATTTAACCTTTTTAGTGCTGTGTAGAACTAGTGGCTGTACGTATGTCTTCAGGATGAGATGACTGCAGAACCAGGGCAGGGTGGCACAGCAGATCTTTCAGTGCCCAAAGTGTGCTTATCGTGAACATGTTCTTAAAGGGAGAAAACTGGTTAGCACAGGCTTGCTTACCTTCTTAGTGTACACGTGTGAAGCTCGTTTTTTCTAAGTTTCACTTCACTTCAGCTTGTTTGGGTCCGTTGTTGGACATAAACCTTCCTCATCGCACGCCACTGTTGCCAGTTAACTGCTGTTCTGGTCCATTGTGTGTCGAACTTTTCGAGATCATCTCGACATCTGGTTCTCTGGTGACCTCTGTTCCTTTTTCTTTTGGCTTCGAGGGATCCAGTGCGTCACTTTGGTGGTCCATCTGTTGTCAGATCTCCTAATGACATGACCAGCCCAGTTCCACTTTCTTTAACAAACTATGTCTACTATGTCTTGGATTTTCGTTTTTCCTCTTACCCATGCCGCCGTTTTCCGGTCCTTCCAGGTGATTCCCATCATGCTCCGTTCGTGGGCCCTTTGTTTTGGCAGTTTTAGGAGCTGACGTTTCGTCAGGTTCCATGTTTCAGTTCCATATGTCACAGTCGGCGTTATGCATGAGTCGTACACTCGGCGTTTTAACATAATTGGCATATCTATATTTCTAAAGATGGCGCTTGCTTTACCGAGCGCTTGCCATCCGAGCGCAATGCGACGTTTGAGCTCTTGTTCCTTAGAGGCTGAGTCCATCACTATATACTGACCAAGGCAGATACAGATTTTCTAAGTTTGCTTAGGCCTAAAGCAAACTTACCTAGGTTCACAATCTAAGATCGACTATGCCAGTCGTAGTCATCTGAGACTTTAAGTTCAGGTGGATTTGCTTTGGGTCTATAAAACACGAGCTTTACACAAGCACACTCAGAACCAAAGTAAGCCTGTACTAATTCATTGATTGATTTGGTTCAGTTTTTACGTCGACACCTACTTCAGGTGATATGGCCGACGGAGATAACCATCCCATGGAGGTGGGGGAGTGAAACCCATCTAATCCTATACTGACACCACCAGAACAACAACTTTTGTTAAGATGGGTCAGTGAGAAGGCCAGTTTTAATGTAGCGCACCTCGGGATTCGAACCCACAACCATTAGCCTATCATCATCATTATCATCATCATCATTATCAAGTGCCTTGCCACATGGCGTTGGTGATCATGGCCCTCCACATGCATCTATCCCTTGTTACCATAAGCACATCTTCCACCCTCTCTGTCCTCAGCCACTCTGCAAGTCCGTCCAATATGTTCTCCCTGGGTCTACCTGGTGCTCTCTCTCCCTCCAGCGTTCCCGTTGTGGCCAGGTGCTGTAATTCCCCTTTCATCATAACATAGCCAATAAATGTTGCCTGTCTTTTCCTAATCTTCCTTATGAATAATCTTCTTGTGTCTGCCTCCACCAAGACTGTCTCGTTTGTTTTCTTTGCTGTCCATGGAACTCTCAACATTCTTCTTAGAAAACACATCTCTGCATCTCAGTCTTGTTCTAACTTTGCGTGTTGAATGTCCACGCCTCACAACCGTATAACATTATCGGTTCTATATAGCATTCAAGAACTCTCTTCCTGATGTTAATCCATTAGTCTGTACTAACCAATTTCTCCCTTTAAGAACATTTTTTTTTACCGATAAACAGACTTTAGGCGTCCGAGAATCCACAATGCAGTCATGTCGTGGTCCCTCGTCAGATGATGGAGGAGGAGTGACGGGGAATAGTTGTCACCCAGTCCAGGGTGCGCTTCTGTCTGACACCGTATTCTGATTGGATGGGTCACCTTTATCACCATCCCTCCTTCCACCACTGTCTGGGGTCTAGTTAGACACTGGAGCTAGGTCTGATTTAACGCGTTAGACGTCATTTCTTTCCCATTTGGTTGGCCAAGTGAGTCCTGCTTTCCCACTTCACAGTCTAGTCTAGTCTAGTTCTGACTATTTTCACCTCCTTTCAAAAAAAACGAGAAAAAAAAAAAAAAGAAAGAAAATTAACGGAGCGACTGACGTAACCACGCTCGTGTGCGCGTGTCTCAGAAATTTGATAACAAGAGGAAATAGGTACGTCTGTACTTTGTGTAGTTGGGATGAATTGTTATTTCCATTGTGAAACGTTGTGTTTGTAATACTAGGTTGTACGTGCGAGATCTACTTTCACACTTGGCAAATTAGTTTATTTCCGACAATTTTAAAGTCCTTTAACAGAAAGAGAAGACTCATCGTAATTGAGAAGACCCACGACTGTCTGTTGCTAATGTGTGAACAAAAATCGCTTCCATTCAATAGTGGGTTTGTTTTCTTCAAGCGTTCAAATCTTTCTTGTGACGCAAATATGCACGTTGTTTTGCATACAGTGAACAGAAGATATCTTCCCGCACAGTGTATATTTTATACGTCAACATGCAAAGTCAGAACAAAATTGAGGACAGCCGAAATGTGGTTTCTAAGAAGAATGTTGAAAATGCCATGGACAGCAAAGAAAACAAACGAGACAGTCCATATGGAGGCGGACACAAAATGATCATTGATAAGGAAGATTGGGAAAAGATAAGCGACATTTATAGGCCATTTTACGAGGAAAGGGGAATTAGAGCTCCTGGTCACAACAGGAAAGCTAGAGGGAAACAAACAGAACACCAGGTAGACCCTGGGAAAAAATATTAGACGGACTTGCAGGATGGCTGAGGACAGAGAGGGTGGAAGATGTGCTTGCAGCCTCAAGGGGTAGATGCATATGAAGGGCCATGATCGCCAACGCCAAGCGGCAGGGCACATGATAATGATGATGATATTTTGTACTGGTATTTTATCAGCCTACCAATCCAGTAATCTTGGTTACATGTAAATGACATGTGTATCTGTGTATCTTACCTTCAAAAAAGGAAAAATTAAAGGATAATATTTTCAGTCCAAATGGGAACTCAAGCGAATGCTCACAAATACACGGTTCATTTTCAAGTTTAGTCACGGAAAATGTGTTTACAGTCAACTAACTTCTCGGCCGGACCATTGTAGTTCTGTGCTAGATGGCTTACCAATAAAACAGATTTCTCTGCTGCAAAGGGTTTAGAACAGTGCATCATGTCAAATCATAAAGAAAAAACAAGCACGATCATGGAACACCATGACTGAAAGAACTTCACTGGTAACCAATCAAATATCGCTGCAGTATATGGTTTCCATGTTGATTTTTTTTTATCCCCTTTCCTATTAATGATTGACTGATTGATTGATTGATTGATTGATTGATTGATTGATTGACTGATAATCCCCTGGACTGGACAGTTGATTGTTATCGTGTTGATTAATTTGTTGGTTGGTTGATTTCACTGACCGTTGATTTCCTTGATAAGGTTATTGGAATTGATGGGGGAGTTGATGAGTTGAGTGACTTGGCTGCCGCCTGATTGATTATTTAATTTCTTGATTGGTTGTGTTCTTGATCAACCGACTATTTGATTGATTGACCGGTTGTTTGGTTGATCGATTGATGTACTTTCTTCCCTTGATTCAGCAGTTTGATGAGATATTTGATTCAGCTGATTGAATGTTAATTGGTTGATTAATTCACAGACTGATCAATTAATTGATTGACTGGTTGATTGAAAGATTAATTGATTGAGTGATTGACTGTGTCAAGTAATTGATAATGAATTAATTGATTAACGGATTAAAGGATGAATCCGTGCATTTAAGGATAAACGATTGACGGCTTAATTTATTAACTGCTTCGGTTACTGTTTGAACCGATGGCTGGGAGTCTGATCAAACCGGCTGTTATATTTCATCGATTATCTTTATTATGAATGTAATATTTATTGACTGATACATTAACGAACAAGGCAAACATGAAATAAATGAAATGCACACTATAACTTGATGATGTACAAATGAATGCTGTTATATAGTTCCGTGGTTTGTCAATATCTGCTTTTTTGTTTGTTTGTTTGTTTTGTTTGTTTGTTTTTTTGTTTGTTTGTTTGTTTTTTGCTGACATAATCTAAGATGATGCTGCGGAGTTCCATTCTTTCTTGACTGAGACTGCGAGACAAGGCTGCACTGTAGGCTGACTTTCATAATATGTCGAGGTGTCAACCAGGCTCGAGAGATACAGACACCTGTCGTGTTGGTCAGGAGATTTGAGCAAGACCTATAATGTATCTGTAAAGATGATGAGACTCGAATGTATTGTCCCAGTCATCCCACTCAGTTCACTGCACACTCAACTCTACGTCAAAAAATCCCGCAATGATTTTTTTTAGGATCATTACACTCAGGGAGGTTACCTTTGTGCTCACCTTTTTCCCCGTCCCATTTTCTACGCCACCTTAATGGCCACAGAAGCTGGCACATTTTTTGCAATGCGATGATGATGATGTCGATGAGGATGATAATCATAATGCTATGGAGATCCATCTAGGATTGAGACTGCGTGACAGGACTGTAATCTACGCCTACTATCATAAAATATCTTGGCGTTAACCACGTCAGAGAGATACAGACACCTGCAATAAACTCATCTTCAAGGCACGTAGGTCACAGCACTGCACACCCCTGTTTCAGACACTGCATGCACTGGCTCCCGGTTGAACAAAGAATAAAATACAAGATTTGCTGCCTTTGTTATCACATCATTTCTGGAACTGCTCCTGACTATCTCTCTGAACTCTTGACTGTCTACGTACCTTCTCGATCACTCCGCTCTTCTGTGGATGACAAGAAGTTTCGTGTGCCAAAATATAACAGAGAAACTCACGGTGGTAGAGCCTTTGCAGTTTTTGCTGTTCAGACATGGAACTTGTTGCCTCAGTCCGTCCGCCACTCTAAAACTCTACCATCTTTCAAAACAAGTTTAAAAACTTACTTCTTTAAACAGTGTTTTTCCTGATTTTGGCTAGTGGGTTGATCCTGCTTGACATTCTGGATGAAATTGTGCACAATGGGGTGTATGCCATGTGTGTGTGTGTGTGTGTGTGTGTGTGTGTGTGTGTGTGTGTGTGTGTGTGTGTGTGTGTGTGTGTGTGTGTGTGATGTGTGGCTGTGTGTGTGTGGGTGTTGTGTGTGTGTGTTTGAAAATGGGGGGAGAGGGGTGGGCGGGGAGGGGGTGAGAGGGAGAGAGATTATTTGGTGTGTCTGTGTGGTTGTTGATTTCCTGTGGATAGTTTTTGATGAGTTTGTTTGTATTGTAGCCTGTTATTTGGTTTATATATGTATGGTTTACTGATGTAAAGCGCTTTGAGGTTTCGGAAAGCGCTCTATAAATGCACTATTATTATTATTATTATTATCCGTGAAGTGGATGAAACTCGGCTGTGCGGTCCCAGTCTTCCCAATGAGCCCATAACACGCCCAACTCTGGGTAGGAGCCGGTTTGAGCCGAAAAATCCCACAAAGATTTTTGAAGGAACTGTCTTGGATTCGAACCTACAACCTTCTCGTCGGTAGTCCGTTGCGCTAACCACTACACCACGGCGACTGGTGAGCCTTCAGAATTAAATGTCTTTTTACTGGTATTAAGATGGCATCAAGCATGATTAAGCATTTGGCTGCTAAGTCAATCAAAACTTTTTATAACGTTTCGGCTGAGACAAGTTTTATCGTTTTTTGAGGACAGTTGATATATCATTTGATTTGATTCTAAAACAGAGTTGACAATTGTGATTAATTTTGTTATCGTCTGTGCCGTTCGAGGTAGTTTTTACATTTAGAAGGAAGGGAACATATTTCACATACTTAAGGCAACATGAGGTTGACATAATGCGGTTTATAATAGGTCTTTTCAGTTGTAATAGGAAATATCTGTTATTGTTTTTAATAGGATCTTTGGATTGCCGTTTTCGAAATCGTTGTAATTGGTCTTTTTAGTTTTAATGCAATACATTTGTCACTGTTTTTAATTAGATATTTGGACTGCGGTTTTCTTAAATCTTGGCGTGATTCCAGCTCGAGCTCTTGAATGGCCTCTTTGGTTAGACAGGCCATAGGAAACATACTTCAAAGTTTTATTTCTACTTTTCTTCTTCTTTGTCATTTTCGTTACTGTTGTTGTCGTAGCTGTCGTCGTCATGCGCATCATCAGCTCTGTCATCAACATTGTTATTAATCATCATCGTTGTCATCGTTGTCGTCGTCGTCCTCCTCCATGCGCTTCTCCTCATCGTCAACATCGTCGTGGTCTTCGTCTTCTCTGTATCGTTTTGTCTCCGTGTCTCTTGTATTTGTGTTCGTTCGTTCCTTGATTTAACGTCTTTTCACTGTACATGTAAGTGATATTAGACAGTTGTATTTGTGTCTCTGTCTTTGTGTTTCTGTTTTTCTCTTGTGTCTCTGTTTTTCTCTTGTGTCTCTGTTTTTCTCTTGTGTCTCTGTTTTTCTCTTGTGTCTCTGTTTTTCTCTTGTGTCTCTGTTTTTCTCTTGTGTCTCTGTTTTTGTCTGTCCTTGTTTTTCTCTGTCTTTGTTTTTCTCAGTCTCTCTGTCTTTCTGTATCTCGACTTTTCGTCTCTGGCTTTCTGTGTGTGTCATTCTTTCTCTCTATGTCTTTCTCTCTGTCTCTGTCTTTCTGTGTGTCTCTCTGTCATTCTCATTGTGTGTTTTTCTCTTTTTCTTTCTCTATGTCTCTTACTCTTCTTGCTTTTTCTGTGTGCCACTTGCCTTTCTCTTTTTTTGTCTTTCTCTATGTCTCTGTCTTTCTTTATGCCTCTGTTTTTCTCTGTGTCATTGTCTTTCTCAGAGTCTCTTATCTTTCTCTAGTTCTCTGTGTTTCTCTGTGTCTCTGTCTTTCTCTGTCTCTGCCTTTCTCTGTTTCTGTCTTTCTATATGTCTGTCCTTCTCTAGGTCACTGTTTTTATCTATGTTTCTTGCCTTTCTCTCTGTCTTTGTATTTCTCCGTGTCTCTGTCTTTCTTTGACTGTCTTTCTCCGTGTTAGTCTTTCTATGTATATCTGTGTCTTGTTTTGTGTCTCCGTCTTCGTGTTTCTCGTGACCCTGTCATTCTCTGTCTTTTTTGTGTATCAGTTTCTGTGAGAGTTGTATGCATTGCCTGCTTCTCTGCCTGTCTTTTTTTGCCAGTCCTATTTCCTGCTTGCCCAGTTTGTACTTGAATTATTTCCGCGAAGGGGGAAAAAAAGAAGAGACAGGCTGAACGAGAAGGACAAACGGGCGGGGGTGGGGGGGGGGGGGGTGAGGAAGAGGAGGAAGGGGAGGAGGGGGAAAAGGGGGCAGGGGGAAGGGGGGAGAGTGGAAGGTTGTGTGTACCGCTAGATGCAAAGAGCAGTCATTGAGCGGTAGAACTTTAGAGCTTAGAAACTACGTAAGCCAGACATGAATAACAATGACAATGACGATGACGATGAAAATGACAGTGACAATGACAATGAGAATGCCAATGACAATGGCAATAAGAATGGCATTGACAATGAGAATGCCAATGACAATGACAATGAGAAGTCAATGACAATGACAATGACAATGACAATAACAATGACAGTGACAATGAGAATGCCAATGACAATGGCAATAAGAATGACATTGACAATGAGAATGCCAATGACAATGACAATGAGAATGACAATAACAATGACAGTGACAATGACAATGAGAATGCCAATGACAATGACAATGAGAATGACAATAACAATGACAGTGACAATGACAATA
>CM060313.1:12801302-12828802 GCA_030674185.1 Monoplex corrugatus | reverse complement strand
AGAAGAAGAATGCAAAGAAGAAGAATGCGAAAAAGAATGCGAAGAAGAATGCGAAGAAGAATGCGAAGAAGAAGAATGCGAAGAAGAAGAATGCGAAGAAGAAGAATACGAAGAAGAATGCGAAGAATGCGAAGAAGAAGAATGCGAAGAAGAAGAATGCGAAGAAGAAGAAGAAGAAGAATGCGAAGAAGAAGAAGAATGCGAAGAAGAAGAATGCGAAGAAGAAGAAGAAGAAGAATGCAAAGAAGAAGAATGCGAAGAATGCAAAGAAGAAGAATGCGAAGAAGAAGAAGAATGCGAAGAATGCGAAGAAGAAGAATGCGAAGAAGAAGAATGCGAAGAAGAATGCGAAGAAGAATGCGAAGAAGAATGCGAAGAAGAATGCGAAGAAGAAGAAGAAGAGGAATGTGAAGAAGAATGCGAAGAAGAAGAAGAAGAAGAATGTGAAGAAGAATGCGAAGAAGAAGAAGAATGCGAAGAAGAAGAAGAATGCGAAGAAGAAGAATGCGAAGAAGAAGAATGCGAAGAAGAAGAATGCGAAGAAGAAGAAGAAGAAGAAGAAGAAGAAGAAGAAGAAGAAGAAGAAGAAGAAGAAGAAGAAGAAGAAGAAGAAGAAGAAGAAGAAGAAGAAGAAGAAGAAGAAGAAGAAGAAGAAGAAGAATGCGAAGAAGAATGCGAAGAAGAAGAATGGGAAGAAGAAGAATGCGAAGAAGAATGCGAAGAAGAATGCGAAGAAGAAGAATGCGAAGAAGAAGAATGCGATGAAGAAGAAGAAGAAGAAGAATGCGAAGAAGAAGAAGAAGAAGAAGAATGCGAAGAAGAAGAAGGAGAAGAAGAATGCGAAGAAGAAGAAGAAGAAGAATGCGAAGAAGAAGAAGAAGAAGAAGAAGAATGCGAAGAAGAAGAAGAAGAAGAAGAAGAAGAAGAAGAAGAAGAAGAAGAAGAAGAAGAAGAAGAAGAAAAAGAACAACAACAACAACAACAACAACAAGTTAACAAGAACAAGAAGAAGAAGGATAAGAAGAAAGGCACAGGCATCAATCAAGTGGCCAGCCCTCAAGTTCAGAAGAAACGTGATTTGTCAAAGAGTTTCTATTCATCAAATACCAGCTTTGTTGGTCAAGACACGCTGTCCGTACAGAAGACAACAACTCTATCCCAACGACAGTCCTGTGCGGAGAGCTGGATCAAGAACATCGTGACCAAATTACACCTCCATTATACTCATACACTCAAAGATATATTCCCAAGTCCTACCTCATCAGTTCTGGCATCAAAACCACCCACTAGAAACACATCCCGCACCAGAATTTGCAATGGTAGTGCACGCAAGGCACAATTACATTGACCTGAACAGAACAGAACAGAACAGAACAGCTGCTGTTCTACAGAAAAGGGACCAGCCGAAGCAGACCCCAATGGCCTCAAGACCCTTTCTTACACAGTTCCTGTGCAAGAGCATGTCCCTTGTTGATAGGTCTTGTAAAACTTTACAACAACAACAACAACAACTACAACAACAACGAATGCTTGTTGATAGGTCTTGTAAAACTTTACAACAACAACAACAACGACAACGACGACAACAACAACAACAGCAAAAACCAGCTCCGTCCATCCATTGTTCCCGAACTCCGGTGGAACGGCCTTGACCTAGATACAAAACTCAACCTCTGTCACCAGTCTTTGACATCTGATTGATAATCCAGAATGTCGCGCGCAGCACGCACTTAGCAAGCATAGAAAACATCGCCACAACCAACTCTCCACATCCTGTTTTAAAATGCACTAGAACAGAAACAACAACAAATAATATCATACCCGTGCATTAATAAACAGGATACACTGCCCCGTGACGCCCAGATTTTCCAGGCAAGAGTAACTCAAATGTCACATGGAGAATTCATTCCTAGTAAACGTATATCAGTACAATACAACACAATACAATACAATGGAATACAATACAAATACAATACAATACAATACAATACAATACAATGGAATGGAATACAATACGATACAATGCAATGTAACGAAATGCAATACAAAGCAATATTATTACAATACAGTGCGATAGAATACAAAGCAATACAACTTATTACAAGATAACGCAACGCAACGCAACGCAACGCAACACAACACAACGCAACACAACACAATGTAATACTAAGTAACGCAACGCAACGCAACACAACGCAAAGCAACACAACACAACACAATATAATACAAAGTAAAGCAACGCAACACAACACAACACAACACAACACAACACAACACAACACGACAAGACACGAAACGATACGACACGACACGAAACGATACGACACGACACGACACAGCACAGTACAGCATAGTACAGTACAACACAGTACAGCACAACACAACACAACACAACACAACACAACACAACACAACACAACACAGCACAATACAATACAATGCAATACAACATGAATTATATAAAATACGATGCAGTGCAGTGCAATACAACACGATGCAATAAAATAAACGAAACGCAATACAAATGCAGTGCAACGCAATATGGTGAACTACATGTACCATGCAATGCACTACAGTGCAGTAAACTACAGTACACTACAGTACACCACTCTACATGTACACTACACTACACTACCTTACACTGCACTACACTACACTACACTACACTGCACTGCACTGCACTGCACTACAATAAACACAATAAGTACAATACAATATAATGCTATGCAATACAATGCAATACAATCTATGCAATGCCATTAAGGTAATACAGGCAAGATGAACACATTATGGTAGCCAGCACTTGAGCCTGTTTCAGTTCAGTTCAGTTCTGTTCTTTGTCGTTTAGTGTAGTTCTGTTCAGTTTTAGTTTTGTTTAATTTGGTTCGGTTTAGTTTAGTAATTTAGTTTAGTTTAGTTGTTTAGTTTAGTTTACGTTAGTTTAGTTTAGTTTAGTTCAGTTTAGTTTAGTTCAGTTTAGTTAGTTTAGTTTAGTTTAGTTTAATTTAACCGGAAGCGAACTCCAGGACGCCCACAGCTACGCTTTGTAGACGCATGCAAAAGGGACCTTAGAAGCTCAGGGATTGACCCAGGCTCTTGGGAGACTCTGGCGGAAGACAGGGCAGCGTGGCGGACAGCCGTTCAGCAAGGCGTTGTGAATGCGGAGAGGAGGAGAGCAGAAAGCGCAGATGAGAAAAGGGCTCTTCGCAAGCAACGTTCCAGAAACCAGACAACAGCGACTCAATTTGTATGTTGCAGATGTGACAGAGATTGCCACTCAAGAATCGGCCTGCACAGCCACAGCAGAAAGTGCACGTCATGACCACAACGCCTCCCGGTGCAGACTATCATCTCCTGAGATGTAAAGAGGCCGACGAGTTTAATTTAGTAATTTAGTTTAGTTTAGCTGTTTAGTTTAGATTACTCTAGTTTAGTTTAGTTTAGTTTAGTTTAGTTTAGTTCAGTTAGTTTAGCTGTTTAGTTAAGTCTAGTAATTTAGTTTAGTTTCAGTTTAGTTAAGCTGTTTAGTGCAGTGTAGTTTAGTTTAGCTTTAGTTTAGTTTACTTCGGTTTTGTTTAGTTTAGTTTAGTTTAGTTTAGTTTAGTTAATTTTAGTTTAGTTTAGTTTAGTTTAGTTAAATTTAGTTTAGTTTAGTTTAGTTTAGTTTAGTTTAGTTTAGTTTAGTTTAGTTTAGTTTAGCTTAAGTTTATTCATTTTGGTTTTCCAAAACAAGTGTGACTGCCCGCGTTCAAGCAAACAGGAACCAGGATTAAAAAAACTCAGAACGCGTATTTACTACAACCAGACAAGACAAGCAACACTTTTCGGCAAACTGACCCTAGTCAAGCGTAAACGTAAGATCACAAACAAATAGAAAAATTAGGAGAAAAAAATAACTGAAAACTCCCTGCTTCTTCGTCTAGTGGGAGAAAAGAAATAAAAGGAAATCAAAATGTGTTTGTTAGTAATGGTAAGAAGTGGCGAGAGGGGAGGCAAATATTATGTCAGAGGGGAAGTGAGATGAATTCTGCAATTTGAAAAGTGGTCATGCCATATTAGTGTTGTTTTATCCTGAAGAGGGTCCAGGGCTAACACTATGAAAACTATGATGCACTAGCTAGAAGTAGGTTTTGGAATGTAAGTATCTTGCTATTAAATAATGCATAAATATACATACATAGTCTACATATAAACACAGACACATCCATCCATACATATATACATACATACATACATATATACATACATACATATATACATACATACATATATACGTACATACATACATAATGCATATATATATATATATATATCTGCATATATGCATACATATATCTACACACATGCATACACATGGTTACACATACATTCCAGCATAATATAAAAAAACAAGAGAAAATATTAGCATATGATCGACTGAATGGAAAATAATATATAATCAAGAGGTAAGGCTGATGTAAATGGATCGTGCCTAATGCAACGAATTCGTTCTGACCTTCGAATAGGAAGAAACTCATCCTAAACCAACAGCCAAAGTGCTGAAGGGAAAACCAGAGTCCCCAGAGAAAAACCCTTAGTCAGACGAGGCTGGGCCTGTCTTGTGAATCGAGATTTAAAACAGATTAAAAACACAAAGCCATATGTACAGCCGCAAAGCCAAGACCTCACTGTAATGGGGAAAATGGCGATATATGGTGTGTTTTTTTTTAGTAAGATAAGACATGGAGAGGTGGAAAGAAAGTATTGCAAATCACCATCGAGGTAAAATATACATAGACTCAAGGACACAGTGAAAGAAGATTATATGTATAAATTCATCCAAGCAGTATAAGCATAAACTATTCATAAAGGATAAGGAATTTAATACCTATACTTTCAAACAAATACACACCAACCCCCACACTCCCCCCCCCCCACACACACACCAAGGTAAAAGTACTTACACAGAGCCATGTCCGGATCAATTTAGTTTGATTAATGAATTAAGTTTGATTGATAGGTTGGCATTAAAATGAGGCCATCACATGTAAATGAATTTAGAGCATTTTGTTTGACCAATCATTCCACAAAATGAGGATATCATATAATAAGTTCAGAACTTTTTGTCTGACCAACCCTTACACAAAATGAGAATATCAAATAATGTTTAGAGCCTTTTCTCTCTGACTAACTATTCCACAAAATGAGGATATCAGATAATACGTTTAGAGCTTTTTTTGTCTGACAACCATTCCACAAAATGAGGATATAAGATAACGAGTGTAGATGTTGTTTTTTTTCGTTTTTGGTGACCAACCATTCCACAAAATATGGATATCAGATAATGGGTGTAAAGCATCTTTGTCTTATCAACCATTCCACAAAATGAGGATATCAGATCATGAGTGTATAGCTTTCTTTGTCTTATCAACCATTCCACAAAATGAGGATATCAGGTAATGAGTGTAGAATTCTTTGTCTTATCAACCATTCCACAAAATGACGATATCAGGTAATGAGTGTAGAGCTTCTTTGTCTGACCAACCATTCCACAAAATGAGGATATCAGGTAATGAGTGTAGAATTCTTTGTCTTATCAACCATTCCACAAAGTGTGGATATCAGATAATGAGTGTATAGCTTCTTTGTCTTATCAACCATTCCACAAAATGAGGATATCAGATAATGAGTGTATAGCTTCTTTGTCTTATCAACTATTCCACAAATTGTGGATATCAGATAATGAGTGTAGAGCTTCTTTGTCTTATCAACCATTCCACAAAATGTGGATATCAGATAATGAGTGTAGAACTTCTTTGTCTTATCAACCATTCCACAAAATGTGGATATCAGATAATGAGTGTAGAACTTCTTTGTCTTATCAACCATTCCACAAAATGAGCTTATCAGATAATGAGTGTAGAACCTCTTTGTCTTATCAACCATTCCACAAAATGTGGATATCAGATAATGAGTGTAGAATTCTTTGTCTTATCAACCATTCCACAACATGTGGATATCAGATAATGAGTGTAGAGCTTTTCTGTCTTATCAACCATTCCACAAAATGTGGATATCAGATAATGAGTGTAGAGCTTTTCTGTCTTATCAACCATTCCACAAAATGTGGATATCAGATAATGAGTGTAGAGCTTTTCTGTCTTATCAACCATTCCACAAAATGTGGATATCAGATAATGAGTGTAGAGCTTTCTTTCGCCTAATCAACCATTCCACACAACGAAGACATTGCATGAGTGTAGAGTTTTTCGCCTGGCTGACTATTCCACAACATGAGGATGTCAGATAATGAGTATAGATTTTTTGTCTAATCAACCATTTCACAAAATGAGGATATCCTAATGAGTGTAGAGGTGTGTTTTTTTTGTTTTTGTTTTTTTTTTGACCAACCATTCCACACACTCATGATGTGAGATAATGAGTTACAGTTTTTTTTTGATGATCAACCATTCCACACAATGAGGATATCATAATGAACGTAGAGCATTTTTTTGTGTCTAACCGACCATTCCAGACAATGTAGATATCAGATAATACGTGTAGAGCTTTTTGTTTTCCTGTAATCAATCATTCCACAAAATGTGGATATGAGATAAAGACTGTAGAGCTTTTCTTCTGCTGACCAACCATTCCACACTATGAGGTTGTCAAATAATGAGTGTAGAGCATTTTTTTGCTGACCAACCATTCCACACTATGAGGTTGTCAAATAATGAGTGTAGAGCATTTTTGTTTCATCTGACCGACCATTCCAGACGTTAAATATATCAGATGATGAGTGTAGAGGTTTTTATGTCTGATTAACTATTCCACAGACTGCGTGTATCAGACAATGATAGTATAGCTTTTTTGTTTTTGTCTAACCGACCTTCCAATCAAGATATCGGATAATAAGTATAATTTTTTTTATCTAACCGTCAATTCCAGACAATGAAGATAATAGCTAATAAGTGTACAGCTCCACAACAAGTGTGACTGCCCGCGCCCAAGCAAACAGGAACCAGAAGAACAAGAAAACCAATATAAGCGCGTATCCAACAAAACAAAACAAAACAAGCGTACAATTTTCGGCCAACTAGTCTTTGTCAAGCGCGAACGCACGGTCACAAACAGATCACAAACACCAAACAATGGATAATAAAAACGGGACTAAAAACTTCCCTGCCGCCTGTTTGTGACCGTGCGTTCGCGCTTGACAAAGGCTAGTTGGCCGAAAATTTGCGCTTGTTTTGTTTTGTTTTGTTGGATACGCGCTTATATTAGTTTTCTTGTTCTTCTGGTTCAAGTGTACAGCTTTTCTCTTCATCTGACAGACCATTCCGGACAATGAAGACATCAGATAATAAGTGTAGAGGTTTTTTTTGGTCTTATCAACCATTCCACAAAATGAAGACATTAGATAATGAATATAGATTTTTCTGACTAACTGACCATTCCAGACAATGGAAATATCATAATAAGTGTAGAGCGTTTTTTTGTCTAATCAACCATTTCACAAATTGAGGATATCATAATGAGTGTAGACCGTTTTTTTCTTTTGTCTGAGGAACCATTCCAGACACGCCCTGTCGGTGGACAACACTGTCACACTGTTCAATGATCAATAGACAACACAGTTGGGCTGAAATTGAAATCTACGATGCCCTGCTGCTCGTTCTTTGGCAACAGCTGTCTGTGATTCTAAATTGAAGATACCAGTTTTTCTATATGTTGAAAATTTATGTAAATCCACGTGTGCGCGAGCGCGCGCGCGCGCGTGTGTGTGTGTGTGTGTGAGAGAGAGAGAGAGAGAGAGAGAGAGAGAGAGAGAGAGAGATAAAGCGAGAGTGACAGAGAAAGAGAGAGAGAGACAAAGAGAGAGAGAAAGAAAGAGAGAGAGACAAAGACAGAAGAGAAGGAAAGAGAGACAAAGAGAGAGAGAGAGAAAGAAATAGAGAGAGAGAGAAAGAGAGACAAAGAGAAGAGAAAAAAAAAAAAAAAAGAGAGAGAGAGAGAGAGAGAGAGAGAGAGAGAGAGAGAGAGAGAGAGAGAGAGAGAGAGAGCTCCCTATTCCAGCCCACCTCCGAAAAAAAAAACACCCAAAAAACCAAAATAACGTCTACAACTTCGGTTTCAAAGGAATTGTCAGCCAAAGTGGGCTGAATATTTCGGAGTGAAACAAAGTGAAAGACACACACACACACACACACAGACACACACACACACACACACACACACACACACACACACACACACACACACACACACACACACACACACACACACACACACATATATACATACACACACATACACACACATACACACACATACATACATACATACACACACATACACACATACATACACACACACATACACACACACACACACACACACACACACACACACACGCGCCACACACACACACACACACTCACACACACACACACTCATACACAGACACACACACACTCACTCACACACACACATATATACACACATACAAACACACACACATACACACACACACACATACACACACACATACACACACACATACACTCTCACACACACACAGACACACACGCACACACACATACACACACACATTCACACACACATACACACACACATATATACACACACACACACCACATACACACACACACACACACACACACAATCTGTGGCACAGAAAAATGGCAATTATGAGCAAACACACAACACACACACACACACACACACACACACACACACACACAACACACACACACACACACACACAACACACACACACGCACACACACATATAACACACACACACAACACACACACACGCACACACACACATACACACACACATACACACATACATACACACACACACACACACAATCTGTGGCACAGGGAAATGGCACTATGGAGAAAACCACCACAAGATCATAGTAGAGAAAGACTAAGGGTAGAAAGAAAGAAGATTGCTGTATTAAGTTAACCCTTTCACGCCCCCACCCTATCCACCAGCCTCCTCCATTACCAACCAAGACAGCAAAGCAGAAATTTAACCCTTTCACTCCCTCACCCTGTCCACCAGCTTCACCTGCAGGAAGCTGATGGATAGGGTGAAGGATGGGAAGGGTTAATCAATTTGCAGCTAGCGGGTAGGGCTCGGGAGTGAAGGGTTAAAATCGTTTGTATTGCCGTTTTACTGAACTGAGTGACGAATCTGAAGTAGAAGAAACCTTATGTTTTTGTCTAATGACACAGAGTTGAACTTTGATGGTGATATTTTAAATGAAGAAATTGCGGAAGAAGGAATTAAAGCTACGATTAGAGCTCTAAAGATCAAAAAGATCTCGTCCAAAGTTTAGAGTCTTCAAGCTCGTCTTGACAAAACCTGTCAGGTTTTCATCGCTTCCTGAAGGTTTTTTTTTTTTCATGAGTTTCCCCAATTACTGCATTTCAACCTTTCTCTGAAAGTGTGATTGCCAACATTCTGAATGAAATATCATTACTGTAAAATCCTTAGAACTCTACTCCATATCTGCCTCTGTTTGTCTGTCTGTTTGTTTGTCTGTCTGTCTGTCTGTCTGTCACTGTCTGTCTCTGTGTCTCTGTCTCTGTCTCTGTGTCCCTGTCTCTGTCTGTTGTCTCTCTATTTTAATTTTTGTTGTAATAATAATTACAATATTTTATATAGCGCAAAATCTCGATAAAAATCAAATCTAAGCGCTGAACATACACTTACGCACGCGCGCACACACACGCACACACACACTTACACATGGCTATAAATGGGGAAAAAGAATAAAAGCAATGGAAAATTATAGAGAGCATATTATATACAAATATATATTACAATATTACAATATATTACGATGTGTAAATGCAGACATATTATATTGAGAGAGAAGGAAAGGGTGGTCAATGATATCAAAAGCAGCACAAAGAAGTTGTAGGCGGTTTTTTTTTCTTCGGAGGTGAGCTGGAATGGCGATCTCTCTCTCTCTCTCTCTCTCTCTCTCCTCTCTCTCTCTCTCTCTCTCTCTCTCTCTCTCTCTCCTCTCTCTCTCTCTCTCTTGTCTCTCTTTCTCTCTCTCGCTATTTCTTTCTCTCTCCTCTTTGTCTCTCTTTCTCTCTCTCTCTCTCTCTCTCTCTCTATTACGATGTGTAAATGCAGACATTGCGGAAGAAGTCATTAAAGTTATGACCAGAGCTCCACAGATCAAAATGATCTCTTCCAGAGCTTACAATCTTCGAGCCTATCTTGACAAAACCTGTCATTTTTTCATCACTTCCTAAAATGTTTTCACGGGCTACCCAATTGCTACATTTCAACCATTCTGCGAAACTGATTGCCAACATTCTGAAAGAAATATCATTGAAATCTTTAGAACTCTACACTCCACATCCGCCTCTCTGTCTCTCACTCTCTCTCTCTCTCTCCACTCTCTCTCTCTTTCTCTCTCTTTCTCTGTGTCTGCCTGTCTGTCTGTCTGTCTGTCTGTCTGTCGGTCTCTCTGTCTCTCTGTCTTTCTGTCTTTCTGTCTCTGTCTCTCTCTCTGTGTGTCTCTCTCTATGTCTGTCTCTCTCTCCCCTTACAAACACTTCTTGAACTTCTTCTATTCATGAAGCATATCATTAGCACCTCTCTTCTCATCGGATATGTCCAATCTGCTTTTAAAACAGATATTGTTTATATTTAAAAAAAAGTAACTTCCATCTGATCACTCTAAAACATCATGATCCTGTCTCCAATTTGTCGTTCATTGGAAAGCTCCTCGAGAAAGTGGTTTTGTAACAGTGAATGACAATCATCACAGACAACAGCTGAGTGTTTTGACAACAGATCTGAATCTGGTCTCGCTCACATTATGAATGATTTGTTGTTTTCAGTTTACCGTGGCCAAACGTTCCGAATTTATTCTTTTAGATCTTTGTGTTGCTTTTGATATCACTGACCACCCTTTCCTTCTCTCTCATCTGGAACATTCATTTGGAAGTCAAGGTAGTACTTTTTCTTACTTTCTGTCAAACTTGTCTGACAGCTTTCAGTTATGGTAAATAAGTCTGAGTTCCAGGCACTTAAAATACAGATGAGATCCCCACCACCACCACCATCACCACCATCACCACCACACCACCAATTATTATTATTATCATTACAATAATTTGAGGAAGGGGGATTTGGAGCACCTGGTCACAACGGGAAAGCTGGAGGGAAAGAGAGCACCAGGTAGACCCAGGGAGAAAATGCTGGACGGACTTGCAGAGTGGCTGGGGACGAGGAGGGTGGGGGAGATGCTAGGGGCAACGAGAGATAGAGACAGATGGAAGTCCATGATCGCCAACGCCATGCAGCAGGGCACCTGATGATGATGATGACAATAATATATTAATTGTTATATTATTATTAGCAGTAGTAGTATCATTACTATTAGTATCATTATCATCATCATTATTATTATCCCCATCAGCTAGCAGCGCTCACATACACAATGAACACATTAAACGTACCCTTCTTGTTTTGCGTTATGTTTATTGCAAACTAAACCATAAACAATTCAAATACGTGTTTACTACTGACAATTTTTGATTGTTTTGACTTTACCACTTTATAAGGAAAAACAGTAAATTGATATGATAGCTCCAGAGAAGTTACCTTGTTATCTAAACCGATCAGTCGTTCACATGTACTTTGAGCAAGAGACTCAACACGTCTCTTAGATGTAACGCTTTACTGGATGAAGATGAAGCAGACGTCAGGTGTTAACATCCCCCCTTCCACAGAGAGAGAGAGAGAGTGAGAGAGAGAGAGAGAGAGAGAAGAGAAAGTAAGAGAGAGAGCGAGATAAAGAGAGAGAGAGAGACAGACAGACAGAGAGGGAGGGAGGGAGGGAGAAAGAGACAGAGAGAGACAGACAGACAGACAGGCAGACAGACAGACAGACTGAAGGACGGACAGACAGTCAGACAAACAGACAGACAGGCAGGCAGACAGACATAAAGAGAGACAGAAAGAGAGACAGATACACATACACAGAAGAAGACGAAGAGGAAGAAAGAACAGATGAGTCAGCCTATCAACCGCATTCCATGAAAAAAATGTTATCACTTCCTTCCTTTGCCAATTATTCTCCTGTCCCCACCCTCACCCTCACCCTCACTCATCCTTTCCGCAAAGACTGCATAAGAATTATGACCCCCCCCACTCTCACTCCCACCCCCACCCCCACCTCCCAACAAGCAGTTTGAAAGAACAGTAACTTTCATTCATGATTCCCGTGAGAGAGTTGTTCCCCTTATCTCCCCTGCATGCCGCAAAATTTTCTTCTTGTAGCACGCCCCCCCCCCCCCCCGCCCCCGACCCCTCAATTCCCACTCACACTTTTTCCCTCCAAACAGAAAGACACAATGCAACCTCTGAATAACCTGAGGGTGGTGGTGGGTGGTTCGTTCCATTGAACAGGTTACTTGTTCCTATACAGACATTATTTGTACTGCCCCTTGTTAAGAAGACATAGGATCACAGGACAGGCCCAGCGGGACCTGGTGCTAGTATCCTTCAGTATAAAAGTGTTTTGAAGTTTTTGAAGTTTGATTCGCTTCTGTTACATTAAAGTAATTGTGCGATGGAAGTTGATATAAGCTGACACAGTCTTCATACCTTTTTCTCCCTGTTCGTGGATTGCAATTCCCTTGTGCACACAAATATCCCAAGTCCAACCATAAATGACAGGCCTCAAGTTTATGACAATCTGCAGACCAACTTGGCAGATGAAAAGAATCCTATAAAAGCGAAAGAATGTAGGGCTTGGATCCTAAAACGCCTGCGAAGAAGAAAAGAAGAAGAAGAAGAAGAAGAAGAAGAAAAGAAGAAGAAGAAGAAGAAGAAGAGAGAGAAGAGAAAAGAGAAGAAAAGAGAGAGAGAGAGAGAAGAGAGAGACAGACAGACAGAAACAGAGAGACAGAAGACAGAGACAGAACAGAGAGACGAGAGACAGACAGAGAAGAGAGAAAGAGAGACAGACACACATACATAGAAAAAGAGAAGAGGAGAAAGAAAAGATGAGTCAAACCCTATTAAACGCATTCCATGAAAAAAAAAAGATCACTTCCTTCCTTTGCCAATTATACTCCACCCTCACCATCCACTCCTTTCCACAAAGACTGCATAAGAATTATGACCCCCCACCCTCTCACCCCACCCCCACCTCCCAACACGCAGTTTCAAAGAACAGTAACTTTACGTTCATGATTCCCGTGAGAGAGTTGTTCCACTTATCTCCCTGCATGCCGCAAATTTTCTCTTGTAGCAACCCCCTCCCCTTTCGACCCTCAATTCCCACTCACACTTTTTCCCTCTACACAGAAAGACACAATGGCAACCTCTGAATAAACCTGAGGGTGGTGGTGGTGGTTCGTCCATTGAACAGGTTACTTGTTCTTATACAGACATTATTTGTACTGCCCCTTGTTAAGAAACATAGGATCACAGACAGGCCCAGCGGGACCTGGTGCTAGTATCCTTCAGTATAAAAGTGTTTTGAAGTTTTTTGAAGTCTGATTCGTTCTGTTACATAAAAGTAATTGTGCGATGCAAGGTTCATATAAGCTGACACATTTTTCATACCCCTTCCCCCCTTTCGTGGATTGCAATTCCCTTGTGCACACAAATATCCCAAGTCCAACCATACATGACAGGCCACAAGTTTATGACACATCTGGAGACCATACTTGGCAGATGAAAAAATTTCCTATAGAAGCAATGAATTGAGAGGCTTGGAATTCCTAAAACCCCTGCAAGAAGAAGAAGAGAAGAAGAAGAAGAAGAAGAAGAGAAGAAGAAGAAGCGAAGAAGAATGCGAGAAGAATGCGAAAGAAAGAATGCAAGAAGAAGAAATGAAAAGAGAAGAAGAAGAAGAAGAAGAATGAGAAGAAGAAGAAGAAGAATAGATGAGAAGAAGAAGAAGAAGAAGAAGAAGAAGAAGAAAAGAAAGAAGAAGAAAGAAGAAGAAGAAGAAGAAGAAGAGAAGAAGAAGAAGAAGAAGAGAAGAAGAAGAAGAAGAAGAAGAAGAAGAAAGAAGAAGAAGAAAGAAGAAAAGAGAGAGAGAGAGAGAGAGAGAGAGACAGAGAACAGACAGAAGACAGACAAGACAGAGATAGAAGGAAGACAGAACACAAGACAGACAGAAAGAGAGACAATACATATAGACAACGAGGAGGAAAGAAAAGATGAGTCAGCCTATTAACCGCATTCCATGAAAAAAAAAATCTGTCACTTCATTCCTTTGCCAATGATACTCATGTCTCCACCTCACCCTCACTCACTCCTTTCCACAAAGACTGCATAAGAATTATGACCCCCACCTCTCCCACCCCCACCTCCCACCTCCCATCACGCAGTTTGAAAGAACAGTAACTTTACGTTCATGATTCCCGTGAGAGAGTTGTTCCCTTATCTCCCCTGCATACCGCAAATTTTCTCTCTAGCACCCCCCCTCTCCCCTCCAATCCCACTCCATATAACTTTTTCCCTCCACACAGAAGAAGAATGACAACCCTGAATAAACCTGAGGGTGGTGGTGGGGTTCGTTCCATTGAACAGGTTCCTCGTTCTATACAGACATTATTTGTACTGCCCCTTGTTAAGAAACATAGGATCACAGACAGGCCCAGCGGGACCTGGTGCTAGTATCCTTCAGTATAAAAGTGTTTTGAAGTTTTTGAAGTTTGATTCGCTTCTGTTACATAAAAGTAATAGTGTAATGCAAGGTCATATAAGCTGACACAGTCTTTATACCTTTTCCCTCTTGTTCGTGGATTGCAATTCCCTTGTGCACCACAAATATCCCAAGTCCAACGATACATGACAGGCCTCAAGTTTATGACACATCTGCAGACCAACTTGGCAGATGAAAAAAATTCCTATAGAAGCAATGAGAGAAACTTAGAATCCTAGAACGTCTGCGGAAAGAGAGAGATGTGGGGGTAGGGAGAGAGAGAGAGAGAGAGAGAGAGAGAGAGAGAGAGAGAGAGAGAGCAGAGAGAGCAGGCAGGCAGGCAGGCAGACAGGCAGACAGGCAGACAGACAGAGAGAGAGACAGAGAGACAGATACACATACATGGAATAAGACGAAGAGGAGGAAAGAAAAGATGAGTCAGCCTATTAACCGCATTCCATGAAAAAAAAATCTTATCACTTCCTTCCTTTGCCAATTATACTCCTGTCTCCACCCTCACCCTCTCTCCTTTCCACAAAGACTGCATAAGAATTATGACCACAACCCACCCTCACCCCCACCCCCACCTCCCAAGACGCAGTTTGAAAGAACAGTAACTTTCAGTTCCAGATTCCCGTGAGAGAGTTGTTCCCCTTATCTTCCCTTCATGCAGCAAATTTTCTCTCACAGAGTGTGGACAATTGTTCACAATGCTGTGATGATGCATGACGATGGTGTTGATAATCGTGATGTTATGGAGTGCCATTCTGGATTGAGACAGTGTGGCAGTTCTGTACTACACTCTGCGCTTCCTTTCACAATATATCCTGGTGTAAACCAAGCGCGAGAGATACAGATACCTGCAGTGTTCGTCAGGATAGTTGACCATCACCCTCAATATTGCATAGGACTCCACTGCGTGGTTTTAGTCTTGAAATAAACATATCTCCGCCCAAAGAAATACAGACACCTGCAATGCTGGCCAGGATAGTTGACCATCACCCTCAATGACGCATGGACTCCACTGCGTGGTTCTAGTCTTTCCAATGTACACATCTCCGACCCGAGAGATACAGACACCTGCAGTGTTGACCAGGACAGTTGACCATCACCCTCAATAACGCATGGGACTCTCACTGCGTGGTTCTAGTCTTTCCAATGTACACATCTCCGACCCGAGAGATACAGACACCTGCAGTGTTGACCAGGATAGTTGACCATCACCTCAATACGCATGGGACTCCACTGCGTGGTTCTAGTCTTTCCAATGTACACATCTCCGACCCGAGAGATACAGACACCTGCAGTGTTGACCAGGATAGTTGACCATCATCCTCAATGACGCATGGGACTCCACTGCGTGGTTCTAGTCTTTCCAATGTACACATCTCCGACCCGAGAGATACAGACACCTGCAGTGTTGACCAGGATAGTTGACCATCACCCTCAATAACGCATGGGACTCCACTGCGTGGTTCTAGTCTTTCCAATGTACACATCTCCGACCCGAGAGATACAGACACCTGCAGTGTTGACCAGGATAGTTGACCATCATCCTCAATAACGCATGGGACTTCACTGCGTGGTTCTAGTCTTTCCAATGAGCTCACAGTACACTCAGCTGTGGGTAAGAGCCGACGGGAGCCGGACACTCCTACAACGATTTTTGACAGAACTGACGGTATTTGAATCCACGACCTTCTAGTCGTGATTCAATCGCGCTAAACGCCATGCCACGGTGACTGGTCCAGTTGTCGTTTTTTTTTGTTTTTTCTTTAATCCCTTTCTCTCATTTATTTACTTGTTTTCCTTCTTTAATCATGTTTTCCCATTTTTTCATCTTATTAGTTGTTTTCCTTTTTTTATAAAATATTCTATATGCCTGCGTATACGGCTTATGCTCAGGTTTAAAAAGGCTTATGCCATGATCATTAAATCGGATCTTGTCAATCACATGGCCTCAGTGCATATGGACGTTATTCCGAGCTCGGGTACGCCATCGTGAGAAAAACAAACACACAAACAAACAAAAAGCCCCCAAACAAAACAAACGAAACAACAAACAAACAAACAAACAAAACATCTGAACTATATTCATTTCTTGTCTCCTTTTCTCTCTTATGATATCATTTATCTATTTTTGTTATTCATTTCTTTCTTTATTTATTTTTATGCATGTATTATATATTTTTCTTTTGTGCTTTTCTTATGCTTGTTTATCTATTCATTTGTTTTTTATTATTTGTTCGTTTATTTTAAGACGATATTGATTTTGACGACTTGCGTTCAGTGTGAATTACTCCCCGTTGAAATGGGCACACTAAAATAAACAAAGGAAATATTCTGAGAGCAATGCTTTCTACAGTGACATTTTGATATTTTCATGGGTTCACTGGTCGACAGAAAGCATCTCCACCTCCATGACAACAGCAAAAAAATTAAGAAATGATATTCCAGACGTAATGTTGAGGGCTGTCTCAATTATTTTGAATTATATTATGTTCGTTCAGCCGCAGTCGTGTATAATAATATTAATTACAAATATTTATATAGCGCAAAATCCTGATAGAAATCAAATCTAAGCGCTAACATACACATATGCACGCATGCACACACAGGCACACACACACACAACACATGGCTATAAATGGGGAAAAGAAGAAAAGCACTGGAAAATTAGAGAAAACTAATTAAATACAAACATATATTACAATATGATTCCACACCGAGTGGAGACAGGCTGCAGTGGGGGTTGAGTGAGGTCAGGATTTTATGCAGAGGAGAAAAGGTGAGTTTTGAGAGCGGACTTGAAGGAGACAAAAGTAGGTTGCTGACGGACTGAGAGAGGAAGTTTGTTCCATGAGAAGTGGACCAGAAACAGAGAAGGCTCGTGGACCATAGGTATTGAGCTTAGTGCGTGGAAAGCGAAAAGTCAAGGATCGGAGGCAGAGCGGAGGGTACGTGAGGGAACATAGATTCAAGTAGGCTTGACAGGTAATCGGGGGCTGCGTTATTGAGGCTTTTGTAGCACATGGTGTCTAGTTTGTACTGTATGCGCTTTGATACAGGGAGCCAGTGAAGTTGTGCCAGGAGAGGGGAGATGTGGTCAGCTTTTTTCTGAGAAAAAGGCGTGCAGCATTGTTTTGAATGCGCCGTAGGATGTGAATAGTGGAGGCAGGAAGACCAGACAGGAGTGAATTGCAATGTGTATCTGTCTATACTGATTCCATATGTTCTAATAAAATTTTGTATCTCTTCAGTGCTGTTAAGTATTCTGTTTGTAAAGAGGGCTATTTTCTTTGGCATGAGCAATTTATGTTAAAAGCGTGTAGCATTTGTAATTTGTTCCTACGCTTCCCCTTTCTCTCTCTCTGTCTGTCTCTCTCTCTCTGTCTGTGTCTATTTGTCTGTCTCTGTTTCTGTCTCTGTCCCTGCCTGTCTGTCTGTCTCTACCTCTGTCTGTCTGTCTGCTGTCTGTTTGTCTGTCTCTTGTTCTTCTTGTTTTGCGTGATCTGATTCAATTTTGTTTTGCGGTATCATATTTCCTGTTGTTTTTTATATAAGTTTAAACGAGTGATGCGGAAGCTGGTGTACGTGCTAACATCTGTATTGTTGAAATAATAATGTTTCGTTTAATTTCATTTCGTTTTTCCTCTCTCCCCCTCTCTCAAACTCCCCTCTCTCTGTCCATAATTCTCTCCTTCTCTGCCTGTTTCCCCCCTCTCTCTCCCTCTCTCTCCCCCTCTCTCTCTCTCTCTCTGTCTCTCTCTGTCTCTCTGACCCCCTCTATCTCTCTGTCTCTGTCTCTCTGCCTGTCCTGTTTCAGTTACATTAGAAGCTGCCTCCACAAATTGTTTTAGACTATGATAATCTGTATTGAAAACAACCAGGAAGTTCATTTATTTGTCTCATGTTTCGCGCGTCATCAATTTTTCTTTTTCCTTTTATTTCGTATAAGTGTACTTCTATAAACTTATGAAAGTGGATTTTTCTGCATATTTTTGCCAAAGACGACCCCCTCCCCCTTTGTTTCCGTGGGATCTTTAACGTGCTGTATGTGTGTGCTAAACACAAGACCTCCATTTATAGACTCATCCGAAAAATTCCAGAGGAATTGAGAAAAAATATTTCATCAAATCCATCACCAGATGTGACCCGATCATGTAGACGGCGAAGACAAGACAAGGACGACGACGTTGACGACGACGACGACGAAGAAGAATTGCAAAGAAGAAGAAGAAGAAGAAGAAGAAGAATTGCAAAGAATTGCGAAGAAGAAGAATTGCGAAGAAGAAGAATTGCGAAGAAGAAGAAGAAGAAGAATTGCAAAGAAGAAGAAGAATTGCGAAGAATTGCGAAGAAGAAGAAGAATTGCGAAGAAGAAGAAGAATTGCGAAGAAGAAGAAGAATTGCGAGGAAGAAGAAGAAGAATTGCGAAGAATTGCGAAGAAGAAGAAGAATTGCGAAGAAGAAGAAGAAGAAGAATTGCGAAGAAGAAGAAGAATTGCGAAGAAGAAGAATTGCGAAGAAGAAGAATTGCGAAGAAGAAGAATTGCGAAGAATTGCGAAGAAGAAGAATTGCGAAGAAGAATTGCGAAGAAGAAAAAGAAGAAGAATTGCGAAGAACTGCGAAGAACTGCGAAGAAGAAGAATGCGAAGAAGAAGAAGAAGAATGCGAAGAAGAATGCGAAGAAGAAGAAGAAGAAGAAGAAGAAGAAGAAGAAGAAGAAGAAGAAGAAAAAGAAGAAGAAGAAGAAGAAGAAGAAGAAGAAGAAAGAAGAAGAAGAAGAAGAAGAAGAAGAAGAAGAAGAAGAAGAAGAAGAAGAAGAAGAAGATGATGATGAAGAAGAAGAAGAAGAAGAAGAATTGCGAAGAAGAAGAATTGCGAAGAAGAAGAAGAAGAAGAATTGCGAAGAAGAAGAAGAATTGCGAAGAAGAAGAAGAATTGCGAAGAAGAAATACGAAGAAGAGCAAGAATTGCGAAGAAGAATTGCGAAGAAGAAGAATTGCGAAGAAGAATTGCAAGAAGAATTGCGAAGAAAAAGAAGAAGAAGAAGAATTGCGAAGAAGAATTGCGAAGAAGAAGAAGAATTGCGAAGAAGAATTGCGAAGAAGAATTGCGAAGAAGAAGAATGCGAAGAAGAAGAAGAATTGCGAAGAAGAAGAAGAATTGCGAAGAAGAAGAAGAACTGCGAAGAAGAAGAAGAAGAAGAATTGCGAAGAAGAAGAAGAATTGCGAAGAAGAAGAAGAATTGCGAAGAAGAAGAAGAAGAAGAATTGCGAAGAAGAAGAAGACGAAGAAGAATTGCGAAGAAGAAGAATTGCGAAGAACAAGAAGAATTGCGAAGAATTGCGAAGAAGAAGAAGAAGAAGAAGAAGAATTGCGAAGAATGCGAAGAATGCGAAGAAGAAGAAGAAGAAGAAGAATTGCGAAGAATGCGAAGAATGCGAAGAAGAATTGCGAAGAAGAAGAATTGCGAAGAATGCGAAAAAGAATGCGAAGAAGAATGCGAAGAAGAAGAAGAAGAATTGCGAAGAAGAAGAAGAAGAAGAAGAAGAATTGCGAAGAAGAAGAAGAATTGCGAAGAAGAAGAAGAAGAAGAAGAATTGCGAAGAATTGCGAAGAATTGCGAAGAAGAATTGCGAAGAAGAAGAATTGCGAAGAAGAAGAAGAAGAATTGCGAAGAAGAAGAATTGCGAAGAAGAAGAATTGCGAAGAAGAAGAAGAAGAATTGCGAAGAAGAAGAATTGCGAAGAAGAAGAAGAAGAAGAATTGCGAAGAAGAATTGCGAAGAAGAATTGTGAAGAAGAAGAAGAAGAAGAAGAAGAAGAAGAAGAAGAAGAAGAAGAAGAAAAAGAAGAAGAAGAAACCTACTTGTTCCATATAAAAAAAACATAGCAAAAAGTTCTAACATTAATGAAGACACTTAAATTATACGTATTCCTCTTCTTCAGCCATTCAGTCTTATTCCTCTCTCTCTGTCTACCCACCCCAACATCCCAACCTTTAGAAACACAAAACAACAAAAACGACATTTTACAATACAACAGAATAGATAGAGTAATAGAAAACAAAAGCGAAAAAAAAGGAAAAAATCGAAAAGCCGCTTCAACGAATTAGACGAACAGACCTCTGTTCATGAAACATCATATATACATATAATTTCTGTTATAGAAATAGCTGCCACTTATGGCAAAAACTCCAAACAGCCAAACTAGAAAAAATAAGAGAGAGGGAGCAATACTTAAGTGAAAAAACCCCCACGAAACTGCACACAAACAATGCAAGCAAACAAGTCAATTAGCAAACAAATAAACAAACAAACAAACAAACAAACAAACAAACAAGAACGCAAACAGACAAACAAACAAGCGAACACAAGAAATCATGAAGAAGATGTAAAACAAGGAAAATAAAATTATATCTCTACCAGTAGCTATTTGTAAAACCAGAATCAACACATCAGCCTTTCTGTTGTCTCTCTTCTTTTGTCTTGACGATAGACTAAATGCACATTTCGAACACTGTCAGTTTTCTGTTTCTCTTCGCTTTCTTTTCCCGTCTACTCACCAGTGACATTGTGTTATGAAGGAAGATTAACTCTGAATGAATAGACTAGTATATCAGAGTTACTCTCCCCCTTCATAATACAATGTAACTAGTGAGCTCTTCGCTTTCCTTTTTTGTACTGTACTTTCCAGTACTCGGGACAAGTCAGGGAAGCGAAGAAAAGCTGAAAACTGAGAGTGTTAAAAATATTGCATGTGTTCGAAATATTGCACATTAATTTTACTCAAGTTGAAGAAGAAAGAGGATCTAGTTTTCAGGTGAAACTTAAACGTTAGTCCAACCTTAACTGGATAGTCGTTGGGAAAAGAACAGGTAGTAGAGAGACCTCTCTGCTCACGGAACATCTTTTTGGGTATGGAAAATACAACAGGTGTGAGGATGGTTAAAACCAAGACTTCAATGAACGGACAACAAGGAAAGGGCAGATAACATGAAATTGGAGAAGAAAACGAAGAGGAAGGAGAAAACATGAAAGAAGATTGAAAAAGAAGATGACAGAGAGGAGGAAATAAAGAAGGAAAAGATGAAGCAAAAGAAAGAAAGGAGGAAAGAATGAAAGAAGAAAGGAAAGAAGAAAGAAAGAAAGAAATGAAGGAAGGAAGAAGGAAGAAAGATATAAAAAACGAAAGTAAGAAAGAAAGAAAGAAAATGAATGAATGAATGAATGAATGAAGGAAGAAGGAAGGAAGGGATGAAGGAAGGAAGGAAGGAAGGGATGAAGGGAAAGGAAGGAAGAGGAAGGGATGAAGGAAGGAAGGAAGGAAGGGATGAAGGAATGAATGAAGGAAGGAAGGGATGAAGGAAGGAAGGAAGGAAGGGATGAAGGAAGGAAGGAAGGAAGGATGAAGGAAGGAAGGAAGAAGGAAGGAAGGGATGAAGGAAGGAAGAGGAAGGGATGAAGGAAGGAAGGATGAAGGAAGGAAGGAAGGATGAAGGAAGAGGATGAGGAAGGAAGGAAGGGATGAAGGAAGAAGGAAGGGAAGGAAGGATAGGAAGGAAGGGAAGGAAGGAAGGGATGAAGGAAGGAAGGAAGGGATGAAGGAAGGAAGGAAGGAGAAGGAAGGAAGGAAGGAAAGGAAGGAAGGAAGGGATGAAGGAAGGAAGGAAGGGATGAAGGAAGGTAAGGAAGGAAGTAAGGATAAAGGAAGGAAGGAAGGGATGAAGGAAGGAAGGAAGGGATGAAGGAAGGAAGGAAGGAAGGAAGGGATGAAGGAAGGAAGGGATCAAGGAAGGAAGGAAGAAGGGATGAAGGAAGGAAGGAAGGGATGAAGGAAGGAAGGAAGGAAGGGATGAAGGAAGGAAGGGATCAAGGAAGGAAGGAAGGAAGGAGGATGAAGGAAGGAAGGAAGGAAGGAAGGTGAAGGAAGGAAGGGAAGAAGGAAGAAGGAAGGAAGGAAGGAAGGAAGGAAGGAAGGAAGGAAGGAAGAAGGAAAGAGAAGGAACAGAAGAAAACAGAAGGCAAACCCATTAACCAGAAGAACAAGAAAACCAATGTAAGCGCGTCTCCAACACGACAAAACAAAACATGCTCATGATGACATGGGCATTCCATCTCTTACCCACTGGACGAGGCGGCAGGAAAGTTTTTAGTCCCGTTTTTATTATCCATTGTTTGGTGTCTGTGATTTATCTGTGACCGTGCGTTCGCGCTTGACAAAGGCTAGTTGGCCGAAAATTTGCGCTTGTTTTGTTTTGTCTTGTTGGAGACGAGTTACATTGGTTTTCTTGTTCTTCTGGTTTGTGTTTGCTTGGGCGCGGGCAGTCACTCTTGTTTTGGATCTTGTAATAAACCCATTAAGCCAAAACAGGATAATCAGTCGTGCACAGAAAGAAAAGAAGATAAGCATCCCACAACAAATGAGATAAAACCTTTCCATACAACAAACAGGATATAAATCATTCAAGACAAGAAAAAAAAAAAACGTCCAGAAATGGAGAGGGGGTAGGACGTCGGCTGATAAGACGTCGTATCCTATCTCCGTGGCTTAATTGGATCACCTGGTCGATAGGAGAAAAGCTAACGAGATTACCTGGGATTAATTAAGCCTGGCCACATGATGGGTCCATTTCCACTGATAAAAGATTCCTAAGGAGGGAAAAATCTCTGAATATAAATCTTGCCTGAAAGTTATTTGCTTGTATAGTAGAATCCTTATGGCTGGACGGTGCAGCAGCTGAAACAGCAATAAAACATGTTTTTTTTGCGATCCTATTTTCTACGCCACAGTGAATGGACACAAAATCTGTGAGCATTTTTCCTAATGCTTTATGATGATGATGCTTCTGACGACAGGATGATGACCATAATGCTGTGGAGTTGATAAACTGATACTGTGTGACAAGGCTGTACTTTTAAGCTTATAATGTGTGACAAGGCTGTATTTTTAAGCTTATAATGTGTGACAAGGATGTACTTTTAAGCTTAATGTTACAAATCTACTTTTAAGCTTACATAGTATATCCTGCTGTCAACCAGGAAGGAGAAATACAGACATTACTGTGTTGGTCAAGACATTTAAGCAACACCTTCAAAGACACATTTTGTGAAGTGGATGAGACTCGACTTTGTGGCACCAGTCTTTCCAACGTGCCCATATCAAACTACACTGTGGGAAGGAGATGATTGGGGCTGAAAAAAAATCCCACCATGATTTTGACAAAAATGGGATTCGAACCCACAACCGACAGGCACAGTAGTCCTGTAGGTACACGCTGGACGTCCAGTCAGGAAGCCTTGAGATCAATCGAAGGATGGACATTTTCCAGTCTCCCAGGCCGATTTGTATGCACACCTGCCAATGCCTAAATCTCCTCTGTGTGTAAACACATGTAGGATATCAGATATGATTGTTAAAAACTCCTGTAAATCATGTCAGTGGCTGTTTAAGGGAAGCATGAAAACACACAGCATGCAAGCCCACCGAAGGCCAAAGCTTGGGTATTTGCAGAAGATTTCTCTGTCCATTATGCAAACAGTAAGAAACTCTGGGGAGAGGCGGGCAGCAGAAGGTCCTCAGAGGAGAAACCCCCGTCAAGCAAGTGTTTCGGTTTTAACTCCTGACACTCTATGGGTCTGGGCCACATCCAGGTCATGACTTCTGGATGCCCCTCTGCTGTCGCCATTAAAACATTGTTTAGAAATTTGTCCTCCTCCGGAAATCGAACCCGCGCATCTAGATGGTCAGGTTTCTCAAGGCAAGTCACCCTTGTGATGGATGTCTTAAACACTTGGCTATCGGTAACCAGAAACATATAGAAGTTTAAACCTTAGGAAATTCACGTTTGTTCTTCCTGGTCCAGATCCAGCTGGAATTTTTTTCGCCAGCTTCTGCCATTGCCTTTAGGGCTCTGGTCCTCTCTCTCCCCGAAATCCAGAGCTGCTTCATGAGAGTTTATGTGATGTGTCTATCAACCCTCTTGCTTCAACCTCTATGGCGAAGACTTCGAATTTCCCTCTGCCTCTCGCTCTAAACAGTTCCCATCAGGACTGATCTAGCAAGGCCACTGGATCATTTTACATGGCCAAACCAACGTACTGTTCTTTCTTTCACTGACGTCAGCAGATCTCCATATGGACAAATGGGCTGCTTGATGGTTTGACACACATGTTAATTGGTGATATGATCAGTGTATCTGATGTTTGTTGCCTGATGGTTTGACACACTTGTTAATTGGTGATATGATCTGTGTATCTGATGTTTGTTGCCTGATGGTTTGACACACTTGTTAATTGGTGATATGATCTGTGTATCTGATGTTTGTTGCCTGATGGTTTGACACACTTGTTAATTGGTGATATGATCTGTGTATCTGATGTTTGTTGCCTGATGGTTTGACACACTTGTTAATTGGTGATATGATCTGTGTATCTGATGTTTGTTGCCTGATGGTTTGACACACTTGTTAATTGGTGATATGATCTGTGTATCTGATGTTTGCTCCTTGATGGTTTGACACACTTGTTAATTGGTGATATGATCTGTGTATCTGATGTTTGTTGCCTGATGGTTTGACACACTTGTTAATTGGTGATATGATCTGTGTATCTGATGTTTGTTGCCTGATGGTTTGACACACTTGTTAATTGGTGATATGATCTGTGTATCTGATGTTTGTTGCCTGATGGTTTGACACACTTGTTAATTGGTGATATGATCTGTGTATCTGATGTTTGTTGCCTGATGGTTTGACACACTTGTTAATTGGTGATATGATCTGTGTATCTGATGTTTGCTGCTTGATGGTTTGACTGCTGTTTGATAGTTAGACACACTTGTTAATTGTGATATGATCTGTGTATCTGATGTTTGTTGCCTGATGGTTTGACACACTTGTTAATTGGTGATATGATCTGTGTATCTGATGTTTGTGCCTGATGGTTTGACACACTTGTTAATTGGTGATATGATCTGTGTATCTGATGTTTGCTCCTGATGGTTTGACACACTTGTTAATTGGTGATATGATCTGTGTATCTGATGTTTGTTGCCTGATGGTTTGACACACTTGTTAATTGGTGATATGATCTGTGTATCTGATGTTTGTTGCCTGATGGTTTGACACACTTGTTAATTGGTGATATGATCAGTGTATCTGTTTGCTGCTTGATGGTTTGACACACTTGTTAATTGGTGATATGATCTGTGTATCTGATGTTTGTTGCCTGATGGTTTGACACACTTGTTAATTGGTGATATGATCAGTGTATCTGTTTGCTGCTTGATGGTTTGACACACTTGTTAATTGGTGATATGATCTGTGTATCTGATGTTTGCTGCTTGATGGTTTGACACACTTGTTAATTGGTGATATGATCTGTGTATCTGATGTTAATGGGGATATGATCAGTGTTCTGTTTGCTGCTTGATGGTTTGACACACTTGTTAATTGATGGTATGATCAGTGTATCTGATGTTTAGTATCTTGTGATAACATCTCTTTTCTATGGGTTAGACTGGTCTTTCCAAATCCGCTGTGATGGTACAGGTCTTGCATGCATACAAGAAGATGGAATATTCCAGTACACATAAGATCTTGATCGTGTGTTTCGTGAGAATGATACTCTTGTCCTTCCGTACATATGTCTCAAATTTGACAGTACAGATTTTTGTCTTAGCTGCTCTCGTGAGGATTTCACATCTGGATCCCTGATTGCTAACAATGGGCCCCAGGTATTGTCGAACCGTTCCTGGCTTCAGTTCTTGGAGACATATCAGCAATGACGGTGGTGGTGTAGCTGGCCATTAACGTGGTCTATTGGCGGTGTTTTCATGCTATATCTTGGTGATATTTCATCAAATCTTTTGACAAGTCAGTGAGTTCTTAAGTACTGCCTGACCAGCCATCAATATTATCTGCAAGTGAAAGTTTGGGATGGTTGTTCTTTTGATGGTGACTGTACTGACATGATCTGCAAGTGCGTCAGTCATAATGCCTACCAGGAATATGTTGAAAAGTGTTGGACAAAGAAAGCAGCCCTGACGAACACCAAGCAAACTATGAAGCCAATTTCCAATAGCACTCTGTTTAAGTACCACATTGGTTACTTTGGACTATATTGCTGGAAAGTGTTCATTAGGCTTGCCCAGTGTTAAAGTTCTTCATTGTGATCCACAACACCTTCTGTCAGACTTTGTCAAACGCCTTTTTAACCTATATACTGACGTGGCAGAACTTCCTCTTGTGCTGGAGAGTATATTTTCCAAATGAATCGCAGATTTCTCTCAATAATGTACATTTTTTAGAGGACTATCACGATATCATGACTTCAGTGAGTCTGCTGTAAGGTGTTTGTGTCTGTTATCAAGTCACTTCCAGTAATCAGTTAACAGGTGTTGATGCTGAGATATTCCGGCACCAGAGCCACAGGGAAACCAAGCCTTCCCTGAAGCGACACAGTGCCAGAAACATCAGGCACGCACAACATGTTTACCAAAGCTTCCCATCTCACCGCAGATCATCATGTGCCCTGCTGCTTGGCGTTGGCGATCATGGCCCTCCATACTAATCTATCCCTTGTCGCTGCAAGTACGTACGTCTCCCACTTTATCTGTCCTCAGCCACCCTGCAAATCCGTCCAATATTTTCCCCCTGGGTCTATCTGGTGTTCTCTATCCTTCCAGCTTTCCTGTTGTGACCAGGTGCTTTAATTCCCCTTTCCTCATAATATATCCTGTAAATGCTGCTTGTCTTTTTCCTAATCTCTTTTATTAGCAATCTTCTTG
>CM060313.1:12768802-12788802 GCA_030674185.1 Monoplex corrugatus | reverse complement strand
TGTTTATATATATCTATATCTATGTCTATATCTATATCTATATAATATTGTGTGTGTATGTATATCTGTCTGTCTATGTATATATGTATGAATCTATCTATCTATATAATTATCTACCTATATATATATATATATATATATATATATATATATAGGTAGATAATTATATATATATATATATATAGAGAGAGAGAGAGAGAGAGATTATCTATATAGGTATGCATATATACGTGTAAGTGTGTGAGTGTGTGAATGTGCGCGTGCGCGCGTGCGCGCTCGTGTGTGTATGTGCGCGTGCGCGCGTGTGTGTATATGTTTATGAATATACGAGTAGGATATGAAAAACCAGACGATGTTCGTAGATCACACCGCAGCATTTGACACTGTTAGCTAAAAGAACTTGTGTGAAATACTACAAAGTTTGACCCCGCTCAGAAGCTTTCCTCACGGATTTTCTCCTTTCATAATGGCTAGCCAGCAAGGGTGCACTAGACTGGGGAGACATCCGAACCCTTTCTGATGCAGAAGAGAGTATAGCAATGATACGTTCTATCGCCCGTACTCTTTCCCATCCTGTTTACAGCAACGCTAATTGATGTATTCAGAGGCATCGACAGAAGGATGTACATCAAGTTTTGCACCGATGGAAAATTCTTCAAGCCATACAGACTCCAAGCCAAAAACCAAAGTGCTCAAAGTCTAGAATTTCTCCATGCAGATGACTGCACACTGGCCGTGCACTCTCACAAGAATATTCAGTGCATCACCGATCGCTTTGATGTAGCCTGCAAAGTTTTCGTCCTTACAGATCAGGTTTAGCGTGACAGACAACTCTATCCCAGTCGTGTGTCTTTTCACTATTGTCTAAGTGTCATCAATAACTGGAGATGACAGACAAGTTCTGTTACTTGGGTAGTAACGATGATCAACAGTGGATCTATTAATAGACACGTTCTGTTACTTGGGTAGTAACAATGATCAGAATGGATCTCTTGACAGACAAGTTCTGTTACTTAGGTAGTAACAATGATCACAATGGATCTTTTGATTGATAAGTTCTGTTACTTGGGTAGTAACTATGATCACAATGGATCTCTTGATAAACAAGTTCTGTTACATGGGTAATAACAATGATCACAATGGATCTCTTGATAAACAAGTTCTGTTACATGGGTAATAACAATGATCACAATGGATCTCTTGATATACAAGTTCTGTTACATTGGTAATAACAATGATCACAATGGATCTCTTGATAAACAAGTTCTGTTACATGGGTAGTAACAATGATCACAATGGATCTCTTGATAAACAAGTTCTGTTACAATGGTAATAACAATGATCACAATGGATCTCTTGATAAACAAGTTCTGTTACATTGGTAATAACAATGATCACAATGGATCTCTTGATAGACAAGTTCAGCACGTGGGTAGAAACAATAATTAACAATGGATCTCTTGATATACAAGTTCTGTTACATGGGTAATAACAATGATCACAATGGATCTCTTGATATCTTGATAAACAAGTTCTGTTACATGGGTAATAACAATGATCACAATGGATCTCTTGATATCTTGATAGACAAGTTCTGTTACATTGGTAATTACAATGATCACAATGGATCTCTTGATAAACAAGTTCTGTTACATGGGTAATAACAATGATCACAATGGATCTCTTGATATCTTGATAAACAAGTTCTGTTACATGGGTAATAACAATGATCACAATGGATCTCTTGATATCTTGATAGACAAGTTCTGTTACATGGGTAATAACAATGATCACAATGGATCTCTTGATAAACAAGTTCTGTTACATGGGTAATAACAATGATCACAATGGATCTCTTGATAAACAAGTTCTGTTACATGGGTAATAACAATGATCACAATGGATCTCTTGATAAACAAGTTCTGTTACATGGGTAATAACAATGATCACAATGGATCTCTTGATATACAAGTTCTGTTACATGGGTAATAACAATGATCACAATGGATCTCTTGATAGACAAGTTCTGTTACATGGGTAATTACAATGATCACAATGGATCTCTTGATAAACAAGTTCTGTTACATGGGTAATAACAATGATCACAATGGATCTCTTGATAAACAAGTTCTGTTACATGGGTAATAACAATGATAACAATGGATCTCTTGATATACAAGTTCTGTTATTTGGGTAGTAACAATGATCAACAATAGATCTATTGATAAACAATTTGTAACTTTATTTTTGAAAACTTTTTTTCTATTCATTTTTGTTACACAACAAACGGACACGTAACATACAATGTGGCAGCGAAGAATGACAACAAGAACAAACATATTTTACGTGTATAAAAAGACAATGCTGACACTTGAACTCCACACAGTATACAGAATATACACAATGATATTTTATACATTGGAAATTTAAAAGTGAATATTACATTCGGAGGTTAAAAATGAACATTAAGACTTAGCACATGTCAACATTTCCCTTATAAATCCGTTTCAAAAACCACATTCCTTTGCTGAACAAGTTCTTTTACTTGGATAACAACAATGACCAGTAATGAATCTCTTGATGCTGTGATGACTCTGTGCATATCCAAGACTAACTATGCTTCTGGAAATTTGCCTAAGAGGTTGTGGAAAGTCCATGGCATTAGACTCACCATAAAGATTGCAGATAGAAAACAGTAAGTCCTGAACGCCCGGCTGTGATGCTGCAAAACCTAGGATACCTACCAGAGAGCGACCGGCGAAAGCATTACCCAAACCCGCAGGACTTCTGTCTATGCAGTGCCTGCAGAATAATATGTGTATCTGAGGTCTGGTTTGGTATCCGACATAAGGATCCACAACAGGCGATGAGGACTAGTGGGCCTTCCCATCCATCGAGTCGATGAGAGAGCACATCATCATGCGAGTGAACAAAATTATTGCCTTTCAGGAACGTAAACGTTTCGATGCATTTTGTTTCTTTTTTCTGTGCAGCAAGCAAGAATAGACAAGTCAGTGTTGTGGGCGAGAAATCAGTTTATTATCTCATTCAAAAACAAAAAGTAGTAATGGAAAAATGAAACCCCAATACAGTCAAGCCATACTAAGAAATTCTCTGTCCTTAACCCTTTGACTCCCGCACCCTGTCCACCAGCTTCCTGCATTGTCAGCCACGCTAGCAAAGCAAAAACGTAGACCCTTGATTCCCTCATCCCATCAAGAAGCTGGTGGATGGCGTGAGGGAATCGAAGGGTTAAGTTTTTGCAGTTGGTGGATAGGGTACGGGCGTCAAAAGTTAATGTTTTTAGTAAGGACGTGTGGATACCAAAACTAACTAGTCTCCATCAAAACTGTGCGAGTCGGTATCTATTTGAATACTCGTTTGACGTAATTGTGTTTTAAGAAGAGTTCACAGACAGCTGCAGCAAGTTTCATGCTTGTTTTCGCTCTGACCCAAACAATGTTGAGTTAAATCTTATCTATTTTCTTACGCCAATCAAACCCAACCAACCAACCAACACCAACACCCAACCAACCAACACCAACCAACAACAACCACAACCCACAACCAAAACCAACCAAACCCAACAACCAACCAACAACAACCAACAACAACACAACAACTAACCAACAACCACCAACCAACCAACAACCACCAACCAACAACCACAAACCCAAACCCAACAACCAACCAACCAACAACCAACCAAACCAACCAACCAACCAACAACACCAACCAACCACCAACAACCAACCAACAACCACAAACCAACAACCACCAACACCAATAACCAACCAACACAACCAACCACAACACCCACAACCAACCAACCAACCAACAACCAACATCACCAACCAACCAGCACAACCAAACCAACCAACCAACCAACACCAACCACCAACCAACAACCAACCACCAACCCAACAACAACCAACCAACCAACCAACCAACACAAACACACACAACAACACAACACACACACATACACACACACACACACACACACACAAACACACACACACACACACACACAACACACACACCACACACACACACACACAACACACACACACACACACACAACACAACACACACACAATCAAAACGCACACAGACAGACAGACACACGGGCGCACAAACGCCTACTCCCACACATGCACGTGCACACGCGCCACAGAATTCGGCTCTGTCAACATATGTAGCGTGTATTGTTTCGATGCCAATATCTTTCGACAATTTCAAATCCATGTGGAATAATATGCGGTTTTATTCTGCCTTTTAAACCATGCTTTCCCCTTTTTACAATGGCGTGTCAATTTACTTTCTTTCTGCGAAAGGAAAATGTCTGTGTGTCACATAAGAAGGCGATCGAAGAAAAAAGACCTCTTGTTTTTTGGGGGAGTAGGCGGTAGGCGATATTCCTGTCCCTAATTCCCCAAACTGGAAAAAAGAATATCACAGAGACTCTGGGAGAACAAGAGAGAGAGAGAGAGGAGAGAGAGAGAGAGAGAGAGAGAGAGAGAGAGAGAGAGGAGAGAGAGAGAAAGAGTGAGAGAAGGAGAGAGAGATATATAATAGAGAGAGAGAGAAGAGAGAGAGAGAGAGAGAGAGAGAGAGAGAGATACAGACAGACAGACAGAGATTAAGACAGAGACAGAGACAGACAGTCAGACAGACAGACAGACAGACACAAACAGAGAAAGAGACAGAGAAATAATGAGTGATATATATATATATATATATATATATATATACATATTAATATATATATATATATATATATATATATAGAGAGAGAGAGAGAGAGAGAGAGAGAGTACAGAGAGACAGAGAGAGACAGAGACAGAGAGACAGAGACAGAGAGAGAGAGACAGAGAGAGAGAGAGGGAGAGGTGGGGACACAGAACCAACAACCTGGAAACAAATTCGAGGATTAAATCCGAACGACAGGCTGACAGACATAGATAAAAGCATGTTACATCCACTTCGTACACACTGACACATTAGAAAAGAAAATGCCAAGAGACAAAACAACAAACAAACAAACAAACAAAATCCAAACAAACAAACAAACAAAATCATCACGATTTATCCACACAGCACAATTCACAGAAACTTATGAAAATATTGATAAGAACACACTATTTACTTTACGAGACAAGACAGAAGCAAACTTTTGAGCAACTGGCCTTTGGCAAGCATGCACAAAAAACGTCAAAAATAAATATTCAGATTAATTAAAGACAAAAAAGCAATATCAACAGATCAGCTAATTTCGCTGATTTTTCGTTGTTCTGTAGCAAATGAGTGATATGACAATTCACAGCTGAATAATTTTTTTTATGGAACATGCGATAATCATAGAGGCACATCTAATTATTCGTGCACGTACATACACACAAACTGTAGAACTTTCCAAATTGTGGCACTCAGCATCTTTAGCATCAACAACAAAATGTGATTACTGGGACCAACAATGATACACCGACAAGATGACACTATAATGAGAATGATAGTGACGACGACGACGATGATAATAGTAAAAAGAACAACAATGACAACAAGAACGACGATACTATTGCTACTACTAAATACTACTACTACTACTACACTACTACTACTATTATTACAACTACTACTACTACTACTACTACTACTGATGACGTTGATGATAATAACAATAATAATAATAAATATAATATAATAATATATAATATACTACTACTACTACTACTACTAATAATAATAGTCATAATAATAATAATAATATCATCATCATCACCAGGTGCATTGCCGCATGGCGTTGGTGATTATGGACTTCCATCTGTCTCTATCACTTGTCGCCTCAAGCATCTCTTCCACCCTCTTTGTCCCCAGCCACTCTGCAAGTCCGTCTAGTATCTTCTCCCCGGGTCTACCTGGTGCTCTCTTTCCCTCCAGCTTTCCCGTTGTGACCAGGTGCTCCAATTCCCCTTTCCTCATAAAATGGCCTATAAATGTTGCTTGTATAATAATGTATGATAATAATAAGGTCTTTGACCAACATTCTTATAGCTAGTCCACATAGTTGTACTCTGAGAATGGTAGGGCTTTAAGGTCAATAATAATATAATAATGATAAAAATAACAATAATAATAATAATAATGATAATACTACTACTACTAATAATAATAACAATAATAATAATATAATAATAATAATAATAATAATAATAATAATAATAATAATAAAAATGATAATAATAATGATAACAAATTTAACGTCTTTGACCAACATTCTTATGGCTAGTCCTCGTAATTGTACTCTGACAATGGTAGGCTTTAAAGTGCACAAAACGGGAGGACGAAAGGGTTTCACCAGTGTCTGTCTTGTGCAGACAGGTTACAAGATCCAGTGTCCACACTTTTGTGGCTTGCCCAGTGCAGAGTGTCCATGTACACTCGTCAATATTACATTTGTTGGACGAGACACACTGTCCATATGGTGAGACAACCGCATCCCAAAGACAGATATTCTTTTACAGAGAGCTGAAGCAAGGACAATGTGACCAGGGAAGACAAAAAAAAACACAAAAAAAGGAACCAGAAAAAACACGAAAAAAAGAATATTTAATTAATACAGCCAGACGAATACGCATTCTTATTCTTAAATACGTGTTCTTTTTTTTTTTTTTTTTTTTTTTTCTTCTTTTTTTTTTTCGTGTTTTCTTTTTCCAGTTCCTGTTTCCTTGAACGCGGCAGTTACACTTGTTTTGGAGAGAGAAAAAAAAAAGGTTATAAATGATTATTCTTCTTTTTCTTTTTCCATTCATCCCGTGAAGAGTCATAAGAACGCCGCACTGAAGCATTATTCACCAGATTCCTTCAGCTCTGTCGGTTGTGTGCCGAAGCCTGGGTTTTACCAAATGGTTTCTCTGTCCTGTCCGCAATGTTGACAACCCTTCGGGTTTTTCTTCCTCTCTTTCCCTCTGACTCCCTCACTCAACAGTTCCCTGGTGGATTGATTTAAGCAAGGCCATTGGTTCTTGTCACATAGACATACCACAACGTCTTCATCAGGTCCGAAGTATTACTTGATGGCTTAATGATAAACCAAAGTCTCGTCCAGAGTCGTCTTTTATTATGTACGTTCGACAAAGGCCGTTCTGGCAGACATTTTGTGCGTGTATTGTTCCGTTAATCAAATACGTTCTCATTCTAAGTTCATGTATTTCTAGTGATTGCTTCAATGCTGGCATTCGCTTTGATTAAGACGAGCAGTGACTAGACAGAGAAACAAACCCTCTGTAGCCGTACTGTCTTTAACGCTACTGACCCGGAACATTCCTCGAAGGCTGTTGTCTACACAGAAGCTTATGGAGATGGATCGAATAGAAGCATAAAGCGACGGCCCACAGTTAATCCTTTTACTCCAACAATGGTTTCCACCAGGTCTGTTTTAACCTTTTTCACTCCCACAACGGTTCCACCAGTTTTATTTTAACACTTTCACTCCCGCAATGGTTCCACAGCTTTATTTTAACTCTTTCATCCCCACAACGGTTCCACCAGTTTTATTTTAAGCCTTTCAATCCCACAATGGTTCCACCAGTTTTTTTTTAACCCTCTGACTCCAACAATGGTTCCACCAGCTTCTTTTTTTTTTTCTTTAACCCTTTCATTCTCACATCTTGCTCACCAGTTTTCCACCAGTTTCTTAAAGCTCTCACTCCCTCACCGTATCCAACAAACCAACTTCCTACAGGAAAATGGTGAAAGCTGGTGAACAGGATAAGGAATGAAAGATCTGATCACCCGATGACCCCTGTACCACGGTTAGTCTAACCAGGGGTGACAGGAGAGGAACTGAGTGATTCTCATTCCAGTGAGAGTTTTCTCCCTTCTTGTGCTAGTTCTCGCGTGGTGCTCTGGATACTTGTCTTTTGAATGAGATACTTAATCGAAGTCCCGTCTACATCGAGTAGTTATGTGAATGAATCCCCTGCTATAAAAGAGTTGTACCATGAAAATGTTTTTTTTTTAATTCTGCCCCATTTGCAGCTATAAAATCTGGGACCATTTTTCTTATTAATGCTACAATGATAATGATGATGTTGATGATGACGATGGTTATGATAGTCATAATGCTATGACCATCCATCTACTATTGAAACAGCGTAATAGGGCTAGAATGCATGCTTACTATCGCAGTCTATCCTGGCGTCAACCAGGTCCGAGAGATACAGATGTACATATTTGTGTGGTGAGCAACGTCGTAACTGACGACTCTTGGAAATGGATGAGACCCGACAGTGTAGTCTAAGTCTTCGCAACAAACCCATAACATATCTACTGTAACATCTACTTAAACGGATGAACAAAATATTTGTGACCTGCCAGCACGAAATCAGTCTTAACTAGCATTTTGGGTATTTTGAGATATACATATCAATGGACAGTGTACATTCTGCTGATTATTTTTTTCTACTTGAATAAAGCTTGTACTCAAAAAATGTAGAAGTTATGTATGTTTAAAATCATTAAGTTGTACGACGGCCATTTTGAGAAAACAGTCTCTAAAGTTTATATGTACTCTCTTACACATTTTCCTTAAATTTCTTTATTTGGTGGCTTTGGCGCAATTTGTTTCTAATCTTATCTTCATTATCTGAAAGGTACACCAAAGCGCTTTCCGTCAGTATATTACATGTGGGGGTATTGTACAGGTTAAGGTTCATAATAAGAGACAGAAACAGGTACTTTTAGTAGGAAATTGCGTTCTTTCTGCCGCGATCAGTGCATTAGGATAACATTTCAAATTGATAAATAATATTTTTTTCAAGAAAAAAAAGTTTCTGTGGGCGATAGATTATAGTATACAGAAATCAATTTTGAGAAAAAGTCAAAACACCCCAGACAGACCCTCAGTCATTTTTTCAGCTCCTAGTGCTGTTCGACTGACTGCGAGTTAAGACTGATTTCGTGGTGGGAGGTCACATTTACAAATGCAAAAAGGAGAAAAAAAATCGATGACTCTGCACTATGGTGACCAACAGTTCACACGGAACAAAATCATTTGTATAGAGAAATTGAAATAACGGGGAGAAAACCTGTCATGTAATCCAACCCTTTGCTAGATAACAGCTGGGCATAGAATCGATGGCTACATCACAGCACATGGTGCCGATCGGTTCTGTGGGGAATCAGAAGTCAGCAGGATTTACACCAGTGGAAGACTGATCTGGGTGAGCACTGAAGCACCGAACGTCAGTCCGACTGAAGCAATCTGAAACTGTTTTAAAGTGTATCGAAATATTGGGAAACGGGTAGGGCTTGTGTCAAATGGCGGGTATCACGTGTCTTGTGGGTTGGAGCTAAACAGCAAGAAAACTGAAGTCATGGTAATCAGTCAAAAACATGAAATCCCCTCACGCAAAATAACAGCAAATGGCACAATTTTGAAACAGGTTGATAAGTTTAAATATCTGGAAACGATCATCTCACCAGACGACAGATGTACATCAGAAATAGCGAGCAGAATCGACCAAGCCAAAACAGCATTTAAGAAAGCGAACATTTTCAGGATGCCTATTATTTAAAATTAGGGAGAAAGTTCTTGAATGCTATATAGAACTGAAACTTGTTATACGCTTGTGAAGCGTGGACACGCAATACGCAAAGCCAGAACAACATTGAGGCACCTAAATGTGTTTTCTAAGAAGAATATTGAGAGTTCCATGGACAGCAAAGAAAATAACGAGACAGTCTTGAAGGAGGCAGACACAAGAAGACCTTTGATAAGGAAGATTAGGAAAAGACAAGCAACATTTAAGGACATATTATGAGGAAAGGGGAATTAAAACACCTGGTCATAACAGGAAAGCTGGAGGGAAAGAGAACACCAGGTAGACCCAGGGAGAAAATATCGGACGGACTTGCAGGATGGCTGAGGACAGAAAGGGTGGAAGATGTACTTACAGCGACAAAGGATAGATTAATATGGAGGGTCATGATCGCCAATGCCATGCTGCAGGGCACATGATGATGATGATGATGATGATGATGATGATGATGATGGATAGGGCGTATGGTTTAGAGCAATACTCGCTCCAAAAATGACGAATTTAAGAAAGACTGGAATGATTGGTGACCAGAACCATGCCGGTTCGCCAGGAGATTTAGTTAAAGCGCGTAAGGAATTGTTCGAGTGCAATGAACATACTCAAAATAAACAAACTATACAACTCAACTAGAGTTGACCAGATAACTGCTGGCAGATTTAGTTGAAGCGCATAAGGAATTTTGTCCAAGTGCAATGAACAAACTCCAAACGAAAATACAACTCAACCTCTGACAACGAACGAACCAACAAGTTATGTTCAGTTCCAAGCTGGTTACAGTCGATTTAGTCAGCACACCTAGCATTTCCAGAGGTACCTGACAGACTGGTGTGCCATACAAGGAACGATAACTGGTGCCCGTTTCTCATCCGCTAGCACGCTTGCGCGCAAGTGACGAGACAGCGAATGGCGAGGGTGAGAGAGATAACAACACTGAAACGGACACGAAGCGGAAGCAGATCTCATCTCATCTCTCTCCCCATCGCCGGGATCGGCGATAGGAGTCACGCTCGGCGTCACAAATCTTCTCCAGGTCACACGATTGAGACATCTGTGGGCGACTTCCTGGATTCCCAGACCACAGACTTTCATCGATGTTGTTGATATAGGAGGTGTGTGGTCGTCCCTTTCTTATCCTCGCCTCAACTTTCCACTGCAGGACCGTTGACATAAATCTGTTTTAGTGCTTCTGATCGCATGGCCTACGTATTTCAGCTTTCTTTTTTGATCTCTGTCAGCAGCTGGCGCCTGACATTCAATTCCTTTAAATTAATGCGCTATCGTTTGTTCTTCTGTCTGTCCATTTGACTCTGAGAAGTGGTCTATAGAGCCATCTTTTCTGCTGCATTAATTTTATTTTCTTCGTTTTACTTAGTGCCCATGCCTCACAACCATACATTAAAACAGGCAAAATCAAAATTTTCAGGATTCTTAATTTTAAATCTTTGGGAAGCCCGCTGTCTTTCCATACTTTGTTTAACTGGACCAGTTTTTGTTTTGCCATACCAATTCTTATTTTCACATCTTTGGTGCAGGAGCCGTCATTTGCTTTTACAGATCCTAGATACCTGACATGTTGGACATTTTCTAAGTCTGTTATATTTGTTTGAATGTTTGGATGTTCCTGGCCTTCTTTTCTCGCTATGTGCATGGCTGGTCTGACAGATTGGGATTTGAACCGGAAAAGAACATTTTGAGAAATGCCAACTGGTAATGGGACAGTTTTAAATTCATATTCATTTCTATTTGTCTTAATGAATTTACCAAGTGAAACCCGGGCTGCTCTCCCCTTTGAGAGCACGTCGCCTCAGTGCAGCGCCACCCATTTTTCTACCAAGACTTCAGAAAGGAAAGAGGTCTATTTGGCCTTCAAGAGGAGAGACCTGGGAACTGAACCTATCTCTATAATACTTGTTTTATACCACAGCAGCCAGGCAGATACCCTGCTTTTCACCATTTCAGTGTTTCAAGATGTAGTTGACTAACTCGGAACAAATTTCGTATCCTGGTCTGAAAGAGCTGGTCAAGAGTAGTGTAAAAATATTTACTATATCACAACCCACCTCTTTATTTTTTACTGCGGGCAGAAAGAAAAAAACAACAAAAAACCCTCTCTAAAACAACTGCTATACATCTAAAAGCCGACATTATATATGAGTGCATATGTAATTCGTTCCGAGCGCTGAGACGTCATCTTGAGAAACTGAAACTGAAATTATGAGTGCCCTTGAGAGTTCCAGTCCATATCATCATCATCATTATCATCATCATCATCATCATCATCTTGATGTGCCCTGCCGCATGGTGTTGGCGATCATGGCCCTCCATACATATGTCTTTTGTCGCTGCAAGTACATCTCCCACCCTCTCTGTCCTCAGCCGCCCTGCAAGTCAGTTGCAATCCACGAATTAAGAAACAAAATCCTTTACCGCTTTATTGGATTTCCCCATTTGACCCCCCCCCCCATCACCCCCCACCCCCATTTTGATGGAAAGGTAGTCAGCAGCAAAGACTACAAATCCATCGCCCTCATTTCCAAGCAATTGTACCATCAAAGGAACAGATCTTTATATGTTATCCGGTGAGAAGATTTCTAAGGGACCATAGAAGCTCAAGGATTGACCCAGGCTCTTGGGAGACTCTGGCGGAAGACAGGGCAGCGTGGAGGACAGCCGTTCAGCAAGGCGTTGTGAATGCGGAGAGGAGGAGAGCAGAAAGCGCAGATGAGAAAAGGGCTCTTCGCAAGCAACGTTCCAGAAACCAGACAACACGACTCAGTTTGTATGTGGCAGATGTGACCGAGATTGCCACTCAAGATTCGGCCTGCACAGCCACAGCAGAAAGTGCACGTCATGACCACAACGCCTACTGGTGCAGACTATCATCTCCTGAGATGTAAAGAGGCCGACGACGAGATTTCCTGTCACAGTCACCACCAGGCACACACAAACTGGTCCAAGAGTACAGACTTGTAAGCCATACCTCAGTCCTCAGCTGCCTCCCAGTTAAGGGTCGACTACCAACCTAACTGGACTATTTTCTCTCTACTTCACCACTGACACTACATCAGAGGACGAAAGCAAGTTTCATATTCCAGCAGACCACAGATTAATTTCGGTGGCTGGCTACCATTTTCTATTGACGGGAGCAAAACAAGACGGGGAGATGAATTATTTGAGAAATTGAAAGCAGTCAGGGAAAGGTGAGAAGACAGGGGAAGTTACATGGAAGGATGCTGGCTTTGATGGGGATGATGAACGTTAAGGTTTCGCCAGTGATCCACCTACTTCATGTGTGCCAGTCTTGATGGAACACTGGGATGAGAATAGTTTACTGGGGGTTGGTAGTCGTGGAAACAATGACTTGCAGGAGGTAACTTGATGCAGAGAAAGCAAAGATATGTAAAGACAGAAAGAAAGTATCTTACACACACACTCACACACACACACACACACACACACACACACACACACACACACACACACACACACACACACACACACACACACCACATACACACACACACACACACACACACAACACACACACACACACACACACACACACACACACACACACACACACACACACACAATGTTCTGATTGTTTTTCTCTTGTTCGTTAAATTGTTTGATGTTACCTTAATTGATACAATGCCTTCGTGATTTCATAGATTCTTTTTTTTCCTCTAAAAGCACGTATGTGAATAGACGTTAAAAAAAAAACGAAGCAAACAAACGAACACATACACACACGCACACACACACACGGGTGCACGCTCGCGCACAAACACACATATTCACTCACTCACACACACAGGCACACACACACACAAAGACACACCCACAGACACACAGACAAGAACACAGACACACACACTCACATACGCTCACACACACTCACATACACATAGACACGCGCACAGACGAACAGATAGACATACACACAGACATACACACACACACACACACACACACACCACACACACACATCTAATATCACTTATAGTGAAAAGACGTTAAATCAAGCATCAACACACACACACACACACACACACACACACACCACACACACACACACACACACACACACACACACACACAACACACATCTAATTATCACTTATAGTGAAAAGACGTTAAATCAAGCATCAACACACACACACACACACACACACACACACACACAACACACACACACACACACACACACACACACACACACACACACACACACACACACACACACACACCATCTAATTTACACTTATAGTGAAAAGACGTTAAATCAACATCAACACACACACACACACACATCACACACACACACACACACACACACACACACACACACACACACACACACACACACACACACACACACACACACATCTAATATCACTTATAGTGAAAAGACGTTAAATCAAGCATCAACACACACACACACACACACACACACACACACACACACACACACACACACACACACACACACACACACACACACACAACCACATCTAATATCACTTATAGTGAAAAGACGTTAAATCAAGCATCAACACACACACACACACACACACACACACACACACACACACACACACACACACACACACACACACACACACACATCTAATATCACTTATAGTGAAAAGACGTTAAATCAAGCATCAACACACACACACACACACACACACACACACACACACACACACACACACACACACACACACACACACACACCACACACACACACACCACACACACACACACATCTAATATCACTATATGAAAGACGTTAAATCAAGCATCACACACACCACACACACACCACACACACACACACACAACACACACACACACACACACACACACACACACACACACACACACACAACACTATATAAATCACACACACACACAACACACACACACACACACACACAAAACCACACTACAACATACACATCACAAACACACAACCACACAAAACAACACACACCAAACCCAACACACAAAACACCACACACACAACACACACACCAACACAATACACACCACACAAACACACAAATCTTTTTAATGGACATCAATTTCAGTGGAAATCAGAGTGGGGTGAGGGTGGGGGATTCATGTTTCAGGTTGTCCAACAGTTCACAATGTTGGGGTATATCACGCCACTACTTATCCTTTGGCCCTGGTCTTCAGTAACATCTCTATGTACAGAACTGGACGGAGAGTAGCACACGTAATTTCTGTCATCTCACTCCCCCGAGATCTCAGCGTCAGTAGCCTCACCTTTTGTTCTGTATCCATTTACAGAATTACTTCATTACCCGACCCACACAAAGCTGAAATGAAAGTGCTGAGATCCATTCTCTTCGCGTTCAATTAATCAGACGTTTACAGAAATCATCCTTTATATTCCAGAAAACCACTGGATCCTGGTACTTATAGACCGGTTTGACAGTACAAAATGTACACAGACTCTCCATCTGGTCCTTCTGTGCGCTTAGAGAGAAAGAGTTCTTTGTCTATTAGAGAAAGAGTTCTTTGTCTATTAGAGAAAGAGTGTTTTTGTCTATTAGAGAAAGAGTGTTTTTGTCTATTAGAGAAAGAGTGTTTTTGTCTATTAGAGAAAGAGTGTTTTTGTCTATTAGAGAAAGAGTGTTTTTGTCTATTAGAGAAAGAGTGTTTTTGTCTATTAGAGAAAGAGTGTTTTTGTCTATTAGAGAAAGAGTTTTTGTCTATTAGAGAAAAGTTTTTTGTCTATTAGAGAAAGAGTGTTTTTGTCTATTAGAGAAATAGTTCTTTGTCTATTAGAGAAAGAGTGTTTTTGTCTATTAGAGAAAGAGTGTTTTTGTCTATTAGAGAAAGAGTGTTTTTGTCTATTAGAGAAAGAGTGTTTTTGTCTATTAGAGAAAGAGTGTTTTTGTCTATTAGAGAAAGAGTGTTTTTGTCTGTTAGAGAAAGAGTGTTTTGTCTATTAGAGAAAGAGTGTTTTTGTCTATTAGAGAAATAGTTCTTTGTCTATTAGAGAAAGATGTTTTTGTCTATTAGAGAAAGAGTGTTTTTGTCTATTAGAGAAAGAGTGTTTTTGTCTATTAGAGAAAGAGTGTTTTTGTCTATTAGAGAAATAGTTCTTTGTCTATTAGAGAAAGAGTGTTTTTGTCTATTAGAGAAATAGTTCTTTGTCTATTAGAGAAAGAGTGTTTTTGTCTATTAGAGAAAGAGTGTTTTTGTCTATTAGAGAAAGAGTGCTTTTGTCTATTAGAGAAAGAGTGTTTTTGTCTATTAGAGAAAGAGTGTTTTTGTATATTAGAGAAAGAGTGTTTTTGTCTGTTAGAGAAAGAGAGTGTTTTTGTCTATTAGAGAAAGAGTGTTTTTGTCTATTAGAGAAATAGTGTTTTGTCTATTAGAGAAAGAGTGTTTTTGATCTTTAGAGAAAGAGTGTTTTTGTCTATTAGAAAAGTGTTCTTTGTCTATTAGAGAAAGAGTGTTTTTGTCTATTAGAGAAATAGTTTTTGTCTATTAGAGAAAGAGATGTTTTTGTCTATTAGAAAATAGTTTTTGTCTATTAGAGAAAGAGTTTTTGTCTATAGAGAAATGTTTTTGTCTATTAGAGAAAGATGTTTTTGTCTATTAGAGAAAAGGTGTTATTTTGTCTATTAGAGAAAGAGTGTTTTTGTCTATTAGAGAAAGAGTGTTTTTGTCTATTAGAGAAAGAGTGTTTTTGTCTATTAAGAGAAAAGTTCTTTGTCTATTAGAGAAAGAGTTTTTTGTCTATTAGAGAAAAAGTGTTTTTGTCTATTAGAGAAAGAGTGTTTTTGTCTATTAGAGAAAAGTTTTTAGATAGAGAAATAGTTCTTTGTCTATTAGAGAAAGATGTTTTTGTCTATTAGAGAAAGAGTGTTTTTGTCTATTAGAGAAAGGTTTGTCTATAAAGTCTTTGTCTATTAGAGAAGATGTTTTTGTCTATTAGAGAAAAGTTCTTTGTCTATTAGAGAAAAGTTTTTTGTCTATTAGAGAAAAGTGTTTTTGTCTATTAGAGAAAGATGTTTTTGTCTATTAGAGAAAGTAGTTTCTTTGTCTATTAGAGAAAAGTTCTTTGTCTATTAGAGAAAGAGTGTTTTTGTCTATTAGAGAAAGAGTGTTTTGTCTATTAGAGAAAGAGTTTTTTGTCTATTAGAGAAAAGTTTTTGTCTATTAAGAAAGGTTTTGTCTATTAGAGAAAGAGTGTTTTTGTCTATTAGAGAAAGAGTGTTTTTGTCTATTAGAGAAAGAGTGTTTTTGTCTATTAGAGAAAAGTTTTTGTTTTAGATCTATTAGAGAAAGTGTTTTTGTCTATTAGAGAAAGAGTGTTTTGTCTATTAGAGAAATGTTTTTGTCTATTAGAGAAAGAGTGTTTTTGTCTATTAGAGAAAGAGTTTTTTGTCTATTAGAGAAAGAGTTTTTGTCTATTAGAGAAAGAGTGTTTTTGTCTATTAGAGAAAGAGTGTTTTTGTCTATTAGAGAAAGAGTGTTTGTTATTTGTCTATTAGAGAAAGAGTGTTCTTTGTCTATTAGAGAAAAGTTCTTTGTCTATTAGAGAAAGAGTGTTTTTGTCTATTAGAGAAAAGTTTTTGTCTATTAGAGAAAGAGTGTCTTTGTCTATTAGAGAAAGACTTCTTTGTCTATTAGAGAAAGAGTGTTTTTGTCTATTAGAGAAAGAGTGTTTTTGTCTATTAGAGAAAAGTGTTTTTGTCTATTAGAGAAAGAGTGTTTTTGTCTATTAGAGAAAGACTTCTTTGTCTATTAGAGAAAGAGTGTTTTTGTCTATTAGAGAAAGAGTGTTTTTGTCTATTAGAGAAATAGTTCTTTGTCTATTAGAGAAAGAGTGTTTTTGTCTATTAGAGAAAGACTTCTTTGTCTATTAGAGAAAGACTTCTTTTTCTATTGTCCCTTCATTGACATCTCGGTCTCAACTCCTCTTCCCTGTTTTTCACACACAAAGCGTCAGACCAAGAACAAAGAAATCTCTAGTGCCTACTGTGTCTCCATCAGACTTTTAAATTGAAGTTCAACTACCTACCTAACACCAAGTTTCGACCAGAGAGAGTTTTGTCTCTCTTTGGCGGACACCACAAAAGGGAATGACACCAAGTTTTATATTGTAAAAGAATGCCGATTCAACAGGATGGGAGGAAAAATAAGATGGAATGTTGAGTCACCTGAGAAATTGAAAGCTGTCATCAGAAAGGCGAGTAGATGGGAGAAACGATATGGAGTGATGCTGGCATTGTTGATAATAATAAAAGTAAAAGTTTCACCAATGACTTTTTCTACTTTTCTCTGCGTGTTAGTGTAATGGAACACTGGGATGATAATAGTTCTCTGGTGTTGGTGGTCATAGACACAGGGACTAACACAGACAGGACGTGATACACAGACAGGGGAAATGATATTCACACATTGTACTTTCACACAAAACAAGGACAATAACATGTAAAGATCAAGTTTCTTTTTCATAACGTCAGTCTTAGCACATGCAGACATTCTTGTTTTCAACTATTTTGCACTATTTCATTGTCTCTCATAATCTCTTATTCTCATGCTTAGCAGAATCTCTTTTTTTTCTCTTGTATCTCTTGTTTTCAAGCTTTGCAACAGTTAACAGTTTTTGCTATCTCTTGTTTTCAAGCTTTGCAACAGTTAACTGTTTTTTGCTATCTCTTGTTTTCAAGCTTTGCAACAGTTAACTGTTTTTTGCTATCTCTTGTTTTCCAGCTTTGCAACAGTTAACTGTTTTTTGCTATCTCTTGTTTTCCAGCTTTTCAACAGTTAACTGTTTTTTGCTATCTCTTGTTTTCAAGCTTTGCAACAGTTAACAGTTTTTGGTATCTCTTGTTTTCCAGCTTTGCAACAGTTAACTGTTTATTGCTCTCTCTTGTTTTCAAGCTTTGCAACAGTTAACAGTTTTTGGTATCTCTTGTTTTCAAGCTTTGCAACAGTTAACAGTTTTTGGTATCTCTTGTTTTCAAGCTTTATAACAGTTAACAGTTTTTGTATCTCTTGTTTTCAAGCTTTATAACAGTTAACAGTTTTTGCTATCTCTTGTTTTCAAGCTTTAAACAGTTAACAGTTTTTGTATCTCTTGTTTTCAAGCTTTATAACAGTTAACATGTTTTGCTATCTCTTGTTTTCAAGCTTTGTAGCAGTTAACAGTTTTTGGTATTTTGTTTTGAAGCTTTGCAACAGTTAACAGTTTTTGGTCTCTCTTGTTTTCAAGCTTTATAACAGTTAACAGTTTTGGTATTTTGTTTTCAAGCTTTGCAACAGTTAACAGTTTTTGGTATTTCTTGTTTTCAAGCTTTAAACAGTTAACATGTTTTGCTATCTCTTGTTTTCAAGCTTTATAACTGTTAACATGTTTTTGGTATTTTGTTTTCAAGCTTTGCAACAGTTAACAGTTTTTGGTATCTCTTGTTTTCAAGCTTTGCAACAGTTAACAGTTTTTGGTATCTCTTGTTTTCAAGCTTTGCAACAGTTAACTGTTTTTGGTATCTCTTGTTTTCAAGCTTTGCAAACAGTTAACGTTTTTGTATCTCTTGTTTTCAAGCTTTGCAACAGTTAACAGTTTTTGCTATCTCTTGTTTTCAAGCTTTGCAACATGTTAACAGTTTTTGCTATCTCTTGTTTTCAAGCTTTATAACAGTTAACGTTTTTGCTATCTCTTGTTTTCAAGCTTATAACAGTTAACAGTTTTTGGTATCTCTTGTTTTCAAGCTTTAAACAGTTAACATGTTTTTGCTATCTCTTGTTTTCCAAGCTTTATACAGTTAACAGTTTTTGGTATTCTTGTTTTCAAGCTTTTGCAACAGTTAACATTTTTGGTATTTTGTTTTCAAGCTTTGAAACAGTTAACAGTTTTTGTGATCTCTTGTTTTCAAGCTTTAAACAGTTAACAGTTTTGTATCTCTTGTTTTCAAGCTTTATAGCAGTTAACAGTTTTTGGTATTTTGTTTTCAAGCTTTGCAACAGTTAACAGTTTTTGGTATCTCTTGTTTTCAAGCTTTATAACAGTTAACAGTTTTTGGTATTTTGTTTTCAAGCTTTGCAACAGTTAACAGTTTTTGGTATTCTTGTTTTCAAGCTTTCAACAGTTAACAGTTTTGTATTTTGTTTCAAGCTTGCAATTAACATTTTGGATTCTTGTTTTCAAGCTCCGCAACACTTAACAATTCTGGATATCTTGTTTTCAAGCTCCGCAACACTTAACAATTCTGGATATCTTGTTTTCAAGCTTAGCAACAGTCAGCAGTTTTTGCTGTCTTTTGTTTTCAACTCTGCAGCATTTCACAGTTTCTGATTTATCTTTTGTATTTAACTAAGCTCTAAAACATTTTACAATCTTTGATATAT
>CM060313.1:12743802-12751302 GCA_030674185.1 Monoplex corrugatus | reverse complement strand
AAAGATCATACACACGCGTGCGCGCAACACAGACATGCACAACACAACACACAAACACAAACAGACACTTATTCAGAGAGATTGAGGAAGAAAGAGAGAGAGAGAGAGAGAGAGAGAGAGGAGGGAAGGAGAGAGAGGGAGAGAGAGGAAGGAGAGGAAGAGAGAGAGGAGGAGGAGAGAGAGAGGAAGAGGAATAGAGAGACAGAGAGAGACAGACAGACAGAGAGAAGAGAGAGAGAGAGAGAGAGAGAGAGAGAGAGAGCAGACAGACAGACAGACAGAAGGTTACAGAGACAGAGAGGAAGAGAAAGAGAGACGTTTCGTTGGGCACACACGCAAGAAAACATGGTGGACAGACAGACAAACAGACAGAGAAGGGAAGCAGACAAACTTACATACAGACAGACACAGATAGATAGACACGCGCACACACACATACGCGTGCTCGCACACATACACACACGCACACATACGCACGCACACACACACACACACACACACGCACACACAACACATACACACCACCACATACACAACACACATACACAACACACACACACACACACACACACACGCACACTCACACACACGCACACTCACACACACATACACACACTCACACACACACACACACACACACACACACACACACACATCTCTTGTCGGAATCAATATGAAAAAGGGAGAGAAGAAAGATAGGAAATTAAGTCTTTTCGTCCCCTTCTTTAACACCGTCGGGGTGCTCCACTTCTTATTCTGTTACTGAAAAGATACTCTCCCTTGTCTGCACGAAAAGTCCCAAAGACTGAACTTAGACATAGAGCCAGCATAATGGGAACTGTAAAAGATATTGTGAAAGTCTACGACCTTTCTTCTTGACCTGCATTGCAGGCAGATGAGAGTTTTACAAAAAAAGTAGTCGAGACAGTGTTTAGTGCCTCATAAATTTTTCAGAACTCTTTGCTTCTTCAGACAGTAAATATTTCACGAAATGGCTTGTTCTTATTGTTCTTTTGACAGAGCTGTGAGGTCAGATCTTGTGTCTCGTTATTAATTTTTTTTATAGCCCAGCCGACATCGTAGAGCCATATCAGGGCCATAACTATTTCAAAATCTTCACAATATTTCAAGAAGAAAAAAAAAGGAACAGAAAATTAAGTATAAATATCAATGCATCAGCGCACATAATCTAAGGAGATGCCCTAGGCGTTGACTTCCCCGTCAAATTTATTACCAGGGGGTTTAAAAAAACCATACCTGAACTCAAAATGAAATATAACTGAGGACACAAAAACATATAAATACAGGCCTTAATTACCACAAACTGTCTTCTGCACATCGCATTTCCGTAGAGCCAAAAATGCACTTAATGCATGTACCAATTATCAATCCCAAGAGAAAATACGTAAGTCGTTATCGAACATATACAGGTGAATGGAGCAGCAAGGCAAAAAAATGATAGGAAGAAATGACAGAAACGAAGGAGAAGAAAGAAACAAAGAGGGTGACAGAAAAGAGAAAATTGTTAGCACAGAATTTCCAGAAGGTGCGGATACTATTTATACTGAAAGAGTCCCCCGCCAGTCTTCTCCTGAAGAACAACTGCGCGGCGCGGTTCAAATGTAATTATACCCTGGGTGCACTGTTGTCGCCAGCTTATTCTGTTGCTGGAGGTGTGTTCCCAGTTTATCATCTCTAAGACTACGATCATATACCTGACAATGAAGTTGTGAAGCAGGCTAGCCTCTAAAGCGTCCACATCCTTCTGCAGAAAGAGCAACCCAGATAGACTGGGCAATGATCATGACTGAATATCCTACCTAAACAACTGACGTCAGAGAACTCTGTGTCACAATGTAAAAATGTATGTAGGTGACTGGCAGTGTCTTGCAGTTTATGCAGGTTCGTGAAGATCTAGCAGTCGATCGTTTTTCTCAGAGACAAGATACACCAGTCCAGGTTAAACGAAAATGATCCTTTACTTGAAGAACGAATGAAACAACAGGAACTGGGTAAAACTTTACACATCCAATGTACCACTCCTGGTTTGCAGAATTATATTTCTTCAGCCCTCAAATCTACACACAGCACTCCACAAATCTACAGCAACTTCTCTATCTCTGACAGCAGGACTTACACATCAACTCTTCCAATCGCTCTCTCTCTCTCTCTCTGACCCACAGTCACGCTTTATTTATAACATCATGGAAAGTTCCCGAATATTCTCGGCTTTTCCCTGGATTTTCAGCCAATCATAGTCACATTCTCGAACCTTCCCTTCTAGAATATTCTGTAGTTCTGGCCAATCACTGTAGCAGATTAAATTTGTTTACAATTTCCGGAACCTTCTCGAAAGATCTAAGGTATTCTACGTTTTTCTTGTCATTTCTAGATTGTTTCGAAGCATTCTACATATTTCCATACAACGAAATCAAACTTAAACATATATTGTCAGTGTTAGCATAAACCAAAACAAATATTCTCGATTCATATCGAGGGAATTACAAACTAATCTTCAAGAACAAACATCGGACAGTAGCTGAATCGACAGACACATTTTGACGTCACACTTCTCTTATCGCATTGGCACTTCTCTATTTTTGAAATGTAACACTCTGCTTGGCAAAAGAACGGTGGGCAGAAGAAGCGTTCCAAAGACCACCTCAAAGCCTCTGTCACAGACCTGGATATTGACCACAACTCCCGTGATAGCATGGTCCAGAACCGCAAAACTTCATCATCATGTGCCCTGCCCCATGGCGTTGGCTATCATGGCCCTCCGTATGTATCTATCCCTTGTTGCCGCAAGCGCATCTTCTGCCCTCTCTGTCCTCAGCCACTCTGCAAGTCCGTCCATTATTTTCTCCTTGCCTGGATCTGCCTGGTGTTCTCTCTCTCCTGCTTTCCTGTTGTGACCAGGTGCTCTAATTCCCCTTTCCTCAAGAAACAAAACGAAACAAAATAAAAAATGGCCTGTAAATGTTGCTTGTACTTTCCTAATCTTCCTTATCAATGATCTACTTGTGTCTGCCTCCATCAAAACTGTCTCGTTTGTTTTCTTTGTGTCCATGGCACTCTCAACATTCTTCTTAGAAACCACATTTCGGCTGCTTCGATTTTGTTCTGGCTTTGCTTATTGACTGTCCACGCCTCATATCGGTATAACATTATCAGTTCTACATAACACTCAAGAACTCTCTTCCTGATGCTAAGCGATAGGCATTTATTGGTAAGAATGCGTTTCATCTTCTTGAATGCTGTTTTGGCTTGGCCGATTCTGCTGGCTATTTCTGATGTGCATCTGCCGTCTGGTGAGATGACCGTTCCCACATATTTACACAATATGACAAAAAGGGCCCCAATGCAACAGAAGCCAGGAAAATTGCCAAAGATGAGAAGAAAAGCACAACGCGCAAGGCCCGGGTTGACATCATTCCATCCACAGCGTCTGTCCATGTATGTCCTCTATGTGGGAGACACTTCACAAACCTGGATCTTCCTTGTCAACCATTTTCAGACTCACCACAACTATAACACCACCCAGAACTGACGCCATGGTCATCTCTGATTCATCATCAAGTGCCCTGCCACATGGCGTTGGCGATCGTGGCCTTCCTATGCATCTATCCCTTGTACATCTTCCACCTTCTCTGCCCTCAGCCACCTGCAAGTCCGTCCAAAACTTTTTCACTGGATCTTTGATTCTGAAGAACAAACAGAACTGAAGCCACGGTCATCTTTGATTCTGAAGAACAAACATCTCCACGACCAAAGTTCAGGCCATCACACAAATTGTGGTGGAGGGGCTGGAATGGATGTGGGTGTGAGTGTGAGATGGAGGGGGGGATATAAAAACCAAACGTCCTCTCCAATCCGAAGATGATCCCAGACATTTCTGATGTCTAAACGGGTACTTTTATACCTCAAGTCCATAAATGTCTTCACAGAGAATGACATCCAGAAGAAAACACATCAGCGATAAAAGGATAGAATTACTGAACACAACCTTCGTCCACAAACAACAATAACAGAACTAAATAAAGATTTATTCGACAAACCCCCATCACGAAAATAGGATTACTGTCTTTGAGTCTTTGAGCCCGCATAAAACAACAGCATAAGGGGAAAGAAAAAAAAAGAATTAATCCAGACACTAAAAACACCACCCTTTTACCGAAAAAAAGAACGACAACTAGTAAGCGTATTTCTTTAGCACGGCGTTCAGTGACATTTACGGTGTTTACGGTAGGAAACCTGCATGTTTTATGGTGGCCTCATAAACACCGCAAACAGACCAAAAGACGGCATATAGTGTGATTATTATGGTGGTGTCTGTGAGCTATTCTTTGTTAGCGAGTTCTTGGTAAATACGGATATCAGTTCTGGTGATTGGCATTTACTTAGTGGAAAGAAAGAGAGTGAGAGAGAGAAAGAGGGGGGATGGAGAGAGAGAGAGAGAGACAGACAGACAGACAGAGAGAAAGAGAGAGAGGGAGAGGAAGGAAGAGAGAGAAGAGAGAGAGGAAGGAGGGAAGGAAAGACATAAAGGTAGAGAGAGGGGACACACGAGAGAGAGAGAGAAAGAGAGAGTGACAGAGAGAGACAGAGACAGAGAGACAGACAGACAGACAGACAAACGGGCAGACAGGCAGACAGATAGGGAGAGAACCAGAGACGGACAAACAAGAGGAGGAGACAGATATAGAAGATTAACATACCGTCAGATATACATATAGACAGAGAAAGAAAGAGAGAGAGAAGAGACAAATACGGTCCAGTAGGTAGATAAAGTATGAGACATACACATACATACATGCATACGTAACAACGAGAGAGAGAGAGAGAGAGAGAGAGAGAGAGAGAGAGAGAGAGAGAGAGAGAGAGAGAAGAGAGAGAGAGCGAGCGAGAGAGAGAGAGAGAGAGAGAGAGAGAAGAGGAGAGAGAGAGAAGAGAGACAGACAGCACACACACACACAGACACATAGACACACAGACACACAGACAGACAGACAGACAGACAGACAGACAGACAGAAAGACAGAGACACAGGAACAGACAGACAGACAGACAGAGACAAAAGAAAGAGACAAAGATAGATGAAACAGAGAGACAGAGAGACAGACAGCCGAAGACAGAGAGACCAAGTCAGAGACAGGGAAACAGAGTCAGACACAGAGAGACAGAGAGACACAGACAGATACAGGCAGACACATACAAAGAGGCACAGAGACAGAGACACAGAGAGAGACAGAAAGACCGATAGAGAGACAGAGAGACACATGCAGAGATAGAGAGACGAAAGACCTATGGAGAGACAGAGAGACACAGACAGAGAAAGAGACAGAGAGACAAAGACAGAGGAGAAACAGAGAGACAGAGACACAGGCAGAGAGACACAGAGAAACAGAGATAGACACAGAGACACAGAGACAGAGACACAGACACAGAGACACAGAAACACAGAAACACAGAGACACAGAGACAGAGACACAGAAACACAGAGACACAGAGACAAAGACACAGAGACAGAGACACAGAGACACAGAGACACAGAGACAGAGACACAGACACAGAGAACAGAGACACAGAGACACAGACACAGACACAGAGACACAGAAACACAGACACAGAGACACAGAAACACAGAGACACAGAGACACAGAACAGAGACACAGAACACAGAGACACAGACACAGAGACACAGACACAGACAACAAGACACAGAGACACAGAAACACAGAGACACAGAGACACAACACAGAAACACAGAGACACAGACACAGAGACACAGAAACACAGAGACACAGACACAGAGAAACACAGACACAGAAACACAGAAACACAGAGACACAGACAGACACCAGAACAGAGACACAGAAACCACAGAAAACACAGAGACACAGAGACACAGAAACACAGAACACAGAGACACAGAAAACACAGAGACACAGAAACACAGAAACACAGAGACACAGAACACAAGACACAGAAACACAGAAAACACAGAGAGAGACCACAGAGACACAGAACGACCAGGACAACAGAAACACAGACACAGAGACACAGACAAACAACAAGACACACGAACACAGAGACACAGAGACAGAAACACAGAAGACACAACACAGAGACACAGGAGACACAGAGAGAACACAGAAGACACAGAAACACAGAGACACAGAGAACACAGAGACACAGAGACACAGAGACACAGAGACAGACAAGACACAGAACACAGAGACACAGAGACACAGAGACACAGAACCAGAGAACACAGAGACACAGAGACAAGACACAAGACACGAGAACAGAGACACAGAACACAGACACAGAGACACAGAGACACAGAGACACAGAGACACAAGACACAGCAGGACACAGAACACAGAAGACACAGAAGACACAGAGACACAGAGACACAGAGACACAGAGACACAGAGACACAGAACACAGACAAACACAGAGACACAGAGACACAGAAGACACAGAGACAACACAGACACAGAGACACAGAAACACAGAAGACACAGAGACACAGAGACACGAGACACAGACACAGAAACACAGAGACACAGAGACACACAGACACAGACACAGAACACAGAGAAACACAGAGAACACAGACACAGACACAGAGAACACAGAAGAACACAGAACACAGAACACAGACACAGAGACACAGGACACAGAAAGACACAGAAACACAGACACAGAAACACAGAGACACAGAGACACAGAGACACAAGACACAGACACAGAAACACAGAAAAACACGAGACACAGAGACACAGAGACACAGACACAGAAACACAGAGACACAGAGACACAGAGACACAGACACAGAACACAGAGACACAGAACAGAGACACAGAACACAGAGACAGAGACACAGACAGAACCAGAGAACACAGAGACACAGAGAACAGAGAAACACAGACACAGACAAACCAGAAACACAGACACAGAAACACAGAGACACAGAGACACAGAAACACAGAAACACAGAGACACAGACACAGAAACACAGACAACACCAGAGACACAGAAACACAGAACACAGAGACACAGAAACACAGAAACACAGAGACACAGAGACACAGAAACACAGAACACAGAGACACAGAAACACAGACACAGAAACACAGAAACACAGACACAGAGACACAGAGACACAGAACACAGAGACACAGACACAGAAACACAGAGACACAGAGACAAGACACAGAGACACAGACACAGACACAGAGACACGAGACACAGACACAGACACAGAGACACAGACACAGACACAGAGACACAAGACACAGGACACAGACACAAGACACAGAGACAGAAACACAGAAACACAGAGACACAGAGACACAGACACAAGACACAGAACACAGAACACAGAGACAGAAACACAGAGACACAGAGACACAGACAAGACACAGAAACACAAGACACAGAGACACAGAACAAGAACACAGAGACACACAGACACAGAACAGACACAGAAAC
>CM060313.1:12718802-12736302 GCA_030674185.1 Monoplex corrugatus | reverse complement strand
AAGAAGAATGCGAAGAACTGCGAAGAAGAAGAAGAAGAAGAACGCGAAGAAGAAGAAGAAGAATGCGAAGAAGAAGAAGAAGAAGAAGAATGCGAAGAAGAAGAAGAATGCGAAGAAGAAGAAGAAGAAGAAGAATGCGAAGAAGAAGAAGAAGAATTGCGAAGAAGAAAGAAGAAGAAGAAGAAATTGCGAAGAAGAAGAAGAAGAAGAAGAAGAAGAAGAAGAAGAAGAAGAAGAAAAACAAAAACAAGAACAAGGAACACTTGAATTTCAAGAGGACAATACCCTCACCAAGGTGGATAGATCGTCCCTGAGAAGTCAATACGAAATAGAAAGAAAACAACAATCGTGTAATTGACCCTCTGCTTCACAGGGGCCGGCGTAAAAAAATAAAATACAATGAAAAGGGAAGGTAATCGACCCCACCACTCGAGACGTATAACATTCGCTCCACTGGTGAAGAAAAGTCATTTTTTTTACAATCTGACTAAAGTTTCCAGATATCTCCTTCACTGTACTTGTAGGTGGTACCATGGTTAGCATGTAAAGTCACATCATTTGCGACGAACAGATAGCTAAATTCTTTTTTGTTTTCAAACTTGCTTTTAATTATTTTTGACAAGATAGAAAGACAAAAAAAATTGAAAGTTTATTTACAATCACGATTAGAAGATTGAAACTAGAACACACACAGGAGAGAGAGAGGAGAGAGAGAGAGAGAGAGAGAGAGAGAGAGAGAGAGAGAGAGAGAGAGACAGAGACAGAGACAGAGACAGAGACAGAGACAGAGACAGACAGGGAGAAGGCGAAGGCGAGAGAGAGAGAGAGGGAAAGAGAGAGAGAGTGAGAGAAACAGAGACAGAGACAGACAGACAGACAGAAAGAGAGAGAGAGACAGAGACAGACAGAGACAGAGACAGACAGAGACAGAGAGAGGTTGAAGGCGAGAGAGAGAGAGAGAGAGAGAGAGAGAGAGAGAGAAGGGAGAGAGAAAGAGAGAGAGAGATAGAGAGACAGAGACAGAGACAGGGAGAAGGCGAAGGCGAGAGAGAGAGAGAGAGAGGGAAAGAGAGAGAGAGTGAGAGAAACAGAGACAGAGACAGACAGACAGACAGAAAGAGAGAGAGACAGAGACAGACAGAGACAGAGACAGAGACAGACAGAGGCAGAGAGAGGGTGAAGGCGAGAAGAGAGAGAGAGAGAGAGAGAGAGAGAGAGAGAAAGAAAGAGAGAGTGAGAAAGAGAGAGCGAGATAGAGATAGAGATAGAGACAGAGACAGAGACAGAGACAGAGACAGGGAGAAGGCGAAGGCGAGAGAGAGAGAGAAGGAAAGAGAGAGAGAGTGAGAGAAACAGAACAGAGACAGACAGACAGAAGAGGAGACAGACAGACGAGACGAGCAGACAGAGACAGAGACAGAGAGAGGTAGCGAGACAGACAGAGGAAAGAAAGGGAAGAAGGCAACAGAGCAGAGACAGAGACAGAGACAAGACAAGAACAGAGAGAAAGAGAGCATGCATCTGAATATAACGTAACATGAGATCAGTGATGAAATGAAGCAAAACAGAAAAGAAAGAGTGCAGAGATTCGTGTCAGTTATACGCAAATCACCCAGACGAGATACATTTTCTTGTTTCCGACTTTTGTTGTAAAGATTTAAAACCCCTACAGCTCTTATGAAAGCAGAGACGACACACGATAATTACGTGTAACGAGACAGGAGATCAGAAAAAAGAACACTTACAGATTGATTACACAGCTCACTACCTCTCCTCTGCACTCTCTCTCTGTATCCTCTTCTTGTTTCATTCCTCTGTCATCTTGTGTCATCTCTCTGTATCATCTCTCCTCTGTTATTACTCTCTGATCTCTTTCATCTCTCTCCTTTGTTATTCTCATCTCCTCTTTTCATTCCTCTCTCTTCTGATCTTTTTATCCTCTCTCTTGTTCAATCTCCATTCATCTCTTGTTTCATTTCTCATTTTGTTCATTCCTCTCTCTCTTTGTTCATTTTCTCTCTCTGTTCATCACTCTCTCTCGTTTCATTCCCTCTCTCTCTTGTTTATTCTCTCCTCTCTCTGTTTCATTCCTCTCTCTTGTTTCATTTCCTCTTCTCCTTGTTTCATCCTTCTTTGTTATCATTCTCTTCTCTCTCTGTCATCCTCTCTCTTTGTTTCATCTCTCTCTCTTTCATCTCTTCTCTCTTGTTTCCACTCTCTGTTCATCCTCCATCTCTCTCTATGTTTCATTCTCTCTTGCATCTCCTTTGTTCATTCTCTCCCTCTCTTTGTTATCTTTCATTTGTTTCATTCTCTCTCTGATTATATGCTTTGCATTCCCTCTCTCTCTTCTGTTTCATTCCTCTCTCTCTTGTTCTCCTCTCTTTCATCCTCTCTTCTGTTCATCTTCTCCTTCTCTCTCTCTTGTTTCATTCCCTCTCTCCTCTTTGTTCATTCCTCTCTCTCTCTTCTCTCTTTGTTTCATTCCTCTCTCTCTCTTGTTTCATTCTCCTCTCTCTCTTTGTTTCATCTCTCTCTCTTGTTCATTCTCTCTCTCTTCTGTTTCATTCCTCTCTCTCTCTTTGTTCATTCTCATCTCTTGTTTCTTCTCTCTCTCTTTGTTTCATTCTCTCTTCTCTCTTGTTTTTCATTCTCTCTCTCTTTGTTTCATTCCCTCTCTCTCTCTTTGTTTCATTCCTCTCTCTCTCTTGTTTCATTCCTCTCTCTCTCTTTGTTTCATTCTCTCTCTTTTTCATTCCTCTCTCTCTTTGTTCATTCTCTCTCTTGTTTCATTCCCTCTCTCTCTTTGTTTCATCTCTCTTTCTGTTCATCCTCTCTCTCTCTGTTTCATTCCCTCTCTCTCTATCTTGTTTCATTTCTTCTCCTCTCTCTCTTTTTTCATTCCTCTCTTCTCTCTTGTTTCTTCCCTCTTCTCTCTCTGTTTCATCCCTCTCTCTCTTGTTCATCCCCTCTCCTCTGTTTCATTCCTCTCTCTCTGTCATCTCTCTTCTTTTCTTCTCTCTCCCTCTCTCTGTTTCATTCCTCTCTCTCTCTCTTTTCATTCTCTCTCTTTGTTCATTCCCTCTCTCTCTCTTGTTTCATTCCCTCTCTCTCTCTCTCTGTTTCATTCCCTCTCTCTCTTGTTTCATCTCTCTCTCTCTCTTTTGTTTCATTCCCTCTCTCTCTCTCTCTTTTTCATTCCTCTCTCTCTCTCTGTTTCATTCCCTCTCTCTCTTGTTTCATTCCCTCTCTCTCTTTGTTTCATTCCTCTCTCTCTTGTTTCATTCCCTCTCTCTCTCTGTTTCATTCCCTCTCTCTCTTGTTTCATTCCCTCTCTCTTTTTCATTCCCTCTCTCTCTGTTCATTCTCTCTCTCTTTGTTTCATTCCTCTCTCTCTTTTTCTTCATCCTCTCTCTCTGTTTCATTCCCTCTCTCTTTGTTTCATTCCTCTCTCTTTTTGTTTCATTCCTCTCTCTCTCTCTGTTTCATTCCTCTCTCTTGTTCATTCCCTCTCTCTCTTGTTTCATTCCTTTTCTCTCTTGTTTCATTCCCTCTCTCTTTTTCATTCCTCTCTTTGTTTCATTCTCTCTCTCTCTGTTTCATTCCTCTCTCTTTGTTCATTCTCTCTCTCTCTTTGTTTCATTCCTCTCTCTCTCTTGTTTCATTCCTCTCTCTCTCTTTGTTTCATTCCTCTCTCTTTGTTTCATCTCTCTCTCTCTCTGTTTCATTCCTCTCTCTCTTGTTTCATTCTCTCTCTCTTGTTTCATTCTCTCTCTCCTTGTTTCATTCCCTCTCCTCTTCTGTTTCATTCCCTCTCTCTCTCTTGTTCATTCTCTCTCTTTGTTTCATTCTCTCTCTCTCTTGTTTCATTCCTCTCTCTCTCTTTGTTTCATTCTCTCTCTCTCTGTTTCATTCCTCTCTCTCTGTTTCATTCTCTCTCTTCTTCTGTTTCATTCTCTCTCTTTGTTTCATTCCCTCTCTCTCTCTCTGTTTCATTCTCCTCTCTCTTGTTTCATTCTCTCTCTCTTGTTTCATTCTCTCTTCTCTCTTGTTTCATTCTCTCTCTCTTTTGTTTCATTCTCTCTCTCTCTTTGTTCATTCTCTCTCTCTCTTTTGTTTCATTCTCTCTCTCTTTGTTTCATTCTCTCTCTCTTGTTTCATTCTCTCTCTCTCTTGTTTCATTCTCTCTCTCTGTTTCATTCTCTCTCTTTTTTTCATTCTCTCTCTCTTTGTTTCATTCTCTCTCTCTCTTTGTTTCATTCCTCTCTCTCTTGTTTCATTCCCTCTCTCTTTGTTTCATCTCTCTTTCTTCTCTCTCTTGTTTCTTCTCTCTCTCTCTCTGTTTCATTCTCTCTCTCTCTCTTTGTTTCATTCTCTCTCTCTCTGTTCATTCTCTCTCTCTCTTGTTTCATTCTCTCTTCTCTCTGTTTCATTCCTCTCTTCTCTCTCTCTCTGTTTCATCTCTCTCTCTCTTTGTTTCATTCTCTCTCTCTTTTTCTGTTTATTCTCTCTCTCTTTGTTTCATTCTCTCTCTCTCTTTGTTTCATTCCTCTCTCTCTCTTGTTTCATTCTCTCTCTCTTTGTTTCTTCTCTCTCTTCTGTTTCATTCTCTCTCTCTCGTTTCATTCTCTCTCTCTCTTGTTTCATTCTCTCTCTTTTGTTTATTCTCTCTCTCTTTGTTTCATTCTCTCTCTCTCTTTGTTTCATTCTCTCTCTCTCTTGTTTCATTCCTCTCTCTCTCTTTGTTTCATTCTCTCTTCTATCTGTTCATTCTCTCTCTCTTGTTTCATTCTCTCTCTCTTGTTTCATTCTCTCTCTCTCTTTTGTTTCATTCTCTCTCTCTTGTTCATTCCCTCTCTCTTTGTTTCATTCTCTCTCTCTCTTGTTTCATTCCTCTCTCTCTCTTTGTTTCATCCTCTCTCTCTTTGTTTCATTCTCTCTCTCTCTTTGTTTCATTCATTCTCTCTTTGTTTCATTCTCTCTCTCTTTGTTTCATTCTCTCTCTCTTTGTTTCATTCTCCTCTCTTCTCTCTCTTTGTTCATTCTCTCTCTCTCTTGTTTCATTCTCTCTCTCTTGTTTCATTCTCTCTCTCTGTTTATTCTCTCCTCTTTGTTTCATTCTCTCTCTCTTTGTTTCATTCTCTCTCTCTCTTTGTTTCATTCCTCTCTCTCTCTTTGTTTCATTCCTCTTGTTTCATTCTCTCTCTCTTGTTTCATTCTCTCCCCTCTTTGTTTCATTCTCTCTCTCTTTGTTTCATTCTCTCTCTGTTTGTTTCATTCCTCTCTCTCTCTTTGTTTCATTCTTCTCTTTTCTTTCTCTCTTTGTTTCATTCCCTCTCTCTCTCTTTGTTTCATTCTCTCTCTCTCTTTGTTTCATTCTCTTTCTATCTGATTCATTCTCTCTCTCTTTTTCATTCTCTCTTCTTTGTTTCATTCCCTCTCTCTCTCTCTTTGTTTCTTCTCTCTCTCTCTGATTCATTCTCTCTCTCTTTGTTTCATTCTCTCTCTCTCTGTTTCATTCCCTCTCTCTCTCTCTCTCTCTTTTGTTTCATTCTCTCTCTCTCTTTGTTCATCTCTCTCTCTCTTTGTTTCATTCTCTCTCTCTCTTTGTTTCATTCTCTCTCCTTTGTTTCATTCTCTCTCTCTTTGTTTCATTCTCTCTCTCTCTTTGTTTCATTCTCTCTCTCTTTGTTTCATTCTCTCTCTCTCTTTGTTTCATTCCTCTCTCTTTTCATTCTCTCTCTTTGTTTCATTCTCTCTCTCTTTGTTTCATTCCTCTCTCTTTGTTTCATTCTCTCTCTCTCTTTGTTTCATTCTCTCTCTCTTTGTTTCATTCTCTCTCTCTTTGTTTCATTCTCTCTCTCTCTTTGTTTCATTCTCTCTCTCTTTGTTTCATTCTCTCTCTCTTTGTTTTTCATTCTCCTCTCTCTTTGTTTCATTCTCTCTCTCTCTTTTCATTCTCTCCTCTTTGTTCTTCCTTCTCTTTGTTTCATTCTCTCTCTCTCTTTGTTTCATTCTCTCTCTCTTTGTTTCATTCTCTCTCTTTGTTTCATTCTCTCTCTCTCTTGTTTCATTCTCTCTCCTCTCTTTGTTTCATTCTCTCTCTCTCTTTGTTTCATTCTCTCTCTCTCTTTTGTTTTATTCTCTCTCTCTCTTTGTTTCATTCTCTCTCTCTTTGTTCATTCTCTCTCTCTTTTTGTTTCATTCTCTCTCTCTTTGTTTCATTCTCTCTCCTCTTTGTTTCATTCTCTCTCTCTCTTTGTTTCATTCTCTTCTCTCTCTCTCTTTGTTTCATTTCTCTCTCTCTCTCTCTCTTTGTTTCATTCTCTCTCTCTTTGTTTCATTCTCTCTCTCTTTGTTTCATTCTCTCTCTCTTGTTTCATTCTCTCTCTCTTTGTTTCATTCTCTCTCTCTTTGTTCATTCTCTCTCTCTTTGTTTCATCTCTCTCTCTTGTTTCATTCCTCTCTCTTTGTTCATTCTCGTCTCTGTTCATTCTCTCTCTCTCTTTGTTTCATTCTCCTCTCTCTTTGATTCATTCTCTCTCTCTCTTTGTTTCATTCTCTCTCTGTTTTTTCATTCTCTCTCTCTTTGTTTCATTCTCTCTCTCTTTGTTTCATTCTCTCTCTCTCTTTGTTTCATTCTCTCTCTTTTTCATTCTCTCTCTCTTTGATTCATTCTCTCTTTTGTTTCATTCTCTCTCTCTTTGTTTCATTCTCTCTTTTTGTTCTTTCTCTCTCTCTTTGTTTCATTCTCTCTCTCTTTGATTCACCTCTCTCTCTTGTTTCATTCTCTCTCTCTCTTTCTATCCTTCCCTCTCTCTTTCTTTCTTTCCCTCTCTCTCTCTCTTCCTTTCCTTCTCTCTCTCTCTCTAGTTCGCTATATATCTAGCTATCTAGCTATGTATCCATCTATTTGTTTGTTTGTGTGTGTGTGTGTGTGCGCGCGCGCGCGTGCAGGCGCTCACGAGCGTAAGCATGATAATACTGTCATCATTTTAAACCCATGCATAGAGTGTATTTACATCGTATCATTTCAGTCTAGAATCTTGCAGAACACACTGTACTATTTTCGGCGAAAGTGTTATTGTCTCCAATTGAACATCACATCAGGCCAGTGAGCTGTCGTGTCAATGTCGGTTCTAAATAGAAAGAAGAGTGGCGGAATGGTTCCGACGTTCGCCAGCCAGTAACAAAACTCAAGGTTCCAGGGTTCGTTTCCCGTTGAAACCTCAGTTTCTCTCGTCAGTTTGACCGGAAAATTGAACTAGAGTCTAGTCTTTCGGGAGAGGTCGATAAACCTGTCGGACCCGTGTGCTTCTGGCCTGCGCACGCTAAAGACCCCACGGCAGTTGAAAATTATGAAGAGCAGGGCATTCGCTCGGGTACCCTGGTATGAAGCATTGGAGAGAGGTTTATTTCCCTGATCCTTCATTTCGGACGCCAATTACCGTTCTTGACTTTCTGAAGTCTTGGTTAATTAAAAAGAAAGAAAGAAACAAAGAAAGAAAGAAAAAAGAAAGAAAGAAAAAAGAAAGAAAAAAGAAAGAAAGAAATAAAAAAGAAAGAAAAAAATGAAAGAAAGAAAAAAGAAAGAAAGAAAGAAGAAAGGTAGAAAGAAACAAAGAAAAAAGAAAGAAAGAAAGATAGAAAGAAAGAAACAAACAAACAGAAACAAACAAAACCAAAACAAGAAAAGATAGTGCCACCTTGTGGCGACGCGTTCTCAAAAGGGAGATCATCCTGAGCTTCACATGGTAAACCCACAGTGACAAAAAAAAAATAAATAAAATAAATAAAGAATGTCAATGTAAATATAAATCTAGTGTATTTGCTTCGTTACAGTCTCTCGTGTACGCTTGACCTAAGCCAATTGGCCAAAGTCTTGTGCCTGTCTTGTTTCGTCCATCAAAATACCCGTTGTCAGTTGATCTTCATTTGCTTCTTGCTTCTTTTTTTTTTTTTTGGGCGAGTTATGGCACGTAGCTCAATCTTTGCCTGTCCTCGGAGATTATGGAATGGGGTTTTTTGGCGTGAAATGTTGCATGTGATTACTTTCTGTTCTACTTTTTGTTTGTTTGTTTGTTTGACTTTTTTGTCATTAAAGTGAAAGGTAAAAGGTGTCTGTATAGAGGAGGTAAAAGAGAGAGAGAGAGAGAGAGAGAGAGAGAGAGAGAGAGAAAGAGAGAGAAAGAGAGAGAAAGAGAGACAGAGACAGAGACAGAGACAGAGAGAGAGAGACAGAAACAGATAGACAATGACAATGACAATGATGCTTTATTTTCCAACGGTAAAAGTTATTGGCTAGAAGCCATTTTTCAAACTTGCCGTTGCTATTCTATACACATGACATTTGTTGATAGATAGAGACGGAGTCAGAGAGAGAGAGAGACAAAGAGACAGACAGACAGACAGAGACAGAGAAAGAGAAAGAAAGAGAGAGAGAGAGAGAGGTGGCAAAGATTTCAATTTCGTTCAGATCGCGCGTTATGAGGACAGAGCTCATCTCCAATTGTTAACAAAGCTGTACCTTTCCTATCTCTTCCATGATTCCCCCAAAAGGTGAGGTTCCATTTACGGAAGAAGAAGAAAGAAAGAAACAAAGAAAGAAAGAAGAAAGAAAAGAAAGGAGGAGGAGGGGGAGCAGAAGAAGAAGAACGCAAAGAAGAATGCAAAGGAAGAAGAATGCGAAGAATGCGAAGAAGAATGCGAAGAAGAATGCGAAGAAGAATGCGAAGAAGAAGAAGAATGCGAAGAGAAGAAGAATGCGAAGAGAAGAAGAAGAAGAATGCGAAGAAGAAGAAGGAATGCGAAGAAGAATGCAAAGAAGAAGAATGCAAGAAGAAGAAGAATGCGAAGAAGAAGAAGAATGCGAAGAAGAAGAAGAATGCGAAAAAGAAGAGAAGAAATGCGAAGAATGCGAAAAGAAGAATGCGAAGAAGAAGAAGAGAAGAAGAAGAAGAAGAAGAATGAAGAAGAAGAAGAAGAAGAAGAAGAAGAAGAAGAAGAAGAAGAAGAAGAAGGAAGAAGGAAGAAGAAGAAGAAGAAGAAGAAGAAGAAGAAGAAGAAGAATGAAGAAGAAGAAGAAGAAGAAGAAGAATGAAGAAGAAGAAGAAGAATGCGAAGAAGAAGAAGAAGAAGAAGAAGAAGAAGAAGAAGAAGAAGAAGAAGAAGAAGAAGAAGAAGAAGAAGAAGAAGAAGAAGAAGAAGAAGAAGAAGAAGAAAAGAAGAAGAATGCAAGAAGAACGAAGAAGAAGAATGCGAAGAAGAAGAGAAGAAGAAATGCGAAGAAGAAGAAGAATGCGAAGAAGAAGAAGAATGCGAAGAAGAAGAAGAAGAAGAATGAAGAAGAAGAAGAAGAAGAATGCGAAGAAGAAGAATGCGAAGAAGAAGAAGAAGAATGCGAAGAAGAAAAGAATGCGAAGAAGAAGAAGAAGAAGAAAAAAGAAGAAGAATGCGAAGAAGAAGAAGAATGCGAAGAAGAAGAAGAATGCGAGAGAAGAAGAAGCAAGAAGAAGAAGAATTCGAAGAAGAAGAAGAATGCGAAGAAGAAGAAGAATGCGAAGAAGAAGAAGAATGCGAAGAGGAAGAAGAAGAAGAATGCGAAGAAGATGAAGAATGCGAAGAAGAAGAAGAATGCGAAGAAGAAGAAGAATGCGAAGAAGAATGCGAAGAAGAAGAAGAAAGCGAAGAAGAAGAAGAATTCGAAGAAGAAGAAGAATGCGAAGAAGAAGAAGAATGCGAAGAAGAATTCGAAGAAGAAGAAGAATGTGAAGAAGAAGAAGAATGCGAAAGAAGAATTCGAAGAAGAAGAAAGCGAAGAAGATGACGAAGAAGAAGAAGAAGAAGAAGAGAAGAAGAAGAAGAGAGAAAGAAGAAAAGAAGAAGAAGAAGAAGAAGAATGCGAAGAAGAAGAAGAAAGAAGAAAGAAGAGAATGAAGAAGAAGAAGAAGAAGAAGAAGAAGAGAAGCGAAGAAAGAAGAAGAAGAAAAGGAAGAAGAAGAAGAAAAAGAAGAATGAAAAGAAGAAGAAGGAGAAGAAAAGAAGAATCGAGAGAAGAAAAGCGAAGAACGAAGAAGAGAAGAAGAAAAAGATGCAAGAAAAGAAAAGAAGAAGAAGAAGAAGAAGAAGAAGAAGAAGAAGAAGAACAAAAGAAGAAGAAGAAGAAGAAGAAAGAAAAGAAGAGAAAAGAAAAAAGAAGAAGAAGAAGAAGAAGAAGAGAAAGAAATAAGAGAAGAAGCGAAGAAGAAGAAGAATGAAGAAGAAAGAAGGAAGAAGAAGAAGAAGAAAGAAGAAGAAAGAAGAAGAAGAAGAAGAAGAAAGAAGAAGAAGAAGAAGAAGAAGAAGAAGAAGAAAGAGAAAAGAAGAAGAAGAAGAAGAAGAGAAGAAGAAGAGAGAAGAAGAATGGAAGAAAAGAGAAGAAGGAAGAAGAAGAACGAAGAAGAAATGAAGAAGAAGAAGAAGGAAGAAGTAGAAGAAGAAGAAGAAGAAGGAAGAAGAAGAAGAAGAAAAAGGAAAAGAGAAGAGAAGAAGAGAAGAATGCGAAGAAGAAGAAGAATGCAAGAAGAAGAAGAAGAAGAAGAAAGAATGCGAAGAAGAAGAAGAAGGAAAGGAAAAGAAGAAGAATCGAAGAAGAAGAAGAAGCGAAGAAGAAGAAGAGAAGAAGAATTGAAGAAGAAGAAGAAGTGAAGAAGAAGAAGAACGAAGAAGAAGAAGAAGAAGAATAAGAAAAGAAGAAGAATGAAGAAGAGAAGAAGAAGAAGAAGAAGAAGAAGAAGAAGAAAAAGAATTCGAAGAAGAAGAAGAATGCGAAGAAGAAGAAGAAGAATGCGAAGAAGAAAGAAGAATGCGAAGAAAGAAGCAAGAAAGAAAGAAAGCGAAGAAGAAGAAGAATCGAAGAAGAAAAGAATGAAGAAGAAAAGAATGCAAGAAAGAAGAAAAGAAGAAAGAAGGAAAAGAAGAAGAATGCGAAGAAGAATCGAAGAAGAAAAAGCGAAGAAGAAGAAGAAGAAGAAGAAGAAAAGAAAGAAGAAGAAGAAGAAGAAGAAGGAAGAAGAAGAAGAAGAAGAAGAAGAAGAAGAAGAAGAAGTAAGAAGAGAAGAAGAAGAAGAAGAAGAAGAAGAATGTGAAGAAGAGAATGCGAAGAAGAATTGCCGAAAGAAAGAGAAGAAGAAGAAGAAGAGAAGAAAAGAGAAGAAGAAGAAGAGAAGAGAAGAAGAAGAAGAAGAAGAATGCGAAGAAGAATGCGAAGAAGATGCGAGAAGAATGCGAGTAGAATGCGAAGAAGAATGCGAGGAAGAATGCGAGAATGCGAGAATGCGAAGAAGAAGAATCGGAAGAAGAGAATGCGAAAGAAGAATGCGAAGAAGAATGCAGAAGAGAAGAAGAATGCGAAGAAGATGATGCGAAGAAGAATGCGAAGAAGAATGCGAAGAAGAAGAACGAAGTAAGAAGAAGAAGACCGAAGAAGGAGAAGAGAAGAAGAAGAATGAAGAAGAGAAGAAGAAGAAGAAGATGAAGAAGATGAAATGGCGAAGAAGAATGCGAAGAAGAGAAGAAGAATGCGAAGTAGAAGAAGAGAAGAATAAGAAGAAGAATGCGAAAGAGACATGCGAAGAAGAAGAAGAAGAAGAAGAGAAGAAGGGAAGAAAGAAGAAGAAGAAGAAGAAGAAAGAGAAGAAGAAGAAGAAGAAGAAGAAGAAGAAGAAGAAGAAGAAAAGAAAAAAAAAAAAGAAAAAAAAGAAAGAAAAAAGAAAAAGAAGAAGAAGAAGAAGAATGCGAAGAAAATGCGAAGAAAAAGAGAATGCGAAGAAAATGCGAAGAAGAAAAAAGGTGCGAAAAAGAAGAAAATGCGAAGAAAAATGGAAGAAGAAGAAGAATGCGAAAAAAGGAAGAAAAAGGGAAAAGAAGCAAAGAAAAAGAAGAAAAAGAATGCCAAAGAAGAAAAAGAAGAAGAATGCGAAAAAGAAGAGAATGCAAAGAAGAAAAAGAATGGAGAATGCGAAGAAGAAGAATGCAAAGAAAAGAAGAAGAAAAAGCGAAAGGAAAGAATGCAAAGAATGCGAAGAATGCGAAAAAGAAAAATGCGAAGAAGAATGCAAAAGAGAATGCGAAGAAGAAGGAAGAAGATGGGGAAGAAGAGTGCGAAAAAGAATGCAAAGAAGAAGGAAAAAGAAGAAGAAAAAGAAGAAGAAGAAGAGAAGAAGCAAAGAAGAAGAGAAGAAGAAGAAATGCAAGAATGCGAGAAGAAGAAAAAGAGAAGAAGAAGAAGAAGAAGAAGAAAGAAGAAGAAGAAGGGAAGAAGAAGAAGAAAAGAAGAAGAAGAAGAAAGAAGGAAGAAAAAGAAGAAAAAGAAGGAAGAAGAAGAAGAAAAAGAAAGAAAAGAAAAAGAAGAAGAAAAAGAAGAAAAAGAAGAAGGAAGAAAAAAGAAAAAGAAGAAGAAAGAAAGAAGAAAAGACGAAGAAGAAGAAGAAGAAGAAGAGAAGAAAAAGAAGAAGAAGAAGATAAAGCAAGAAGAAGAAGAATGCGAAGAAGAAGAAAGAGAAGTAGAGAAGAAGAGTACAACAACAACAAAAAACAACAATACGACAACAAAAACAATTTTAAAACCCAAAAATTTACTGATTTCCCTTTTCCCCTTTAAAAAATAGTGGAAATAGGCACCAGCAACGTACCTGCCCCCTTTGGGGCATAGTGACCTCCCCCCACGAAATCATCTTAACTGCAGTCTGTCGAACGCAGTAGGAGCTGGAGGTGCTGGGGGTCTACGGGGGGTTTTTTGACTTTTTTAAAAATGATTTCTGCAGATAAAATTATCTCCCACAGAAATTATTTTTCTTAAAAAAAATTTATTAACCAATGGTATTTAATGCACGATCGAGAGAAAAAAATGCATTTTCCTCCCAAAATCCTATTTTTGTCTTTATTATGAACCGAAAATGTACAGTACCCCCACAGAAATTTAAAAGGGGAAAGCTCTTGGGTGCACGTTCAGATAATGACAGCTAAAATTAGAAACAAATGGGGGCAAAGCACCAATAAAGAAATTTTAAAGGAAAAAAGTTAGGAGAGTACACAAAAACTCTAGAGGCCGTTTTCCAAAAATGGCCGTCATCCAACTTAAAGACTTTAAACTACATAACTTTACATTTTTTTTTAGTACAACTTTTTCAAGTCCAAAATAATCCAAATGTAACTTTCCAGTGATGTATATCTCAAAATACCAAATTCTATTAACATGTTTTGTGCAAGCAGGTCAATATAATTAATCGTTTTTTCTTTTATCTTTACCCCAATGGGCACGGGATCATTCATAAAACAATCACCCATTGTTTTGCTTTTTGTTTTTTATCACGAAAATGGGTCAGCACAAAAAATCTTCCAAGCTAAAAATTAGTTAAATTTTCTTCAACTAAATTGTGCTTCCCTTGTCTCTCCTTCTCTTTCTGTCTCATGTCTCTGCCTCTCTCCTTGTTTTCGGGCTGTCGCTCTTTTTCCCCTTCTCTTTTCTCACCTATTTGTCTTCTCTCTCGTGTTATGTCTGTGTTTTTTGTGTGTCTGTGTTCTTCCTGCTCTCTCTCTCTCTCTCCCCTTTTCACACCACCCAACACACACACTCTCTCTCTCTCTCTCTCACCAAAAACAACACACACCACATAGCGTGGCACGCCCCCCCCCCCCCCCCCCCACAAACAACCATACCACACAAAAAACACACACACACGAACACGCACAGCAAAACACAACACAACACACACCACACACACAACAACACCCCAACCAAACAAAAAAAAATAAATACCATCTTTGCCACCATGTTTATGTTAGGCCAAGGTCACAGCCTCACATGAGGAGTGTGCCCTTGTTTCTTTTCTTTTTACTTTCTGTGTGTGTGTGTGTGCGTGTGTGTATGTGTGCGTGCGTGGTGCGGCGTGCGTGGGTGCGGGGCGGGCGGGGGTGTGTATGTTTGGGTTTTTACTCGCCACCTCAGTGTCACATCCTACGTGTTGACGTATCTCGATATCTTCTCATCGTCGACATGAATCATCTCAAGTACTGTCGTCACTAGCTAGTGATCATCTATAAAGTATTTGTGCGTGGAAATCGTTTTACATTGTGTTTAATTTTCATTATAAAACTTTCACGAATTTGGTATTTTTTTTAGTACGGGATTAAGCAATAGTTAATTTGAAAATTTTGAGGCGGGGGTTTGTTATGTTTCATAATTTCGGATAATTGACAAATTGTTTGACTTAATCATTAGTTCGTGTCTTGTATAATGGTGCACTTGGGATTGAAAAGGCGAGGAGAGAGAGAGAAGAGACAGAGAGACAGAGACAGAGAGCAGAGAGAGAGACAGACACACGGGACAGAAAGAGAGGGAGGTGAGACACAGAGGAGAAAAGAAAAAGAGAGAACAAGAGAGAGAAAGAAAGAGAGACAGGACAAAAGAGGACAGAGAGAGAAAAAGAGGAGGGAGCGAAGAAAAGAGAGAAGAAAAAGGAGCGAAAGGAGTAGAGAGAGAGACGACAGACAGAGACAGAGACAGACGACAAAGAGGAGAGAGAGAGGAAGAGAGGGAGGGAGAGAGAACGAGGGGGGGGGAGAGAGAGAGAGAGGGGAGAGAGAGAGAAGAGAAAAAAAGAGAGAGGAGAGAGAGAACAAGGAGGAGAGAGAGAGAGAAAGAGAGAGAGGGGAGGAGAGAGAGAAGAACGAGGGAGGAGAGAGAGAGAGAGAGAGAGAGAGAAAGAGGAGAGGAGAGAGGAACGGGGGGGGAAGAGAGAGAGGAGAGAGGGGAAGAAAAAAAGGAGAGAGAGAACGAGGGAGAGAGAGAGAGAGAGAGAAAGAGAGAGAGAGAGAGAACGAGGGAGAGAGAGAGAGAGGAAAGAGGGAGAGAAAAGAGAGAGAGAGAGAGAAAAGAGGGAGAAGAGAGAAAAAGGAAAGAGGAGAGAGAGAGAGAGAAAGAGGGAGAGAGAGAGAGAGAGAGAGAGGAGGGAGGAAAAAAAGGGAGGAAAAAGAGGGAGAGGAGAGGGGAAAAAGGGGGAGAGAGAGAGAAAGGAAAAAAGAGAGAGAGAGGGGAAAGAGAAAAAAGAGGGGAAAAAAAGGGGGGGGTTTTTTGGGGGGGGGGGAAAGGAAGTGGGAGGGGGAAAAACCCCTACGCAAACATCTGACCACCCACCGTGGGCGGGCATGAAAAGTATAATAAAATTAAACTTTTCGGGAAAAATTTAAAATTTCAGGAACTTCTGTGAAATCCATGGTTACGAAATAACCTTAAAAGAAAAGAAAATTTTAAATAGGACGCGGGTTAAATATACGTGAGGTTCTTACGTAGATAACCGCTCAAGAGTCCAAACACACAGACCAGACACACAGCCCCACACACAAAACACACACAACACCCCCACACACACACACAACACACACAACAAAACACACACCAACATACACCCCACAACACAATAACATAATACACACCAACCAACATACACATACAACACCCCCCATACCACCACCCCACACACACAATATCACATACATACATACACAACACCACAATACCACACAACATACACACACACCACACACACACAATACACCACACTACACACCACCAACGGGACAGACACACACATACACACTAACAAAAACACACACAGACATCACCACACAACACATACACAACACACGACACACATACCACACACACACAAAACACCCCAAAACAGACACACACACCACACATCAACACACAACGTGCCCCCAACAAACACCCCACAAAACACACACACACATACCACTACACACCACACACACATATACACACACACAAACACACACATACACCACATACACACACCACACATACCCCACAAACACACACACTCCCAACACACACACAAACAACACACAACAACCCACAAACACACACACACCACAGAACACAACAACACACCACCGCACCCACACGACACACACACACACACAACACATCCCACCTCATACCACACACACAAACACACTAGCAAAAACATGCACACAACACCAGACAGACAGACAGACAGCAACAGACAGACAGCAAACTCCAAGAGTTTTGCCTCAGGATATTATCAGCTTCCTCCAAAATTTGGGGAAAACTAAAACACTGAACAATTTAGTTTTCGCGGCTGAAAAAAAATAAGTCAGTTTTGGGGGAAGGCCGTAATTCAGATGAGAACTTTAATTTGATGTAATTTCAAGGAAATATTCCTTTCGCCTTTGCCTTTAGCAATGTGCACAAAACTATTTTGGGGACAAGTATTTTTGGGGGAAGTGGGGGGCGTGTGTGCGTGCTTTGTGTGTCTTGTGGTGTGTGGTGTGGTGGTATGTGTGTGGTGGTGTTTGTGGTGTATGTGGGGATGAGTGGGTGAGTAATTGTGTGTGTGTGTGTGTGTGTGTTTTGTGGTGTGGTTGTGGTGGTGTTACGTGGTGTGTGTTTGTGGTGTCTGTGTGTTTGTGTGTGTATGTGTGAGGATGAGTGAGTGGTGAGTGATAATTTTTTGGTGGTGGTGTGCGTGCGGCGTGCGTGCGTATGTGTGTATGTGTGTGTATGTATTGTGTGTGGTTGGTGGTGTGTGTGTGTGTTGTGTGTGTGTGTGTTTTTATGTGTGTGTGTGTGTGTGAGGTGTGGGGTGTTTGTGTGTGTGTGTGGTGTGTGTGTGTGTGTGGTGTGTGTGTGTGGTGTTCGTTTTTCGTTTTTGATTTAAGTCTTTTCACTGTAAGTGGTTCGTGTGTGTAGTTGTATTTAAGTCTTTTCAGTAATGTGTTCGTGGTGTAGTTGTGTTGTGTGTGTATGTGTGTGTGTGTGTGTGGTGGGTGTTGTGTGTGGTGGTGGTGTGTGTTGTGTTGTTCGTTGTTTTGATTTAAGTCTTTTCCTGTAAGTGTTTCGGTGGTATTGTGATTTAACGCTTTTCACTGTAAGTGTGTTCGGGGTTGTGTTTGTGTGGGTGTGTGTGGTTGTGTGTGTGTGTGGTGTGTGTTTGTGTGTGGTGTGTGGGTGTGGTTTTGTTTTGGGGGGTTTTGTGGTCTGTATGTGTGTGTTGTGTGTATGTATGTTGTTGTATGTGGGGTGTATGCAGTATCTATGCATGTATGTGTTGTGTTGATGTATCTATGCAGTAGTGTTTGTGTAACTATAGAAACACAATTTTTATGAGTCAGATTCGTAAAAACTTTGATTCCTGTCCCCTCATTTCTTGTACGTATTGCAGCTTTCACCCAACGTACTGTAGAGTTTAAAATCCCGACTCTGAGTTTGCTGCCAATGGATGAGGTTTGTGTTTACCTGCAGTGATGCCCTTTTACTTGATTCAAATTAAAGTGTTGACAAGTAAACATTTCTTTACCTCTTGGAATTCTTTTTCAAAGTTACATTTTTAAACATTTTTATAGACCTTATAATGAGATGGTAACAATTCTAAAACCCCCCTTTAAAAAAAAAACAACAACAAAAAAAAACCACAAA
>CM060313.1:12713322-12718702 GCA_030674185.1 Monoplex corrugatus | reverse complement strand
GGAAAGAAGAAAGAAGAAGAAGAAGAAGAAAGAAAAGAAGAAGAAAAGAAGAAAAAAAGAAAGAAGGGAAGAAAGAAAGAAGAAAAAAAGAAGAAGAAAAAAGAAAAAAGAAAAGAAGGAAAAAGAAGAAGAAAAAAGAAGAAGAAGAAGGGGAAAAAGAAGAAAAGAAGAAGAAAGAGAAGAAAAAGAAGAAGAAGAAGAAGAAGAAGAAGAAAAGAAGAAGAAAAAGGGAAAAAAGAAGAAAAGAAGAAAGAAGAAGAAAAGAAGAAGAAAAAAGAAGAAAAGAAGAAAAAAGAAGAAGAAAAGAAGAATGAAGAAAAGAATAAAAGAGAAGAAGAAAAAAAATGCGAAGAAGAAGAAGAATGCGAAAAAAGAAGAGAAGAAAAGAAGAAGAAGAAAAGAAGAAAAGGAAAAGAAAGAAAAAGAAGAAATGGAAGAAGAAGAAGGAAGAAGAAGAAGAATGCGAAGAAGGAAAAGAAGAAAAATGCGAAAAAAAAGAAGAAGAAGAATGCAAGAAAAAAAGAATGCGAAGAAAGGAAGAAAGCGAAAAAAGAAGAATGAAGAAGAAGGAGAAAAGAAAAAAATGCGAAGAAGAATCGAAAAGAATGCGAAGAAGAATGCGAAAAAGAAAGGAAGAAGAAGAGAAGAAGAAGAAGAAAAGAAGAAGAAGAAAGAAGAAGAAATTTCGAAGAAGAAGAAAAAAGAAGGAAGAAGAAGAAGAAGAAAGAAGAAGGAAGAAGAAGAAGAAAAGAGAAAAGAAGAAGAAAAGAAGAAGAAGAGAAGAAGAAGAAGAAGAAGAAGAAGAAGAAAGAAGAAGAAGAAAGAAGAAGAAGAAGAAGAAGAAGAAGAAGAAAGAAGAAGAAGAAGAAGAAGAAGAAGAAAGAAGAAGAGAAGGAAGAAGAAGAAGAAGAAGAAGAAGAAGGAAAAGAAAGGAAGAAGAAGAAGAGAAGAAGAGAAGAAGAAGAAGAAGAAGAAGAAGAATGAGAAGAGAAGAAGCGAAGAGAAGAAGAATGCGAAGAAGAGAAGAAGAAGAAGAAGAAGAAGAAAGAAGAATGCAGAAGAGAAGAAGAAGAAGAAGAAGAAGAAGAAGAAGAAGAAGAAGAAGAAGAAGAAGAAAAGAAGGAAGAAGAAGAAGAAGAAGAAGAAAGAAAGAAGAGAGAAGAAGAAGAAGAAGAAGAAGAAGAAGAAGAAGAAGAGAAGAAGAAGAAGAAGAAGAAGAAGAAGAAGAAGAAGAAGAAGAAGAGAAGAGAAGAAGAAGAAGAAGAAGAAAGAAGAAGAAGAAGAAAGAAGAAGAAGAAGAAGAAAAGAAGAAGAAGAAGAAGAAGAGAAGAAAGAAGAGAAGAAGAAGAAGAAGAAGAAGAAGAAGAAGAGAAGAAGAAGAAGAGAAGAAGAAGAAGAAGAAGAAGAAAGAAGAAGAAGAAGAAAAGAAGAAGAAAGAAGAAGAAGAAGAAGAAGAAAGAAAGAAAGAAGAAGAAGAAGAAGAAAGAAGAAAGAAGAAAGGAAGAAGAAGAAGAAGAAGAAAAATGAAGAAGAGAAGAAGAAGAAAAAGCGAAGAAGAAGAAGAGAAGAAAAAGAAGAAGAAGAAGAAGCGAAGAAGAAGAAGAAGAAGAAGAAGAAGAAGAAGAAGAAGAAAGAAGAGAAGAAGAAGAAGAAGAAGAAAAAAGAAGAAGAAAAGAAGAAGAAGGAAAGAAGAAGAATGCGAAGAAGAAGAAGAAGAAGAATGGAAAAAAGAAGAATGCAAAGAAAGAAATGCGAAGAAGAGAGAAGAATGCAGAGAAGAAGAAGAAGAAGAAGAACGAAGAAGAAGAAGAAGAAGAGAAGAAGAAGAAGAAAAGAAGCGAAGAAGAAGAAAAGCGAAAGAATGAAGAAAGAGAAGAAGAAGAAGAAGAAGAAGAAGAAGAAGAAGAAGAAGAAGAGAAGAAGAAGAAGAAGAAGAAGAAGAAGAAGAAGAAGAAGAAGAAGAAGAAGAAGAGAAGAAGAAGAAGAATGAAGAGAAGAAGAAGAAGAAGAAGAAGAAGAAAGAAGAAGAAGAAGAAGAAGAAGAAGAAGAAGAAGAAGAAGAAGAAGAAGAAGAAGAAGAAGAAGAGAAGAGAAGAAGAAGAAGGAAGAAGAAGAAGAAGAAGAGAGAAGAAGAAGAAGAAGAGAATGGAAGAAGAAGAAGAAGAAGAAGAAGAAGAAGAAGAAGAAGAAAAGAAGAAGAAGAAAGAAGAAGAGAAAGAAGAAGAAGAAGAAGAAGAAGAAGAAGAAAGAAGAAGAAGAAAGAAGAAGAAGAAGAAGAAGAAGAAGAAGAAGAAGAAGAAGAAGAGAAGAAGAAGAAGAAGAAGAAGAGAAGAAGAAGAAGAAGAAGAAGAAGAAGAGAAGAAGAGAAGAAGAAAGAAGAAGAAGAGAAGAAGAAGAAGAAGAAGAAGAAGAAAAGAAAGAAGAGAAGAAGAGAAGAAGAAGAAGAAGAAGAAGAAGAAGAAGAAGAAGAGAGAAGAAGAAGAAGAAGAAGAAGAAGAAGAAGAAGAAGAAGAAGAAGAAGAAGAAGAAGAAGAAGAAGAAGAAGAAGAAGAAGAAGAAGAAGAAGAGAAGAAGAAGAAGAAGAAGAAGAAAGAAGAAGAAGAAGAAGAAGAAGAAGAAGAAGAAGAAGAAGAAGAAGAAGAAGAAGAAGAAGAAGAAGAAGAAGAAGAGAAGAAGAAGGAAGAAAGGAAGAAGAAGAAGAAGAAGAAAGAAGAAGAAGAAGAAGAAGAAAATGCGAAGAAGAAAGAATGCGAAGAAGAAGAAGAAGAAGAAGAAGAAGAGAAGAAGAAGAAGAAGAAGAAGAAGAAAGAAGAAGAAGAAGAAGAATGCGAAGAAGAAAAATGCGAAGAAGCGAAGAGAAGAATGCGAAGAATGAAGAAGAAGAAGAATGCGAAGAAGAAGAAGAACGAAGAAGAAGAAGAATGCGAAGAAGAGAGAAGAAGAAGAAGAAGAAGAAGAAGAAGAAGAAGAAGAATGCGAAGAAGAAGAAGAAGAAGAAGAATGCGAAGAAGAAGGAAGAAGAAGGAAGAAGAAGAAGAATCAGAAGAATGCGAAGAAGAAAAGAATGCGAAGAAGAAAGAAGAATGCGAAGAATGAGAAGAATGCGAAGAAGAAGAAGAAGAATGCGAAGAAGAGAAGAAGAAGAAGAAGAATGAAAGAAGAAGAAGAAGAAGAAGAGAAGAAGAAGAAGAAGAAGAAGAAGAAGAAGAAGAAGAAGAAGAAAGAAGAAGAAGAAGAAGAAGAAGAAGAAGAAGAATGCGAAGAATAATGCGAAGAAGAATGCGAAGAAGAAGAAGAAGAAGAAGAAGAAGAAGAAGAGAGGAAGAAGAAGAAGAGAAAAGGAAGAAGAAGAAGGAGAGAGAAGAATTGGAAGAAAGAAGAAGAAAAGAATTGAGCGAAGAAATTGCGAAAAGAATTGCGAAGAAGAAGAAGAAAATTGCGAAGAAGAAGAAGAAGATTGCGAAGAAGAAGAAATTGCGAAAGAAGAGATTGGAAGAAGAATTGCGAAGAAGAATGGAAGAATTGAATAAGAAGAAGAATGCGAAGAAGAAGAAGAATGAAGAAGAAGAAGAAGAAGAAGAAGAAGAAGAAGAAGAAGAAGAATGAAGAAGAAGAAGAATGCGAAGAAGAAGAAGAAAGAAGAAGAAGAAGAAGAGAAGAAGAAGAATGAAGAAGAAGAAGAAGAAGAAGAAGAAGAAGAAGAAGAAGAAGAAGAAGAAGAAGAAGAAGAAGAAGAAGAAGAAGGAAGAAGAAGAGAAGAAGAAGAAAGAAGAAGAAGAAGAAGAAGAAGAAGAAGAAGAAGAAGAAGAATGCGAGAGAAGAATGGAAGAAGAAGAAGAAGAAGAAGAAGAAGAGAAGAAGAAGAAGAAGAAGAAAGAGAAGAAGAAGAAGGAAGAAGAAGAAGAAGAAGAAGAAGAAGAAGAAGAAGAAGAAGAAGAAGAAGAAGAAGAAGAAGAAGAAGAAGAAGAAGAAGAAGAAGAAGAAGAAGGAAGAAAGAAGAAAGAAAAGAAGAAAAAAGAAGAAAGAAGAAGAAGAAGAAGAAGAAGAAGAAAGAAAGAAAGAAAAGAAAGAAGAAAAAGAAGAAGAAAATGCGAGAAAGAAGAAGAAGAAAATGCGAAGAAGAAGAAGAAGGAAGAAGAAGAAGTACAACAACAACAACAACAACAACAAACAACGACAACAACAACAATATTAAAGCCAAAATTACTGACTTCCCATTTCCTTAAAAAATAGTGGCAATAGGCACCAGAACAGTACCTGCCCACTAGTGACATATGTGACCTCCCACCACGAAATCAGTCTTAACTCGCAGTCTGTCGAACAGCAGTAGGAGCTGAGTAGGTGACTGAGGGTTATCTGGGGTGTTTTGACTTTTCTCAAAATGATTTCTGCAGATATAATCTATCTCCCACAGAAATTTATTTTTCTTGAAAAATATTATTAACCAATGGTATTTTAATGCACTGATCGCAGCAGAAAGAATGCAGTTTCCTACAAAAATACTATTTTTGTCTCTATAGAACCGAAAATGTACAGTACCCCCCATGTAATATATGATGGAAAGCTCTTCGGTGCAGGTATCGAGATAATGACAGCAAAATTAGAAACAAATGGTCAAAGCCACCAATAAAGAAATTTAAGGAAAATATGTAGGAGAGTACACAAAAACTCTAGAGGCCGTTTTCTCAAAATGGCCGTCATCCAACTTAATGACTTTAAACATACATAACTTCTACATTTTTTTGAGTACAATCTTTATTCAAGTACCAAAATAATCAGCAGAATGTACACTTTCCAGTGATGTATATCTCAAAATACCCAAAATTCTAGTTAAGACTGATTTTGTGCAAGCAGGTCACATATACATCTAATCGTTTTTTCTTTTATCTTTACCACAATGGACACGGGATCATTCATAAATCAATCACCCATTTGTATTTGCTTTTATGTCTTTGATCACGAAACTGGGTCATGCACAAAACTCTTCCAAGCTACAAATTAGTCTAAATTGCTTCAACTCAAATTGTGCTTCTCTGTCTCTCTCTGTCTCTTTCTGTCTCGCTATCTCTGCCTCTCTCCTTGTTTATCTGTCTGTCTGTCTCTTTCTCTCTCTCTCTTTCTCACTCTATTTGTCTGTCTCTCTCAGTGTCTATGTCTGTGTGTCTGTGTGTCTGTCTGTCTGTCTCTGTCTCTCTCTCTCTCTCTCTCTCTCTCACACACACACACACACACACACACACTCTCTCTCTCACACACACAACACACATCCACATACGCGTGCGCACGCCCCCACCCCCCACCCCCCACACAAACACACACATACACACACAAACACACACACACAGGAACACGCACACACACACACACACACACACACACA
>CM060313.1:12698322-12703322 GCA_030674185.1 Monoplex corrugatus | reverse complement strand
ACATGATCTTTAACTTGCATACTAAATGTTTTGCACACATACACACATGAGGGGGCTTAGGGACTGGCACGTCTGCACATAAGGAAATCAGAAAAAAACTCCTCCACCTTTCACATCAAAAGCTCTGGTGTCTATGTGGATCAAACCCATGACCTTCAGACTGAAAGTCCAACGTTTACTGACGTGACCACTTCGCCCGTCTTAATTGAATCAGAATCTCAGTCTGTCTGTCTGTCTGTCTGTGTAATATCTGTCTGTCTGTCTGTCTTTCCGTCTGTCTGTCTCGTGATGTCTGTCTGTCTTTTTGTCTTTCTTTCTGTCTGTCTGTCAGTTTGTCTGTCTGTCTGTTTGTCTGTCTGTCTCTATCTCTCTCTGCCTGTTCCTCTCTAATGTCTCTTTCTGCCTCTGTCTCTCTGTCTGTTTCTGTCTCTCTGTCTGTTTCTGTCTCTTTGTCTGTTTCTGTCTCTTTGTCTGTTTCTGTCTCTGTCTGTTTCTGTCTCTCTGTCTGTTTCTGTCTGTCTATGTCTCTGTCTCTCTCTGTGTCTGTGTATATGTTTCTCTTTCTCTTTCTCTCTGTCTTTGTCTGTCTGTCTGTCTGTCTCTCTCCTCTCCCCCTCTCTTTCTCTCTGTCTCTGTCTCTCCTCTCCCCCTCTCTTTCTCTCTTTTTCTCTGTCTCTGTCTCTCCCCCCCCCACCTCTCTCTCTCTCTCTCTCTCTCTCTCTCTCTCTCTCTCTTCTGTCTCACTCATTTAATCGATTTTCGAGCTAATCTATGGGTCTTTGGGGGAGTTTGGTGCCTCAGGAGACGTACCGTGACTGGCGGGCTAAACGGTAGGAGAGTTGGTCTGTACTTTGCTTTTAGTGCCAGAGAAGCTCTGCACTCTTCTGCTGTAACTTCGTTTGTCCAGCGACAAGGTCTGTTACGGTCAGAGAGCTGAAATAGTGCTGTTGTCGTGTAGTGGTGGTTTGGGAGGTGGGATGGCCACAAGTAATCAATCGACTGTTGTTATCTGGTTTTCTGTCGTTTTCATGGGTGTAATGTCACTCTTTCATTTTATGACACAAGACAAGCGACACGACACAACATAACAGAATACAAAAACCACACAGTGCAACATGACACGACACGACACGACACAACACGACACAACATAACAGAATACAAAAACCACACAGTGCAACACGACACGACACAACATGACACAACATAACAGAATACAAAAACCACACAGTGCAACACGACACGACACAACACGACACAATATAACAGAATACAAAAACCACACAGTGCAACACGACACGACACAACACGACACAATACAACAGAATACAAAAACCACACAGTGCAACACAACACGACACAACACGACACAATATAACAGAATACAAAAACCACACAGTGCAACACGACACGACACAACACGACACAATATAACAAATACAAAAACCACACAGTGCAACACGACACGACACAACACGACACAATATAACAGAATACAAAAACCACACAGTGCAACACGACACGACACAACACGACACAACATAAACAGAATACAAAAACCACACAGTGCAACACGACACGACACGACACGACACAACACGACACAACATAACAGAATACAAAAACCGCACAGTGCAACACGATACGACACAACACGACACAATATAACAGAATACAAAAAACCACACAGTGCAACACGACACGACACGACACGACACAACACGACACAATATAACAGAATACAAAAACCACACAGTGCAACACGACACGAACAACACGACACAATATAACAGAATACAAAAACCGCACAGTGCAACACGACACGACACAACACGACACAATATTCAGAATACAAAAACCACACAGTGCAACACGATACGACACAACACGACACAATATAACAGAATACAAAACCACACAGTGCAATACGACACGACACAACACGACACAATATAACAGAATACAAAAACCACACAGTGCAACACGACACGACACAACACGACACAACATAACAGAATACAAAAACCACACAGTGCAACACGACACGACACAACACGACACAATATAACAGAATACAAAAACCACACAGTGCAACACGACACGACACAACACGACACAACATAACAGAATACAAAAACCACACAGTGCAACACGACACGACACGACACGACACAATATATCAGAATACAAAAACCACACAGTGCAACACGACACGACACAACACGACACAATATAACAGAATACAAAAACCACACAGTGCAACACGACACGACACGACACGACACGACACAACACGACACAACATAACAGAATACAAAAACCGCACAGTGCAACACGATACGACACAACACACACACAATATAACAGAATACAAAAACCACACAGTGCAACACGACACGACACAACACGACACATATAACAGAATACAAAAACCACACAGTGCAACACAACACGACACAACACGACACAATATAACAGAATACAAAACCACACAGTGCAACACGACACGACACAATACGACACAACATAACAGAATACAAAAACCACACAGTGCAACATGACATGACACAACACCATACAACATAATGCAACACAACACAACATAGAAAGACACAACACAACACAACACAAAAAACACAACACAACATAGAAAGACACAACACAACACAACATAGTAAGACACACACAACACAACACAACACAACACACACAACACAACACAAAACAACACAACACAACACAACACCACACCACACCACACCACACCACACACACAAAACAAAACAGAACAAAACAACAACACAAAACAACACAAACATCAGCACACCACCACACCACCACATCACCATCACCATCACCATCACCATCACCAGTAACAGCACACAACACAAACACACTGTAAACACACTATAATGCAGTATAAACTGAATCCACCATTTTCACAGTAACTATCCATTATCCAACATTCGTTATTCATTGACTGATAATGAATTCCTCTTAGTCAGGCAGGCTGATTGGTTCTCCTGATAGAGCCATGGACTCCAATTCTAATATCTTGTGTTGAATCCCAGGGTGCCATACAAAAGTCCTGTTTCCTGCAAGTCTTCACGATTCCATCATTCTGTTTGTGTCAACTTAGTCTTTCACTGTCTCCATCAAAATACCTTGCCAGGGTATAGGGTTTTGTGGGGGCTCAGGGAGTCTGCCAGGCAGTTGCTAGCAGATTTGAGGGGAGCGCATATGGAATTGTCTGAGTGCGTTGTATCCCTCTTGAGGAAACTCCGAGCATGTATACGTATTTCTCAACAGCCAGACATAGTTCTGTCAGACAAAATAGATGTATCTTATAACCCAACTCAGCTCATATACTTGAACAGAATCAATGCATCGTCACATGATTATACAAAGCCACATCCATTGTTTCTGAAACATCAACAGACTCCAGAGAAGATACAAGAGAAATGACTTAATTGCATCTCCATCTGAAATACTTAAGCTTTGACGTTTGAAGTCTGGAGATGTTGTTCAAGAAGGATTCATTGCACACAGACAGCTTTTGTATGCACTACACCCAAATTTGACAGTCATTATCTGGCTGACTCCTTGAGCCTGCGCGAACCGTGTGCGCTAAAAAGGTCTTGAAATGGGTGAAAGGGTGGGAGAAAAGGAACTAGAAACACCAAACCGATATCATCAGAATGATGGAAACTTTAAGATGGACAGCCAACAGGCTCTTTTTTAACGTTGCTGACTGAGACGGACCATACTCATAATGCAATGATTGTGGAATCCAAAACAAGCGTGACGGCCCTTGTTCAAGCGAACAGGAACCAGAAAGAAAAAAACACACACACACACACACAAAAAACCCCCCAGACAAACGCGTATTTAATACAACCAGATAAAACAGGCGCAATGTTTTGGCCAACTGATCTTTGTCAAGCGTAAATGTAAGATCACAAACGAACAAACACCAAATACAAATCCACTGGACGAAGCAGTAGGGAAGTTCCAGTCTTTTTCTCCTAAGTTTTGTATTAGGAGTTTGTTCAGTAGTGATCTTATGTCTACGCTCGACAAAGACCAGTTGGCCGAAAATTTGCGTCTGTCTTGTCTGGTTGTATTGAACATGCGTTCTGATATTTTATCGTGTTTTTGCAGGTATTGTAGGTTCAATCCTTTGGCTGCCATGTTTTTCTTTCGTCTTTTTTCAGGTCCGGCCTTGCCGCAGAGATGCGTTCTGATTTTTTTTTTCTCGTGTTTTTGCAGGTATTGTAGGTTCAATCCTTTGGCTGCTATGTTTTTCTTTCATTTTTTTTTCAGGTCCGCCTTGCCGCAGAGATACTTCATGTCTTAAAGGTTTCTCTGAGTTTTGAAGGCAGCATTATATGGGCTGATAGACAAGGGTGACAAGAAGGACCACTGACATGTGGGTTAAGGAGAGGAACTGAATAACTAGTACACGAAATACCTTGACTAGGGCAATTCATCCGATGTCACTTACCCTCCGCCCCCCCCCCCCTCCCCAAGCTAACAACCTATTTGTCCCCTAACCGTTAGTAATACTACTCCTTAGCAGCGCTGAGTGATTCTGCCCTTGCTGTGTGTAAAGGGACTGTGTACTTCAAGTTATCAGGATGTTGGCTGGTTGCTAGAATCGCCTGTGGCCACAAACCCTTCGTCATGTGGTCGGGGATTCATTGCTGTCAGTGTGTATTCTACACCAATCATAAAGGTAAAACAAAATATGACTGCTGGATCTTGAGGGTAAAAAAAAATATTAAAAAATACCTTGTTTGTAGAAGATCCTTTGGAATATAAAACACAACGTTTCGAGCCCAGGCCCTTTGTCAAGTGAACAATAAAATGACAGAGGAGTATTGAAAACAGTTCAATATTTTGTAATAATATTTTGTTTTTTACACCAAGCATAATTTTCATCAACAGCATGTAATTACCGGTGTTGTCAGTCTTTTCCTTATCAGAATTATCCACTTAAT
>CM060313.1:12693322-12695822 GCA_030674185.1 Monoplex corrugatus | reverse complement strand
TTTTCTTTCTTTCTTCTTTTCCTCTTTCTTTCTCATTTTCATTCTTTTTGTCTTTCTGTCATCTGTTGTCTGTCTTTCTTCGTTTTCTTTGTCTGTCTTTCTGTTCAGTCTTCTGTTTCTTCATGCTTTGTCTGTCTTTCTGTTTTACATTATGTCTTTTTTCAATTTTTCTTTTTTTCTGTTCTGTTTATCTTTTTTATTCCTTCTGTCTTTGTTGCTGTCTTACTGTTAATATTTTGTGTGTCTGTGCGTCTGTCTGTCTTTCATTCCTTTTGTTTTTCTTCCTGTCTTTTTTTCTGTCTGTTTTTTTTTTTATCTTGAGACCTCTTAAGATCCAACAAATATGATAAATTAGTTTTCATTTCCGTAAACAAATTGTTTGTTTGTTTGTTTGTTTGCTTTTAAACCAGCCAGGGCATTCATTTGCCATTTAAGCCATAATACGGGCGAATTAGTTCAATCTACTAGGCACAAATTGTCACAGCGTAAATGATTCTTGATGATATTATGGACGATATCTTGCTGTGATTAGGGGGGGGGGGGGGGGTGAGCAGTGATAGTGAAAAGAAGGAAACGTGACTAAGAATCAAAATATGCCAAGGCAACACAAACAAGAAGTCATCCGCCATGGAAATATTGAAGAACCACTATTGATAATGAAATCATCGTTTTGAGGAAGCGATTACACGTTGCTGATTGGCGGAACTGAAATTGAAAATTGTTCAAGAGGGATTCATATGGAAATTTGGAGTTTTTTTAAAGTTTGTTTCAGAGGGGTGGGTTCTTTACTCACAGACAGTTCCATCTGCGCTCTGGCCGAATCTGACAACAATCATGCCACAGACTCCTTGAGCCTGCGCGAAAGCCTTCACACTGGCAAGGTCTTGTGAATGGGTAGAAGAATGATACATATGAAACACCAGAAAGATTGGAACATTATGATGAGCAGAGAGCAAGCCAAGGTTTGTGTTTCGAGATAGATTCGAACTCGAGACAAGCTCTTGAATCCACGGCTCTATCAAAAGACCCCGCCAAACCTCGTATAAGATTGTGGCTTCTTCTGAATAACCAGAAATATAAAAATAGAATCAGAACGCTATTTAATTCTCTTGCTTTGCTCATTGGCGATTCTCTCTCTTTGTCTCTTCTCTCTCTCTCTCTCTGTGTCTCTTTCTATCTGTCTGTCTCTCTTTCTCTTCCCCTCTCTCTCTTTCTCTCTCTGTGTCTCCGTGTCTCCGTGTCTCTCTGTCTCTGTCTGTCTGCCTGCCTGTCTCTCTTTCTATTTCTCTCTCTCTCTTTCTATTTCTCTCTCTCTCTCTCTCTCTCTCTCTCTCTCTCTCTGTGTCTCTAAAGCTGTGTCTCTGTCTGTCTGTCTGTCTGTCTGTCTCTCTTTCAGACAAGACAGACACAAATTTTCGGCAACTCGCCTTTTTCAAGCGTAAGCATAAGATCACAAAAGAACAAACAACAAATACAAAAAGAAAAAAAAAAGGAGAAAAAGCCTAAAACTTCACTGCTGCTTAAAACAAAGCAGTAGGGAAGTTTTTTTGTTTCTTTTGTCCTAATTTTTTGCATTTGTTGTTTGTTCTTTTGTGACCTTACGTTTTCTCTTGACAAAGGCCAGTTGGTCGAAAATTTGCGGCTGTCTTGTCTGGTTGAATGAAATACACGTTCTGATTCTATTTTCGTGTTTTTCTGGTTCCTGTTTGCTTGAATGCGGGCGGTAGCACTTTTCTTGGATTGCTTCCTCTGAAGGTGGATCCACGACCTGTCAGCGTAACCATCACCATCTTAGCTAACAAGACCGTTACAGAGTACTGACCCATACGGGGTTTGAACCCAGAAACCTCTACGTAATAAATGCGGCGCTCTGACCAGCTGAGCTACTGAGCCAGCCATTAGGGATTTATTGCACTCAGTCAGTCCTGTATGCGCACTGCTCATATATGCCAGCACTAATTTAAGAAACTGTCAGCCCACGCAAAGCACTAAATGTCTTCGTGAGATCTTAAATTTAATAGGAAAGGGGGAAGGGAACTATGAACTACTGACAAATTGAGATCAGCACGGAGAGAGAAATTTTGTGTGGTAAGTAAGGAAAGAATTTGAGATATAGCCAGATCGTTACTCAGCAAAAGCTTTTTTTTTTAAACGTATTTTTGCAACATTTACACCCCCAAAATCAAGTTGAAAAAAAGAAAAGAAAAAAGAGAACGAGCGAGAGAGCGAGAGAGAGAGAGAGAGAGAGAGAACACGAAGAACACACACACACTCACACAAAGACAGAAAACCATACACACACACGCGCACACACAGATATTCACGCCAATTTTTTTTTAAAAAGAGAGAGACAAACAGACAGACAGACACAGAGAGAAAGAGAAAGAAAGAGAGAGAGAGACAGAGACAGAGGCAGAGAAAGAGAGAGAGACAGAGAGAAAGACATAGAGAGTGAGAGAGAGAGACATAGAGAGTGAGAGAGAGAGACAGAGAAAGACAG
>CM060313.1:12685822-12688322 GCA_030674185.1 Monoplex corrugatus | reverse complement strand
TGTGCCATTTGCTGTTATTTTGCAGGAGGGGATTTCATATTTTTTACTGATCACCATGACTTCAGTCTTCCTGCTGTTTAGTTCCAGCCCCTTACCTTTGCTTTCTATTTCTAGTATATTCACAAGGTTTTGCAGGTCCCTTTTCATTTTCTGCAATTAGCACGGTGTCATCTGCGTATCGAATGTTGTTTATCATTTTCCCTCCAACATCAGCCTATAACCACATAAAACAGTTCTCGGTTTCTGAGGAGAGGCCCAGAACGCTAAAGGCAATGACAGAAGCAGCTGTTCTAGATGAATATGGTCGAGAAAGAACAAGCGTGAATTTCATAGGACTTAAAATGTCCGTGCATTGTCAAGGTATCCGAGAGTTATGTGGTCGAAAAATTACACCACTTTTGTCTTTTTTACGTTGAAATATCCGTCACAAGATGAGCTGGCCTTAAGATGTCCGATCACCTTAGAGTGTGGGTTCAAACACAAGTGTAAAAAGGAGGCGATTTCAGAGACGCCTGACCAACATGGAGGAGGCTCAAATGGAGACAGTTGACAACAGTAGAGAGGCATCCACAAGTTTAGGGGCAAAAGACTTGTTTGATTAGGTCTTCTCCTCTTAGAAACTTCTGCTGTCTAGTTATAGCCAGGGTTTCTTGCTACTAATAACATTTATAATGACACACACACACACACAAACACGCACACACACACACTAACACAAACAAACAAACAAACAAACAAACAAACAAACACACGCACACACATACACACAAACAAACACACAAACATACACACACACACACGCACACGCACATATACACACATATTCTTTCTGTCTGTTTGTCTGTCTCTGTTTCTGTCTCTGCCTTTGTCTCTCTCTCTCTCTCTCTGTCTCCCTCTCTCTCTGTGTCTCTCTCTTTCTCGCTCTGTGTCTGTCTCTCTCTATCTGTCTCTCTTTCGCACACACACACACACACACATACATGCACACATACACACACACACACACACACACACACACACACACACACACACACACACACACACACACATAGAGTCATACACTCTCACTCTCGCACTCTCTCGTTCTGACATCGTTTCTCAGGTTAATAGGTCTTTTAGGGATCTAGTGCCTGAGGCTAAACCCCATGACTAACTGGCTACACGGTAGGAAGAATACTCTGTATTTTGTCTCTAGCGTCAGAAAAATGTTGCGTTTTTCGACTGCAACAACCCGAATTGTTCATTACCAAAGCCTCCTGGTCGATGGGAAACATAAGGAACGTGTTGCTGTTTTTCCTATTTTCCCTAAATTTTCTGTTGTTTTGCTATTTGTTCTTTGTTGTTTTACGTTTGGTGGTCAATAAAAAACATGAAATCCCCACATGCAAAATAACAGCAAACGGCACGACCTTGAGACAGGTTGATAGGTTTAAATACCTGGGAACGATCATTTCATCAGACGGCAGATGCACATCAAAAATAGTCAGCAGAATCGGCCAATCCAAAACAGCATTCAAGAAGATGGCAAGCGTTTTTACCAACAAATGCATATCAATTAACATCAGATAGAGAGTTCTTGAATGTTATATAGAACCAATACTGTTGTACGACTGCGAGGCGTGGACAGTTAACAAACAAAGCCAGAACAAGATTGAGGTAGCCGAGATGTGGTTTCTAAGAAGGATGTTGAGTTCCATGGACAGCAACGAAAACAAACGAGACAGTCTTGATGGAAGCAGACACAGCTAGATCATTCATAAGAAAGATTAGGAAAAGACAGGCAACATTTATGGGCCATTTTATGAAGAAAGGAGAATTGGAGCACCTGGTCACAACGGGAAAGCTGGAGGGAAAGAGAGCACCAGGTAGACCCAGGGAGAAAATACTGGACGGACTTGCAGAGTGGCTGAAGACAAGGAGGGTGGAAGAGATGTTTGAGGCAACAAGAGATAGAGACAGACAGAAGTCCATGATCGCCAACGCCATGCGGCAAGGCACCTAATGATGATGATGATGTTTTACGTTTACGCCTGACAAAAGTTAGATAGCTGAAAAGTTGTACTCGTCTTGTCTTATTACGTTAAATACACGTTCTGATTCTATTTTTTTCTATTATTTCTGGTTCCTGTTTGCTTGAATACGGGTGGTTACGTTTGGTTTGGATTAGAAAATGTTGTTTATGGCCGGTAAATTGAAAATATTTTCTCGATGGAAGATATGGTAGATGAAATGGACTGTTGCTATTTTTCAGTACGGTATATTGCAATATGACACAGGATAACACAACACAATACAGCCCAACACAGCACATACAGCCCAACACAGCACAGCACAGCACATACAGCACAACACAACACAAAACAACACAGCACAGCACAGCACAGAAACAAGCACAGCACAGCACAGCCAAACACACACACAACACAACACAGCACAACAAACACACACAAGCACAACAGCACAACACACACACACAGCACAACACAGCACAGCACAACAC
>CM060313.1:12673322-12675822 GCA_030674185.1 Monoplex corrugatus | reverse complement strand
CATGAAAAGCAAACAAAAGAAAGAAAGAAAGAAAGAAAAAAGAAAGAAAAAGAAAGAAAGAAAAAAGAAAGAAAAAAGAAAGAAAAGAAAGAAAGAAAGAAAGAAAGAAAGAAAAAAGAAAAAAGAAAAAAGAAAAGAAGAAAACGCGACGATTGAGACGAGACGAGACGAGACGAGACGAGACGAGACGAGACGAGACAAGACAAGACAAGACAAGACAAGACGAAGCGAGGCGAGGCGATGCGATGCGAGGCGAGATGAGACGAGAGAAGACGAGACACGACAAGACAAGACGAAAGAGAGAAACAGGGGAAAGAGAGAGAGAGAGAGGGAGAGAGAGAGAGAGAGAGGGAGAGAGAGAGAGAGAGAGAGGGAGGGACAGAGAGAGACAGAGAGACAGAGACAAAGAGACTGAAAGAGAGGCAGATAGAAATAAAGAAAGAATGAAAGAGAAGGAGATACATAGACACAGAGAGAGAGAGAGAGAGGGGGGGGGGAAGAGAAAGAGAGACAATAGAAAGAAACACAGAGAGAGACAGAGAGACAGAGACAAAGAAACTGAAAGAGAGGCAGATAGAAATAAAGAAAGAATGAAAGAGATAGAGGGACAGACAGACAGAGACAGAGAGAGAGAGAGCGAGAGAGATAGAGAGGCAGAGAGAGCGAGACAGAGACAGAGAGACAGAGACAGAGAGAAACAGAGAAACAGAGATGAAATGAAAGTTTATTTTTCAACGATATTAATATTACAACATAGCAGACCGACATAAAACACCTGCTGTTGTCACCAATGCATATACTACAACAACACAGATGTTTTTTAGATATCGCAAAAAGAATTAGAATTCAAACAAAGTAGAGAACAACAAACAGACCAACAAAATATACTAACGCTGTAAAACAGGTGACCTTGGAAACATAACACACACACACACACACACACACACACACACACACACACACACACACACAACACACACACACAGACACACACACATACACACACACACACGCACACACACACACACACACACACACACACCACGCACATCTACACACACAACACAAACACACACACACGCATACAAACAAGCATACACACAAACAGACAGACACACACACACACACATACAAACACACGCACACAAACAGACAGACAGACACACACACACACACACACGCACAAACACACACAAACAGACAGACAGACAGACAGACACACACACACACACAAACACACACACAAACAGACAGACACACACACACACAAACAAGCACACACAAACAGACAGACAGACACACACACACAAACACACACACACACAAAGAGACACACACACACACACACAACACACACACACACACACACACACGCACAAACACGCACACACGCACACACACACACACACACACACACACACACACAACACAACAGACACACACACGCACACACACACACACACGCACTCACACATACACACACACGCACACACGCACACACACACACACACGCACAAACACACACAAACAGACACACACACACACACACACACACGCACACACACACACAAACACACACACACACACAGACACATACACACACACACTGAATACACAACTGGCATGCGTGGGCACAATGGCGATGGATATACTAGGATTGTAAACACCAGGTCATCCACCTGCTGTGAGTTGGTTGGGATATGAGCTGGCCAACTGGTTCTGTGTGACCTCACAACCAAATAGGAAACACCAGCTGCAGAATAGTTCACAGTATGTAGTGCTTTGTGCGAAAGATAAACACAGTCTTATTCTTATTTTTATTCACAAACACATTATGATGTCGTTTTACTCCTTTTCTCCAACTGGACGAAGCAGCAGGGAAGTTTCAGTCTTTTTCTCCGAATTTTTTTGTATTTGGTGTTATTTGTTGTTGTTGTTTTTTGTTTGGTTTTTTTTCATTTGTGATCTGGCGTCCATACTTGACAAAGGCCAATTGGCCGAAAATTTGTGCCTGTCTTGTCTGGTTGTATTCAGTACGCGTTCTGATTTTTCATGTTTATTTTATTTTATTTTTTTTGCTGGTTTTTCCTCTTACTGTTGATTAAAGCCCAGCCGACTGCGTAGAGCCCAATGAGGGCTATACCCGTTTCAGCACACACACACAGAGTACTTCAACAGAACTCCCCCCCCCCCCCCCCCTTAAAATTAAATACGTATATAAATGCATTCGCCCTCATGATCTAAGGAGGTGCCCTGACTTTGACCACTCCATCCAATTTATCACACAAGGGATTTGAAAACATGTCTGAATACGAATTTACACATAACTAAGAACACTAAAACGCATATAGAAACAGGTCTAAATTATCTAACAATGCTTCCGCATATCTCATTTCCCTAGCGCCAAAACTCCACATAGTGCACGTACCCAATTATCAATCCTAAGAGAAAGTACGTAAGATTTTATTGAACAAATACAGATGAATGGACCAGCATGGCA
>CM060313.1:12660822-12668322 GCA_030674185.1 Monoplex corrugatus | reverse complement strand
GTGTGTGTGGGGTGTGTGTGTGGTGGTGTGTGTGTGTGTGTGTGTGTGGTTGTGTGTGTGTTGTTGTGTGTGTGTGTGTGTGTGTGTTTGTTGTGTGTGTGTTTGTTTTTTGGTGTGTGTGTGTGTGTGGTGTGTGTGTGTGTGGTGTGTTGTGTTGTGTGTGTGTGTGTGTGTGTGTGTGTGTGTGTGTTGTTTGTGTGTGTGTGTGTGTGTGTGTGTTGTGTTGTGTGTGTGTGTGTGTGTGTTGTGTGTTTGTGTGTGTGTGTGTGTGTGTGTTGTGTGTGTGTGTGTTGTGTGTGTGTGTGTGTGTTGTGTGTGTGGTGTGTGTTTGTTGTGGTGTTGTGTGGTGTGTGTGTGTGTGTTTGTGTGTGTGTGTGTGTGTGTGGTGTGTTGTGTCGTGTGTGTGTGTGTGTGTTGTGTTGTGTGTTGTGTGTGTTGTGTGTGTGAGTGGTGTGGTGCGTACGTTGGTGTTGGTGAATGCGTATGTTCCTTTACTTAGTTTCAGTACGGCTGACAGAGGTGTACTCATCTAATTTATCGAAGAAGAGGAATAATACATTTCATCGACAGAGATACACAATCAATCAACAAACAAAACAACAACAACAACAACAACACAACACCATGAAGAACAGTAAAAAAAAAAAAATCACATGTCGAGCATTCCAAGTTTTCTCGTTTATGTATATGCGTGATGCTTCGCCCACAGTGTGCAGGCTGTATGTCCCTGCATAGTCTGCATATTCCGTCTTCAGTGGGTTTGCATTCTGGCATGTTTTTCATGCTTCCATAAATCATCAGACACTGACAAGACTTACAGGATGTTTAATGTGAGTATTTTATATTTATGTTTTACATCATGAGTATATTTATATTTATTTTTTACATCCAGGATGGGAGTTTTCGGGCGTAATGTAGAACCGATACTGTTGTACGGTTGTGAGGCATGAAACAATGAACACGCAAAGTCAGAACAAAATTGAGGCAGCTGGAACGTAATTTCTTAGAAGAATGTTGAGAGTTCCATGGACAGCAAAGACAACAAACGAGGCAGTCTTGAAAGAGGCAGACGCAAGAAGATCCTTGATAATGAAGGTCAAAAAAAGACAAGCAAAATTTATAGGACAAGTTTATGAGGAAAGGGAAATTAGAGCGCCTGGTCACAGCCGGAAACCTGGAGGGAAGGAGAATACCAGGTAGACCCAGGGAGAAAATATTGGACGGACTTGCAGGGTGGCCGAGGACGAAGAGGGTGGGAGATGTGCTTGCAGCGACAAGGGGTAGATTCGTATGGAGGGCCATGATCGCCAACGCCATGTGGCAGGGCACATCATGATGATGATGATGATGATGATAATGATGATGATGTGATGATGATGATGATGCTGCTTGATGATGATGATGATGATGATGATTTTATGTCCTCCATACGTATAAACACGGAAGAATGGTTTCAAGCTCTAACAGGTCTGCACGCATGTGGATTATTTAATTTTGACCGGAATGGTGTTCCATACATTTGGTGGAAAGAGGAGATCCGTGTTATTCGTGTTATTAATGATTTTATAATACTCCGTAACGAAACGCCCTAAGGCATTCTCCTTCGCTCGTGGATTATCTACTTCCCACCCGAATGGCCCTCCATACATTTAGTGGCAAGGGGGACATCCACGTTGTTCGTAATGTTAATACCTTTTTAACCCTTTGACTCCCGCACCCTGTCCACCAACATCCTGCATTGTCAACCATGCCCATCATCATCATGTGCCCTGCCGTATGGCGTTGGCTATCATGGCCCTCCACACAAATCTACCCCTGTCTCTACAAGTACATCTCCCACCCTCTCTGTCCTCAGGCATCCTGAAAATCTGCCCAATACTTTCTCCCTGTGTCTACCTGGTGTTCTCTTTCCCTCCAGCTTTCCTGTTGTGACCAGGTGTTCTAATTCCACTTCCCTCATAAAAATGTCCTATAAATGTTGCTTGTCTTTTTCTGATCTTATTTATTAATGATCTTCTTGTGTCTGCCTCCTTCAAGACTGTCTCATTTGGTTTCTTTGCTGTCTATGGAACTCTCAACATTCTTCTTAGAAACCACATTTTAGTTGCCTCAATTTTGTTTTGACTTTCTGTGTTGACTGTCCACGCCTCACAACCGTATAACATTATCGGTTGAACATAACATTCAAGACTTCTCTTCCTGATGTTAATTGATAGGCATTTGATGGTAAGAACGCAAAGAAAAAAAATTTAACCCTTTGACTCCATCACCCTTAACCACCAACTGGAAGCTGGTGGTTAGGGTGAGGAAGTCAAGGGTTAAGTTTTTACTGTTGGTGGTTAGGGTGCATGAGTCAAAGGGTTAAGTTTTTGCAGTTGGTGGTTAGGGTGATAAATTCAAAGGGTTAACTTTTTGAAGTTGGTGGTTCGGGTGCGAGAGCCAAAGGGTCAACGCAACGCCGAGGGCTTTTTCCTTCGCTCGTAGATTATCTACTTTCCACCCGAATAGTGTTCCATACATTTAGTGGGTGGCAAGGGAGAGAAATCACTAATCGTCGACGGGAATGCACGGACAGTTTGCTGACAAAATGTCCTTTTGGTCTTCTCCTGCGTTCCTCGTTCTGACTCCTGACCCCGGTATCCACTGGATTGATTTATTGTCGCTATATTTCTGGGCAATTCTGGGATGGATAGAGAAGTAATACGTGCTTTTGATTGTCGTGTTCGGTCTGGTCAATGTCCAAGCGTCAATGTATGCCGGGTTGTGTGGATTGATTGGTGAGAAACTGATGGAGAGATAGAAAAGAGATTTGGGGTAACTTTCAAGGACAGAAGACCTGTTAACTGATTTCATTAATGTCTTCATGTGATATTGATGGGTGTGTGTGTGGGTGGGTGGAAGGGTGGGTGGGTGTGCGTGTATGCGTGTGGGGTGTGGTGTGTGTGGTGTGTGTGTGATGTGTGTGTTAGTGTGTTGTGTTTGTTATATTGTGTGTGTGTGTGTGTGTGTGTGTGTGTGTGCGTGTGTGTGTGTGGTGTGTGTGTGTGTGTGTGTGTGCAAAGTGTGCGTGTTTCTCTGTGTAAATGTCTTTGTGTGTGGTTTGCGTGTGCGTGCGTGTATGTGGGTAAAGGGGAGCTAGAGAGTTTGATAGAGAGAGAGAGAGAGAGAGAGAGAGAGAGAGAGAGAGAGAGAGATGATGGTGATAATGATGATTATAATGATGGTGATGATGATGGTAATTATTAAATCATCATCACCAATACCACCACTAAGACGACGACGACGATCATCATCATCATCATCATCATCATCATCATCGTCGTCTCGTCGTCGTCGTCGTCGTCGTCGTCGTCTCATCATCATCATCATCATCATCGTCGTCGTCGCCGTCGTCGTCATCACCATCGTCGTCGTCGTCGTTATCATCACCATCATCACACTTGTTGTCGTAGACCCAAATGGGCAATAAGAAGACCACTTTCTGTTTTGTTTAATAGGAGTGAGCAAGGAATTAACATTTTAAGTACATGACTTTAATCACGGGCTCGTCACACTGTGTGTATTTATGTACAGTCTCTTTGTTTGAATGCAGGCACACACTTTAATATCGTTTCTCTTGTTCTTGTTCTCCTCGTCGTCGTCGTCTGTCGTCGTCGTCGTCGTCGTCTCCTCCTCCTCCTCCTTCTCCTTCTCCTCCTCTCCTCCTCCTTCTCCTCTTCCTTCTCCTCCTCCTCCTCCTCTTCTTTCTTCTTCTCAGCGCTTAGATTTGATTTTATCAAGATTTTGCGCTATATAAATAAAATATATTATTATTATTATTATTATTATTATTATTTTTTCTTCTTGCTCTTTTTGCTCTTGTTTCTTTTCTGTTCTTCTCTGTCTTTTTTTGTTTCTTCTTTTTTGTTCTTTTCTTTTCTTGCTCTCTTGTTCTTTGTTCTTTCGTTCTTGTTCTTTTCTTCTTGTTCTTTTTTTTTCTTCTTTCTTTCTTTTCTTTCTTTCTTCCTCTTGTTCATGTTCGTCATCTTCTTCTTCTTTCTTGTTCTTTGTTTCTTTCTTCTTGTTCTTGTTCATGTTCGTCTTCTTTCTTGTTCTTGTTCATGTTCGTCTTCTTATTCTTTCTTCTTCTTGTTCATGTTCGTCTTTTTCTTCTTTCTTCTTCTTGTTCTCATCATGTTCGTCTTCTTATTTTTTCTTCTTCTTGTTCATGTTCGTCTTCTTATTCTTTCTTCTTCTTGTTCATGTTCGTCTTCTTATTCTTTCTTCTTCTTGTTCATGTTCGTCTTCTTATTCTTTCTTGTTCTCGTCATGTTCGTCTTCTTATTCTTTCTTCTTCTTGTTCATGTTCGTCTTCTTATTTTTCTTCTTCTTGTTCATGTTCGTCTTCTTCTTCTTTCTTCTTCTTGTTCATGTTCGTCTTCTTCTTCTTTCTTCTTCTTGTTCATGTTCGTCTTCTTATTTTTTCTTCTTCTTGTTCATGTTCGTCTTCTTATTTTTTCTTCTTCTTGTTCATGTTCGTCTTCTTCTTCTTCTTTCTTGTTCTTGTTCATGTTCGTCTTCTTATTCTTTCTTGTTCTTGTTCATGTTCGTCTTATTCTTCTCTCTGTGATGAGTCACTGGGGCGCCGTACTAAAGAACTTGTCACCAGACTCGTCCAACTCTGGCGGTTGTGAGCCAAATCCTGGGTCTCTAGAACCTGTTTTCTGTCTATTACTCAATGTTGTCATTCCGTCTTTTTCTTTTGTCTTTTCTTCATGTCCGTCTCTCCTCCCGCGACAATTCCCTACAGGACTGAATATAGCAAGGCCATTAAATCTTGTTACATGGCCATACCATTTTTTTTTTGCAATGATCTTGTTACATGGCCACACCGAAACTATTACAGACTTAAAAGCTTTCTTTGTGTCGTTGTTGTAAAGTTTTTCACAATGTCTTAAACACTAGTGTTTGACCCAGCTTTCTCAATCGTATTATCCTACAATAAATGCAATAACCTGTCACGAGACATCATACACACAGACACGTTTTTCAGGAAGGAAGAAGGACAGGGTGTTGATATTTTATCAATCATAAAACTGCCAGCCAGCCAGAGAATGACTAGACAGCAGACCAGGAAGTGTCCAAGACAGACCTGACAATGTTGACACACTCGTAGTATGCAATCTGTTGGTGGCAATGCTATTAGTTTCTATTGATTTTTTTCCCCAATTCCTTTGTGCTTTGCAGCTCTAAGAAGACAACAGAATGACTTATACTGGCTGAGACTCCTGACATCTTCTTACAGACCAGACAGTAGTTTGCTCCCCTTGACAGTCCATGGACAAGATGATATTCATTGTACAAAAAGGGGCAGAATTCGTATCAGAACATCGAATCTTTTACGGTGACGAAAGGCAGAAAAGAAAAGAAAAGCGCTTATATGAATTTTTTTTCTGATGTTTGCTTCAAAGAAAGCCCTTTGTGTGGCAAAATCTATGTCGCTCTTTGTCCGTGTCTCTGTCTCTTATTGTGTCTGTCTCTGTCTCTCTATATTTGTCTCTCTCTGTCTCTGTCTGTCTGTCTTTCTCTGTTTCTTTTTCTGTCTCTGTCTGTAAGTCTCTCCTTCTCTCTCTCTCTTCTCTCTCTCTGTCTCTCTTTCTCTCTGTCTCTCTTTCTCTAATCTCTCTGTCCCTGTGACTCTTTATCTCTCTCTTTCTCTCTCTGTATCTGTCTCTCTCTGTCTCTGTCCTGTCTGTCTGTCTTCTCTCTCTCTCTCTCTCGCTGTCTCTTTCTCTTTCTGTCTCTCTGTCTTATTCTGTCTCTATCTGTCTCTGTCTATCTCTATCTCTCTTGTCTCTCTGTCTCTGTCTCTCTTTCTCTGTTTCTCTCATTGTCTCACTCTCATTCTCTCTCTCTTTCTCTGTCTGTCTCTCTCTCTGTTTATCTCTCTTTCTCTCTCATTAAATTGAAATTTAATGACTTTGTTTTATGCTCCTTGCCACAAGGACAAAAATGTCAATGGCAATAAACCATTTTCAGTTTCAGTTTCAGTTTCTCTTTCTCTCTCTGTCTCTCTCACTGTCTCTCTCTATCTCTCTCTTTCTCTCTTCCTGTCTCTGTCTCTCTGTCTTATTTTGTCTCTCTCCATCTCTCTCTCTTCATCTCTCTGTCTTTGTCTTTGTCTTTGTCTTTGTCTTTATCTCTGTCTGTCTGTCTGTCTTCTCTCTCTCTCTCTCTCTCTCTTCCCCTCCCTCATTCACTCACCCACTCTCTGCAGTGATCCTATGACATAATCTCTGTGTCTTTCTCTCTCAACTTCTCTTTTGCTGTCCTCCCTACTTCCTCTCTGTCTCTGACCCAGATCACCTTCCATACATAATATTATTCTGGTGGAGGCGAACAAAACCTTTGAACGTCACAAGTGTTCAGACTACCGATCATAGCCATCCGATATGACGACAAAAAAATGGCCTTTTGGTGTTTTGCTTTGCCCGTGTGCTGCGAGACAAGCATCAGTCAAATTGATTTACCGCCGATTCATAGCGTTACTAGGGAGGACTAGAGTGAGGATAGAGAACCAATGCGTGTGGCTGATTTTCTGTGTCAAGCTTTGTCAATGTCTAGTTTTCATTGCATCACGCGCTCGTCCATTAACCTTTTTCACTTTCGCAACATATCCACCAAATGCAAAACCTTAACCCTTTGACTCCCTCACCCTATCCATCATGTGCAAAAAAAAATTGACCCTTTGACTCCCCCGCCATATCTACCAGCTTCTTGACTCCCTCTCCATATCTACCAGTTTCCTGCTTAACCCTTTGATTCCCTCACCCTATCCACCAGCTTCCTGCAGGAAGCAGGTGGATAGGGTGCAGGAGTCAAAGGGTTAAGTTTTCGCTTTGCTTGCGTGGTTGACAATGTAGGATGCTGGTGGATAGGGTGAGGGAGGTAAAGGGTTAAGGTTGTGCTGTGTTGAGTGGTTGACGATGCAGGACGCTAGTGGACAGGGTGCAGGAGTCAAAGGGTTAAGTTTTTGCTTTGCTTGCATGGTTGACAATGCAGGATGCTGGTGGACAGAATGCGGGGGTCAAAGGGTTACGTTTTTACTATGCTTGCGTGGTTGACAATGCAGGATGCTGGTAGATAGGGTGCGGGAGTCAAAAGGTTTAGATTTTTCTGTGGTTGCCTTGTTGACAATGGAGGATGCTGGTGGATAGGATGAGAGAATCAAAGGGTTAAGTTTTTGCTGTGGTTGCATGGTTGACAATGCAGGAAGCTGGTAGACAGGGCGCGGGATTCAAAGGGTTAAAGTCGATTTAAGAGTTTAGAGTTCAGAGTTCAGAGCTTATTCAAGAAAGATTCGTCGTTCTCGGACAGTTCCATATGTGCTGTACTCAAATCTGCCATTAGTTTATCTGACAGACTCCTCCAGTCTGCGCAAAAAAAAACCGATGCGCTTGCAAGGCCTTGGAACAGGGGGAGCGGGTGAACCGTATCTATGAGTATGAAACACTGACATCA
>CM060313.1:12653322-12658322 GCA_030674185.1 Monoplex corrugatus | reverse complement strand
TACTGTATATGTCTGAATCTGTCTCAAAATATCAAGCACTAAGCTGACCCCATCGAAACAGTTTGCGAATGAAGACAGAAAAATAAGCAGGCATGGTGTGTTTGGCTGCCGGTAGACTGACAGATCTGGAAGTCTGTAGAAAATTACGCTGAACGTTCTGTACTGGTGAAGTTTTCAGACAGACGGTAGATAGGAAAACATACACCTCACCAAAGGTCAAGCTAGCACGAGCAGAATGACTGCCAGACAGCACACCAACAGAGAACCAGCAAGACCTGACAAGGTCACAGCAGCAGATTACTAAAAAAAACTGCTGCTGAACCTCTTGAGACAGTTCCAAGAACTTGTAACAGAAACCCCCAAAGTCCCATCTCTTTTCCAAGAGCTAAGAAGACAGCAGAATAATTGAGGTGGGCAGGTATTCCTAACGGTATTTCCCACACACATTATTTAGCCTGGTTACCAAATAAGCTGTCCAAAATATTATTTTTTTAACTGCAGCATCTTGTTTCCCCAACAGGACCAAATCAGGGCAAATACATCATCTACAGCAGCCTGTTGTACCAGTGTGTGGATTTTGTCACAGGAACAATGAACAGAAAGGAATCAGAGAAAATAAGATCACGTCTTTTATCTTTTCAAAATTTCTGTGTTTGACGTCTTGTGTATCTATCAATATATCGGTCTATCTATCGGTCTATCTATCTGTTGTCTATCTATCTATCTATCTTCTATCTATCTATCTATCTATCTGTCTATCTATCTATCTATCATCTATCTATCTATCTACCTATCCATGATCTCTCTCTTCTACCTATCTGCTCTCTCTCTCTATCTATCTACTCCTCTCTATCTCTATCTCTCTATCTATCTCCCTATCTCTCTGTATCTGTCTATCAGTCCAATTCCACAACAGTGGAGTGCGTGGCCTGGTAGTTTCATCATCTGCATAAGAAGTCAGAAACCCATCCTAGTTCGGATCGCGGATGGCAGAGGTTTCCCTCCATTAAATCTTAAGCGGTGGTCTGGTTGCTAGTCTTTCAGATGAGACAGAAAAACTGAGGTACCGTGTGTAGCATGCACACAGCGCACGTCAAAGGCCCCACGACAACACAAGGAATTGGACCTTGTCAAAAGTCTGTAAGAAAAAAAAACAAACAAAAAAACTAAAAAAAACCCTAAAAAAACAAATTTTCTCTTTCATAAACAGAAAATCGTGTTTTACAACAACAAAAAAAGTGGCACTAAACTGTGGCGACATGCTTTCATCGAGAAAAGAAGGCCCAATTTCACATAGTAAATTCTTAATGACGGAAACGAAACAAATACAAATACATATACAACAAAAACAAATAAATACATTTTTGCAACCAAATTGTATGCACATGTGTTCATGAAGGCTTCAGACTCTTTGCACACACTGACTGCTCAGTTTCAGCAACCTGTTCTAATAAGTGTTCGTTTGTCGGGGCTGTCTGCAAAGATTTTATTACTGATCTCTATTGCTAAACATCTGTTTTCTCTAATTGAAAGCTTGGACCTCTTTTCTGTTGCTCATTAGTCATTATGCTATTCTTGCTATCATTAATTTAAGTCTAGATTTCGGATTCTGTCTTTCTTTTTCTTTTTTATTCTTTTCTTTTTTCCTAAACGAATATTCTCACAGAGCTTAATTGTTGCAGAGAATGGTAACATAATCTCTTCATGCTTTTTTTTTTTTTAAATTTCGTTTTTTTTTCCAGTTAATTCAGAATTTGCTAGTCTTGTTTATTTGCTCTGCAGTCTGTTTTCCTGTCTGTCTACTTGTTTATCTGCCTGACTGTATGACTGTCTGTTTGACTAACAGTTTGAGTCAGTGTATGTCTGTCTTTACGTGTATGTATGTATGTATGCATGTATGAATGTATGAATGTATGAATGTATGTATGTATGTATGTATGTATGAATGTATTATGTGTTTATGATGTATGTATGTATGTATGTATGAATGTATGAATGATGTATGTATGTATGTATGTATGTGTTTATGTATGTATGTATGTTGTATGTATGTATGTATGTATGTATGTATATATGTATGTATGTATGTATGTATGTATGTATGTATGTATATATGTATATATGTATGTATATATGTATGTATGTATGTATGTATGTATGTATGTATGCATGCATGCATATATGTAGTATGTATGTATGTATGTAGTATGTATGTATATAGTATGTATGTATGCATGTACGTACGTACGTATGTATGTATGTATGCATGTATGTATGTATACATGAATGCATGTACGTATGCATTATGAATGTATGCATGTATAATGTGTGTATTATGTATGTATAAACAGTGACAAAACGCTGTTGTTACTGGTCTAAATTGTTATAATGGCAGGGCATAGAATAGTATAAAATGCATAATATAACATCTTATATGAATTAGATCTTAGAGGCAAGCGAAACTAGGTGTCCAATGCATTTGTTTGTTCGTTTAAATATGGTTTCAGTGTTTTGTGGCTGTGTGGAGATGCTCGCAGATTAAATCAGATTATTCATGTGTTTCAGTAAATTTAACTGATTGAATGTGACAGAAATGGAACAGACCTTTTCAAACAAGCAAAAGATTTAACAAATACAGAATGTTTTTTTATATACATGATTTGACCCATACTTAGAGAGGGATGTAGACCAACATTTGAAATATGTAACGACTGGGAAGACTGGGACCACGCCGTCGAGCCTTATCCACTTTACGAATGCATCGTTTGAGGGTGTTGGTGAAATCTTCTAACCAACACCGCAGGTGTCTGTATCTCTGTCGGACCTGGTTGACGCCAGGGTATATTATGATAGTAAGCGTGGAATACAGTCCTGTCACGCAGTCTCAATGCTAGACGGAACTCCATAGCTCATGATCATGATCATGATCATGATCATCATCATAAATCTCATCATCATCATCATCATCATCATCATCATCATCACATCATCATCATCTGCCAGCTTCTGTGTCTAATAAGCTGGCGTAGAAAATGAGACCATGGACAGCAAAGAAAACAAACGAGACAGTCTTGATGGAGGCAGACACAAGTAGATCATTCATAAGGAAGATTAGGAAAAGACAGGCAACATTCATAGGCCATTTTATGAGGGAAGGGGAATTGGAGCACCTGGTCACAACGGGAAAGCTGGAGGGAAAGAGAGCATCGGGTAGACCCAGGGAGAAGATACTAGACGGACTTGCAGAGTGGCTGGCGACAGGGAGGGTGGAAGACATGCTCGAGGCAACCAGAGATAGAGACAGATGGAAGTCCATATTCGCCAACGCCATGCGGCAAGGCACCTGATGACGGTGATGATGATGATGATATATATATATATATATATATATATATATATATACATATATATATATATATATATATATATATATATATACATATACATATATATATATATATATATATTACGACGTGATTTGGGTTAGGTATATCAGAAATCACCTATACCATTTTAGATATAGAACATACGATGACAGCGATTTATGATGCCCTTTGTGCAAATCTTAAAAGAAAATGGAGTACATGTTATATTATGTTGTCTAGCACTCAGGATGCTATCCTGGAAACAGTTTATTCACCCGAAATATTAGAGAACCGTCCTCATTTGAACTCATCAGACTGACGCTATCAACTGCCACACATGTTATTTGGACTCTGTCATTATCTTGTGAAGTGTGTTTAAATTCGGAGTTACAGCAAACTCTTTTGGACTTGTTTAGAATTATTAATTGTTAAGTGTTAGTGTTGCTATGCTTATCATTTCTATTGTTCCTGTGCATAATTCTGTCATGCTCTTGTTGTAGTCAATGCTTTTAGTAGTATGCTTGTGAAACCCTTCACGAAGGACCGCAGTTCTAAATGTGAATAGATTATCCATATTCCATTAATTACTTCTATTTATTCTGTACTCCTACACACACGCAAGCACAAGAACATATTTATACACAGACAGACAGACAGACAGACAGAACACACAGACGCGCCACACACACACACACACACACACTCACTCATACACACGTACATACAAATACACACACACACACACACACACACACTCACTCACAAACTCACACACACACACACACACACACACACACACACACATACATACACACACAAACACAAACATGCACACACAAACACACACAACAAAACACACACACACACACACATAAACACACACACACACGCAACACACACACACACCACACACACACACGCACACACTCACACACACACAAAACACAGCACACACACACATTACACACACGAACATGTCCACAAACACACACACACACACACATATCAGTCACTATCACACGAAACATTAACCAGATCATCACGAGGATTCTCTTCCTCAAAGTGATGACACGCCTTCTCTGCTTTCCACAAGACTCGTGTGTGCACTGGCACTGCACGTTGACCACACGAACTTGGCACGAACAACAACCACTCATATTAGTTGTGGATCCATCGTGGGCGTCCTCAAACATAAATCAGCAGTAAATCAATGTCGGGGGTGATAGACACTCCCAGCAGGCAAGCCAAGGAAAACATCAAAAGGCCATTTTGTCATCAGACCGCTTAGTTGAGGTCCGCAGTCTGCATGCTCGTGACGACTAACGATTTTTTCCACATCCATCAACCTATAATGCTACAGTCGTGAACGTAACTGGAAGTGCACATGTTCCGTGCTTGTGGTTTCTCTGCCACCGATCAGGATGGATGAAAGCTAAATTCTATAAAGGCTAATATTCCTTGTAGTTGCAGAGCTCTCTGGAAACTTTTTCGCTTTCGCTATCAACAGCTATGCAAACACTGCAAAGTGCATAGAGTTGTCCTAGCGGTTTTAGTGCATGACCTAAAACTAGCCATCCAGATAACTAATTGAAAAACAAAAAAACAATGATCTCTTCCAAAAAGATGTGTGTTCAT
>CM060313.1:12643322-12650822 GCA_030674185.1 Monoplex corrugatus | reverse complement strand
CGTTGCCCCCAGCATCTCCCCCACCCTCTTCATCCTCAGCCACTCTGGAAGTCCGTCCAGCATTCTCTCCCTGGGTCTACCCGGTGCTCTCTTTCCCTCCAGCTTTCCCGTTGTGACCAGGTGTTCCAAATCCCCCTTCCTCATAAAATGGCCTATAAATGTTGCTTGTCTTTTCCTAATCTTCCTTATCAGTGATCGACTTGTGTCTGCCTCCATCAAGACTGTCTCGTTTGTTTTCTTTGCTGTCCATGGTACTCTCAACATTCTTCTGAGAAATCACATCTCGGCTGCCTCAATCCTGCTCTGGCTTTGCTTGCTTACAGGTCACCAATCATGGCTACTGTACTCTGCTTACAGGTCACCAATCATGGCTACAGCACTCTATTTACAGGCCACCAACCACTGACTACAGTAAAGACTGGAATTAAATCAAAATTGATTCTGGGAACTGCAAGTCTACACAAACAGACAGAACTGAGGTCCTGCACGTTGTGGAAACAGCAAGTGCGGCAACCAAAGAATCTTCACGTATCCACTAATTGAAATAGCTCTGTTGTTAACTCAAAGACAAGTGACATTCTGGACTAAACCAATAAAAGTAAATGAGAACAAGCACAGGCCAGAAATGTGTTTTATAAAAAAAAATCCAATCATTTAACCCTTTCACTCTCGCACCCGATCCACCAGCATCCTACATTGTTAATCATGCTAGCAAAGCAAAAATGTAACCCCTTGATTCCCTCACCCTATCCGCCAGCTTCCTGATAGGGTGAGGGAGTCAAAGAGTTAATATTTTTGCAGTTGGAAGATAGCGTGCGGGAATCAAAGGGTCAATTTTCTTGGTATTATAATATCATTGAAGACAGATTACACCGTGATTTGTAAATTATGGAACACAATTAAAGTATAAATAGTTCTTGTGTAGCACTATTCTCAAGACTTTGATTACACTGAACATTACGTATAATCATACTTTATCAGTTAAGCACTGGGAACTTTAGATCTTTGGTAATCTGACCACAGTCCACTATGTTATTGAATAATCTGCATCTTTGGTTTGCGAACATGATGGGTGTTTTCAAGTTTCCATAAGTCAGCCAGAAAACTGCTGTGCAAGCCAGACACCTATCTGCTGTTGACTTGTCTGTGTTCGATGCTGATCTTCACTCTCTCCTTACTGCCTCGCCTCCTAGTACTGCTGATGAACTGAACAACCTCCTTCTTGGGCTACTGGATCAACATGCTCCATCAACAACACGCCAAGTCTCCAAACGACCGCCTACACCTTGGTTCTCCTCCATAGCTTCACAACTGCAAGATGCCAAGCGTGACAGACGTCAAGCTGAGAGACAATGGCTCAAGTCCAGTCTAACTGTGCATAGGCAAATCTTTCAAACTGCCAACAAAATTGTTAATAGCCTTGTAGACGCCGCTAAATCAGCCTATTACAATGTCAAAATTCTTGCTTGCTCCACGTCCAAACAATTGTATAATATCACTAATACTCTTCTTGGCAAAACTGGCTCTTCTCCTCTTCCATCTAACCTGCCACCATCTGATCTTCCACAGGCTTTCTCCGACTATTTTGTCAACAAGATTGCTAACCTCAGGCTTTCTCTTGATTCCACGACGAACACTCATGCAACATTTCCTGAACCCCCTTTCTCTGGAATCCCCCTTACTTCCTTCCAACCCGTTTCTGAGGACTTTGTTAAGAAAATCATCATGAAATCCGGCATTAAAACCTGTGAACTTGACCCATTGCCAGTTTCTTTCCTCACCCATTGTCTTGATACTCTTCTTCCTCACATCACCAACATCATCAACCATTCCCTCTCAACTGGCTCCTTTCCTTCTTCTTTCAAGTCAGCAATTGTTAGACCTCTTCTAAAAAAGACGACTCTTGACCCTGAGAATTTGAAAAACTATAGACCTGTGTCAAATCTTCCATTTCTTTCCAAGGTCTTAGAGAAAGTTGTTCTCAACCAGCTGTTAAACCACCTTCATTCCAATAACCTTGTCTATCCCCTTCAGTCTGCTTACCGTTCTGCACATAGCACCGAGACTGCTCTTCTCAAAATCTGCAACGACTTACTGACTACTCTTGACTCTAACAATGTATCACTTTTGACTCTCTTGGACCTATCTGCTGCCTTTGACACTATTGACCACTCTATCCTTCTCTCCCGTCTGCATCACTCTTTTGGGCTCCATGATACTGTCTTGAATTGGTTTCATTCTTACATCACCGATCGTCTGCAAGTAGTTTATGTCAATGGTCTTTCTTCTAATGCTTCCTGTCTGACCTATGGAGTGCCACAGGGATCTGTTCTGGGCCCCCTACTTTTCATTCTCTACACCTATCCTGTCTCCTCTATTGTCCAAGAACACCTACTTCAGCATCATTCTTTCTCGGATGACAATCAGCTGTATGTCTCTGGGCCTCTCCCTGACCTTCCCCTCATGATCCAAAACACCCAATCTTGTGTAGCCGACCTGAAGGATTGGATGACTGAAAACAAACTGAAATTGAATGAAGAGAAATCCGAATTGATCTTGATCACCCCACCCAAACTCCAAAATCACCCCTCTCTTCCAACCTCCATCACACTTGTTGACTCGTCTATCACTCTCTCCTATTCTGCCCGTAACCTTGGTGTAACTCTTGACCAAACCCTGTCCTTCCATCTGCATGTTAGCAACGTTTGTCGGACTTGTTTTCTTGAACTCCGCCGAATTGCTTCTATCCGCCATCTCCTCTCAGAAGACACGACAAAGACTCTTGTCTGTGCACTTGTTCTATCTCGTCTTGATTACTGTAATGCTCTTTTGTCTGGTTCCCCCTCTCACCTCATTAACAAACTTCAGAAAGTTCAAAATCATGCTGCCCGTCTCATCTTCCGCTCTTCAAAATTTAACCATGTTACGCCATTGCTCTGTTCTCTTCACTGGCTCCCGGTTCAGCAAAGAATATCCTACACGATTGCCTGTCTCTGCTTCAAATCTATTGAGTCTTCCTGTCCTGAGTATCTCGCCCATCTGTTACATCTCTACACGCCATCTCGAGCTTTGCGGTCCTCATCCGACACCCGTCTCTATAGTATCCCCATAGTCCGCACTAAAAGGTTTGGGCAGCGTTCTTTTTCCTATCAAGCTCCAACTATCTGGAATCAGCTACCTCGCTCACTCAGATACTCACCCTCTCTGTCCACATTCAAACGCTCCCTCAAAACTCATCTGTTTCCCAAATAACTGGTAATTTCTGCCCCCCTCCCCCCATGTAACGTAATGTTGGCTTTATAATGTCTTAGTGTCAATGTGTCATTGCATTTGCATGTCGTGCTGTGTGTGTGTGTGTGTGTGTGTGTGTGTGCGTGTGCGTGTGTTGTGTGTGTGTGTGTGTGTGTGTGTGTGTGTGTGTGTGTGTGTGTGTGTGTGTGTGTGTGTGCGTGTGTGTGTTTGTGGGCGTGTGTGTGCGTGCTTGTGATTTCGGTTATATGTTTTGCCATTGTTAACGCCTAGGGCATTAATTTGATTAGGCGTACTAAATGTTCATAATAATAATAATAATAATAATACCTGGAAACGATTATTTCACCAGAAGGCAGATGCACATCAAGAATAGCCAGCACAATCGGCCAAACCAAAACAGCATTCAAGAAGATGAAAAGCATTCTTACCAAAAAATGCCTATCAATTAAACATCAGGAAGAGAGTTCTTGAATGTTATAGAGAACCAATACTGTTATACGGTTGCGAGGTGTGGACAGTCAGCAAGCAAATCCACAACAAGGTTGAGGCGGCCAAGGTTGTGGTTTCTAAGAGGAACGTTGAGAGTTCCATAGACAGCAAAGAAAACAAACGAGACAGTCTTGATGGAGGCAGACACAAGTAGATCACTCATAAGGAAGATTAGGAAAAGACAGGCAACATTTATGAGCCATTTTATGAGGAAAGGGGAATTGGAGCACCTGGTCACACAACGGGAAAGCTGGAGGGAAAGAGAGCACCAAGTAGACCCAGGGAGAGAATGCTAGACGGACTTGCAGAGTGGCTGGGGACAAGGAGGGTGGAAGAGATGCTTGAGGCAACAAGAGACAGAGACAGATGGAAGTCCATAACCGCCAACGCCATGCGGCAAGGCACCTGATGATGATGAAAAGCCAGCCACTGACAAGATGTGCGTATTTACTATTTTGCATGCGTATGCACACGAAAGGGGTCAGGCGCTGGCAAGCCTGAACACATGTTGGGCTGAAAATTGGAAATATCTCCACCTTTCATCCACCAGGTGAAGGTGTCTTGGCGGATCAAACCCGGGACCTTCCAATTGCAGGTACGACTATTACCCACTTGACTACCACGCCCTGTCAAAAACAAATGTTCTGTATAAGATAGAGAGTGTTGGAGGAATCAGTGTCATTCAGAAATTAAAGAAAAAGAAACCCTTACTACAATACTAACATCAAAAGAAGTCCAAAACAAGTGTGAGTGCCCGCGTTCAAACAAACAAGAACCAGAAATAACACACACACACAAAAAGAATAAGAACGCGTATTTAATACGAAACCAGAAATAACACACACACACACAAAAAGAATAAGAACGCGTATTTATAACGACTTGTCTTGTTGTATCAAATACTCGTTCTTATTCTTTTTTCGTGTTTTTTTTTTCTGGTTCATGAGAAGAAGTCGTTAAACAATACACAATAAACAAGGACTTGAACGTAATATTTTTGTTCATAGCGATCTAATAAACACAGAAGGTACACATGTCAATTTTCCCCTGTTGTGATACAAAGGCGTTTTTGAATTCAACAATATTCTATTACAGAAATTTTCAAGAGTCTTGATTTCACAAACAGTGTCTGATCACAAGAGAAATGACATTTGTCAGCTATGTGGTAACTTGACCCTGCGTTAAGAAGAATGGTGGTTGTATTTGTACAGCATAAACTGTCCGTGTTAGGTATGGTTGTCGCACTGTACATAGTAACATATCAAGTTTTACATATTGACAATTGTAAGATCTATTAAAATTAAGCACTAAGCGCTTTAGTTATCTCATCACTTATAACAATAGACGACATCGTCAACAACAACAATAACAATAACAAGAATAATAGCAAGTGTAACAGCAGAGCAGCTGTAACAACAACGACACAACAACGACAGAGAGAGAGAGAGAGAGAGAGAGAGAGAGAGAGAGAGAGAGAGAGAGAGAGAGAGAGAGAGAGAGAGTGAGAGAGAGAGAGAGACAGACAGACAGCAGAGACAGAGATAGACAGAGAAACAAGCAGACAGAGAGAGAGAGAGACAGAGACAAAGAGAGACAGAGACAGACAGACAGACACGCATAGACAGAGACGGAGAGAGACAGACAATCAGGCAGACAGACAGACAATCAGGCAGACAGACAGACAGACAGAGACAGGGACAGAGACAGACAGACAGACAACAACAGACAACAGACAAAACAAACAGAGAGTCAGACAGACAGGGACAGAAGGTGATAGACAAAGAGCAAGAGACAAGACAGACAGAGAACAAGGATTCGTCCTTCGTGGCTGTAGTTTTGACGCTTATCTGTAAACAAATGCACCAAGGAGCAGAGGTGTAAACTTGCATCATCACCCTAGCCCGCGATCCATCAAAGGACTGTTTTTACACAAACAAAGAGACCAACGAAGAGTGAGAATGACGGAGAGAGAGAGAGAAGAAGAGAGAACAGAAAGAGAGGGAAAAGAAAAGAGAGGAAAGAGAGAGAGAGAGAGAGAGAGAGAGAGAGATGAAAAGAGAGAGAGACAGAGTGACCGGGAGAGAGACAGAGATAGAGAGAGAGAGAGAGATAGATCAAGAGAGAGATGGAAAGAGAGGCAGAGAGACAAAGAGAGACAGATAAAGACAAAGACAAAGAGAGAGAGAGAGAGAGAGAGAGAGAGAGAGAGAGAGAGAGAGAGAGAGAGAGAGAGAGAGGCGGTGGTGGTTGAGTGACAAGCTCCAACCTTTCAGCCTGTAATTGTAACACGCATGTGTAAAAATCAAATAAACAAACAAACAAACAGACAGCAGACAAAGAAACAAGAAACAAAGAAACAAAGAAACAAACAAACCAAGAAAAACAAACAAAACAAACAAACAAACAAACAAGCAGTAGTGGTATGTGTTATTACCCTCACCTTCGCCCTCATTCCCTGATGGAAGTGCTCACGCATCAGAGTGTTAGGATGGTGCAACCCATCCGTCCGGCTGTCTAGAACGACCTTGTATTTTAACCCTTTTTTCCCATGAACTCTGTTCATAAGTATCCCGCATTGTCAGCCATGCTGGGAAGGCAAAAACTTAACCCTTTGACTCCCTCACCCCATCTGACAACTTCCCGCAGGAAGCTGGGGATAGGGTAAGGTGAAGTTTTTGCAGTGGTGAACAGTGTCTGGAAGTCAAAGGGTTAAACAAGTTCGTTGATGGGCGCGGTAGTCACGTGGATAAACTTCAAATTTCCATTCAGAAGGTATGAGTTCAGTTCTCTCCGCCTGTTGGGTAAAGGGTGAAGATTTTATTAAGATCTCCTAACAATATTAAATATATATCTTTAACGATTCTGTATCAGTTGCTGGCTTAAGTAACATGGAAACGCTGACACCCAGAGTGCACACCCACCACAGAGCTCAGCGTTTCAAAGGTCCTAACCAACACGGTCCTATTCCAAGACATGGCCGGTGCTTTAAGGTTTGCGCAGGTTCAGAGAATCCGCCAGATAATTGTTGGCAAATTTGGGTGGAACGCATGTGGAATTGTCAGTGTGCGATGAATCTCTCCCTCATGAACAACTTCCAAACTCAACCAGCCACCATGGTGCAGTGGTTAACGCAACGGACTACCCACTGGAAGATTGTGGGTTTGCATCTCCATCGGTTCCTTCAAAAATCATTGTGGGATTTTTTTTTTGGCTCTAACAGGCCCCCTCCCTAGAACTGAGCATGCTATGGGCTCATTGGAAACGCTGTCGGGTCTCGTCCACATCACGGATGCGTCAACGAAGTGTTGATGAAATCTTCTGATCAACACTACAGTTGTCTGTACCTCTCGGGCCTGGTTGATACCAGAATACATTATGAAAGTAAGCGTAGAGTACAGCCCTGTCACTGCAGTTTCAATCCTAGATGGAACTCTATGACATCATGATTACCATCCTCATTGTCATCAACATCATAGACTTGTAAAAACTGTGCCAATTTCTTTGTCCAAAAAAGTGGCGTAAAAAAATGTGGGGATGGAGGGGGGGGGGGAGGGGGGCAGGTGAGCACAAAGATAATTTCCCAAAGTACAATGATCCTATAATAATTTTTTAAAAAATATACAAAATCCAAATCACTGCCTGGTGCAGATTCCCATATGGGATACAACAAGAATCCTGCAGGAACATACATTTCTACAGCCACTGCACTGAGAGGAGTCCTGTGGCCTTGGGTCTGCTGCCACTGGTCTCTGTTCTCTT
>CM060313.1:12633322-12638322 GCA_030674185.1 Monoplex corrugatus | reverse complement strand
TCTCTGTTTTCATTTGTTTGTATGAGAATTTTTCTCATGACCTATACAAATGGTACGTATTAGTGGAACGGCAAGGGACATAATCGTACGTAGCGAGGGAGTTAACAAGAAACACCTGAAGGTGCTGATTGGGATCCAGAACATCAATGCCTCACCACTCTCCGGACAATCACCTCCCAAGCTCCCGACACCTCTCGATAGCCATTTCATCAAGTAATGCGGAGGGCCGGGGGGTGTCCATGAGCTGCATGACCCAATCAGACCCAGTCATCAGGCACCTTGTTTACAAACCGAATGGCAAGGTGGGGAGATGACAAACCCCGGGACACAGCCACACAACGCGCACCAACCAGGTCCAGCACGGCTACCGGACTAAAAGAGAATGAAAAGCCCGCTTTACAAGTTTAGCATAACGACAATCATTGTCGATCAGTTATCACTGCAGAACCGTGCGTAAATCCTTGACCTTGTTCAAGTTGTGGTAAGAAAGAAAAAAAAAGGGCAGAGGAGTGGAACTAATCGTCACAGAAGTATAGTCAGAAAGTAATGAGATCACCGGCACCTTGCTCCCCAAACGACCTCACAGCAATGGAACTAATTTACTCCAAAGTAATTCTCTGAAGACCATTGACGAGCTACTAACCTCTTTGGGGACTGGCAGAAATCAATAGATAATGAACATTTTCCACTTTCTCCTTTGTACGCAGCGTGGTGGGTGCAGCTTACGTGTAGATAACTGAATAAGTGAATGAACGAATAAAGCAAGTATTAGCTTAGTGTAACTAACAACTAACTAGTTGACGTAACTAATAAACAAGCTATTCTGTCAACCAACTGACTTCCCTGTTAACCAACTGACTTCCCTGTTAACCAACTGACTTTCCTGTTAACCAACTGACTTCCTGTTAACCAACTGACTTCTCCCTGTTAACCAACTGACTTCCCTGTTAACCAACTGACTTCCCTGTTAACCAACTGACTTTCCTGTTAACCAAACTGACTTCCCTGTTAACCAACTGACTTCCCTGTTAACCAACTGACTTTCCTGTTAACCACTGACTTCCCTGTTTAAACGAACTGACTTCCTGTTAACCAACTGGACTTTCCTGTTAACCACTGACTTCCTGTTAACAAACTGACTTTCCTGTCAACCAGCTGAGGTTCCTGTTAACCAACTGGCTTTCCTGTCAATTAACTGACTTTTCTGTCAACCAACTTACTTTCCTTCAACCAACTGACTTTCCCTTCAACCAACTGACTTTCCCTTCAATAAACTGACTTTCCTTTCAACCAACTGACTTTCCTGTCAACCAACTGACTTTCCCTTCAATCAACTGATTTTCCTGTCAATCAACTGACTTTCCTGTCAACCAACTGACTTTCCCTTCAACCAACTGACTTTCCCTTCAACCAACTGACTTTCCCTTCAACCAACTGACTTTCCCTTCAACCAACTGACTTTCCCTTCAACCAACTGACTTTCCTGTCAACTGACTTCCCCCTCAACCAACTGACTTTCCTGTCAACCAACTGATGACTTTCCTGTCAACAAACTGACTTTCCTGTCAACCAACCGACCTTCGACTCAACCAACTGATTTTCTTCTCAATCAACTGAACACCCCCCTCCCTCAACCAACTGACTTTCCGATCAGCCAACTGACTTTTCCCTCAACCAACTGACTTTCCTGTTTACCAATTGACTTGTCATCTAATTGTCAAACTAGTATTGACTAGATTGCTGGCTAATTGGTTTTTAATTGATTGACCAAACCATTAGACCAATTGCCAATCAGGTTCCCAAAATCAGTTTTAAAAACTATCCAGCCAGCCAGCCAACCAACCAACCAACCAACCAACCGACTCGCTTACCGACCAACTGAAAAACCAACCAGCCAACAAGTCAACCAATCAACCAGCAACCAATTGATCAACAGACCAAGCAGCCAGCTAGCCAACCAACTACTCACTTACCCACTCATATAACTCATTCATTCACTCACTCACTCACTAGGTGAATAACGGACAAACGAACTTACAAAGGAACAAACGGACGAACGAACAAACGAACGGACAAACGGCTGTCCGAGTAACCGACTGGCCACTTTCTTCAAAAGCAACTCATTTCCTTCATGGAAGTTACCTTCCCTTTATCGAGTGCGTTATTTCCCTTTACTCCATCTCTTCCTTGCGTACGTACTGCTTCCTCTTGTAAATGACGTGTTATTTCTGTAAATGACGTGTTATTTCTGTAAATGACGTGCTATTTCTATAATGACGTGCTATTTCTGTAAATGACGTGTTATTTCTGTAAATTTACGTTGCTATTTCTGTAAATGACGTGTTATTTCTGTAAATTAGTGCTATTTCTGTAAATGACTTGTTATTTCTGTAAATGACGTATTATTTCTGTAAATGACGTGTTATTTCTGTAAATGACGTGTTATTTCTGTAAATGACGTGCTATTTCTGTAAATGAGTGTTATTTCTGTAAATGACGTGCTATTTCTGTAAATGATGTGCTATTTCTGTAAATAGCGTGCTATTTCTGTAAATGACGTGCTATTTCTGTAAATTATGTGCTATTTCTGTAAATGACGTACTATTTCTGTAAATTACAAGCTATTCCTGTAAATGACTTGTATTTCTGTAAATGACGTGCTATTTCTGTAAATGACGTGCTATTTCTGTAAATGACGTGCTATTTCTGTCAATTATATGCTATTTCTGTCAATTATGTGCTATTTCTGTAAATGACGTGCTATTTCTGTAAATGACGTGCTATTTCTGTCAATTAGTGCTATTTCTGTCAATTATGTGCTATTTCTGTAAATGACATGCTATTTCTGTAAAGTATTCGAAATCGTGCTATTTCTGTCAAATACGTGCTATTTCTGTCAATTAAGTGCTATTTCTGTAAATTATGTGCTATTTCTGTAAATACGTGCTATTTCTGTAAATGGACGTGCTATTTCTGTAAATGACGTGCAATTTCTGTAAATTACGTGCTATTTCTGTCAATTACGTGCTATTTCTGTAAATTATGTGCTATTTCTGTAAATTATGTGCTATTTCTGTAAATTAATATGTGCTATTTCTGTAAATTGCGTGCTATTTCTGTAAATACGTGCTATTTCTGTAAATACGTGCTATTTCTGTCAATTAGTGCTATTTCTGTCAAATTACGTTATTTCCGTAATTACTGTGCTATTTCTGTAAATGAGTGCTATTCTGTAAATGAAAGTGCTATTTCTGTAAATGACGTGCTATTTCTGTAAATGACGTGCTATTTCTGTAAATGACGTGCTATTTCTGTAAATTATGTGCTATTTCTGTAAATGACGTGCTATTTCTGTAAATTATGTGCTATTTCTGTAAATGACGTGCTATTTCTGTAAATTATGTGCTATTTCTGTAAATGAGTGTTCTATTTCTGTAAATGACGTGCTATTTCTGTAAATGACGTGCTATTTCTGTAAATGACGTGCTATTTCTGTAATGACGTGCTATTATGTAAATTATGTGCTATTTCTGTAAATTATGTGCTATTTCTGTAAATGACGTGCTATTTCTGTAAATGACGTGCTATTTCTGTAAATATGTGCTATTTCTGTAAATGACGTGCTATTTCTGTAAATGACGTGCTATTTCTGTAAATGACGTGCTATTTCTGTAAATGACGTGCTATTTCTGTAAATGACGTACTATTTCTGTAAATGACGTGCTATTTCTGTAAATGACGTGCTATTTCTGTCAATTATGTGCTATTTCTGTAAATGACGTGCTATTTCTGTCAATGACGTGCTATTTCTGTAAATGACGTGCTATTTCTGTAAATGACGTGCTGTTTCTGTAAATGACGTGCTATTTCTGTAAATGACGTGCTATTTCTGTAAATTATGTGCTATTTCTGTAAATGACGTGCTATTTCTGTAAATGACGTGTTATTTCTGTAAATGACGTGCTATTTCTGTAAATGACGTGCTATTTCTGTAAATTATGTGCTATTTCTGTAAATGACGTGCTATTTCTGTAAATTATGTGCTATTTCTGTCAATTATGTGCTATTTCTGTCAATTATGTGCTATTTCTGTAAATGATGTACTATTTCTGTAAATGACGTGCTATTTCTGTAAATTATGTGCTATTTCTGTAAATTATGTGCTATTTCTATAAATGACGTGCTATTTCTGTAAATGACGTGCTATTTCTGTAAATGACGTGCTATTTCTGTCAATTATGTGCTATTTCTGTCAATTATGTGCTATTTCTGGAAATGACGTGCTATTTCTGTAAATGACGTGCTATTTCTGTAAATGACGTGCTATTTCTGTAAATGACGTGCTATTTCTGTAAATTATGTGCTATTTCTGAAAATTACGTGCTATTTCTGTAAATGACGTGCTATTTCTGTAAATGACGTGCTATTTCTCTAAATGACGTGCTATTTCTGTAAATGACGTGCTATTTCTGTAAATTATGTGCTATTTCTGTAAATGACGTGCTATTTCTGTAAATAATGTGCTATTTCTGTAAATAATGTGCTATTTCTGTAAATAATGTGCTATTTCTGTAAATAATGTGCTATTTCTGTAAATAATGTGCTATTTCTGTAAATTATGTGCTATTTCTGTCATTTATGTGCTATTTCTGTCAATTATGTGCTATTTCTGGACTGGTAAATATGTCTGTGTGTTGTTTTCGTATCGCACCGAAGATTCAAAGATCGAAACTGGTAAATATCTCGTCTTTGTCTGCGATCATCAGGACCTGGCCAGCTCATGGTTTTATGTGCAGGCTTAAGGCTTGTGCCATGATTACCATCACATGACAACTGTGACGTTAGTGCATATGGAATTCGTCCCGAGCGCGGAGACGTCATCTTGAGAAACCGAAACTGTACCTGTGATCATCGTTAGGTTAAATCCAAGGGGGACTACACCATATTTAGTGATAAATCGCTCTCGTACAAAAAAGTTCAACTCTGTCTGTCTTAATGTA
>CM060313.1:12623322-12625822 GCA_030674185.1 Monoplex corrugatus | reverse complement strand
TCATCATTTAACAATTTTCTAATCCCCTCCCCCTCTTGAATATTATTGTGTGGGTTTCTTTAGTTTTATTGCTAATTTTCCTCTTTTCCTTTGCTTAATGTTTGTGTATTCTAAGCTTATATTTTTTTATTCTTGTTTAAAGATGAGAGACTCCGATGTTCAATTCCAAGTCTTTTTTTCTTCTTTTTTCTTTTTCTTTTTCTTCTTTCTTTTTTTTTTTTTCTCTCTTTTCTTTTTCTTCTTCTTCTCTTTTCTCTTCTTTTCTTTTTTTTCTTTTCTTTTTTTTCTCTTTTCTTCTTTTCTTTCTTCTCTTTTCTCTTTTTTTTTTCTTTTTTCTTCTTCTCTTTTTTTTCTTTCTTTCTTTGTTTCTTTTTTCTTATTTTTTTCTTCGCAATTCTTCTTTTTTTACTTCGACAATCTTTTTCTTCGTCAATTCTATCTCTTCGCAATTCTTCTTCTTCTTCTTCGCAATTCTTCTTCTTCTTCTTCCAATTCTTTCTTCTTCTTCGCATTCTTCTTCTTCTTCTTCTTCTTCTTCTTCTTCTTCTTCTTCTTCTTCTTCTTCTTCTTCTTCTTCTTCTTCTTCTTCTTCTTCTTCTTCTTCGCATTCTTCTTCGCATTCTTCTTCTTCTTCTTCTTCTTCTTCTTCTTCTTCCTTCTTCTTCTTCTTCTTCTTCTTCTTCTTCTTCTTCTTCTTCTTCGCATTCTTCTTCTTCGCATTCTTCTTCTTGCATTCTTCTTCTTCCTTCTTCTTCCTTCTTCTTCTTCTTCGCATTCTTCTTCGCATTCTTCTTCGCATTCTTCGCATTCTTCTTCGCATTCTTCGCATTCTCTTCTTCGCATTTTCTTCTTCGCATTCTTCTTCGCATTCTTCCTTCTTCCTTCTTCTTCTTCTTCTTCTTCTTCTTCTTCTTCTTCTTCTTTCTTCTTCTTCTTCTTCTTCTTCTTCTTCTTCTTCTTCTTCTTCTTCTTCTTCTTCTTCTTCTTCTTCTTCTTCTTCTTCTTCTTCTTCTTCTTCTTCTTCTTCTTCTTCTTCTTCTTCTTCTTCTCTTCTTCTTCTTCTTCTTCTTCTTCTTTCTTCTTCTTCTTCTTCTTCTTCTTCTTCTTCTTCTTCTTCTTCTTCTCTTCTTCTTCTTCTTCTTCTTCTTCTTCTTCTTCTTCTTCTTCTTCTTCTTTTTTCTTCTTCTTCTTCTTCTTCTCTCGTCTTTCTTCTCCTTCTTCTTCCTATTTTTCTTTTCATCATCTTCTTGTTGTTGTTCTTCTTCTTCAACTTGTTCTTCTCCTCCTCCTCTTAATTCTTCTCCTTCTCTTCATTTATTATTCTTCTTTCTCTTTTCTTTTTCTTTTTCTTGCAATCCTTCCCCAAAGGTTTCTATTTCATTTGACATTTTAGACCAGAAAGTTCATTCAGTCAGGTAAAAAGTCAATTTGACTTCTTGTTTTTTTGTTTTTTATGTTTTCTTTTCTTTTCTTTTTGTACCATCCAAAATAGGACAACCTGTTTTCCCTCTCTCCGGGTTCTGATAATTTACGAGCATTTACTTCGTTTGTTCAGTTTTACTTAATACTTTTCACCTTCAACTTTTGTTTCTATGTTATGTTATATATATATATTATATATATGTATATATATATATATATATATATATATATATATATATATATATCATCATCATCATCATCATCAGGTGCCCTGCCGCATGGCGTTGGCGACCATGGACTTCCAACCATCTCTATCTCTCGTTGCCCCCACCCTCTTCATCCTCAGCCACTCTGCAATCCGTCCAGCATTCTCTCCCTGGGTCTACCTGGTGCTCTCTTTCCCTCCAGCTTTCCCGCTGTGACCAGGTGCTCCAAATCCCCCTTCCTCATAAAATGGCCTATAAATGTTGCTTGTCTTTTCCTAATCCTCCCTATCAGTGATCGACTTGTGTCCGCCTCCATCAAGATGCCTCGCCCGCCCTCTTTGCTTCCATGGTACTCTCAACATTCTTCTGAGAAACCACATCTCGGCTGCCTCAATCCTGCTCTGGCCTTGCCTGCTGACTGCCACGCCTCGCATCCGTACAACAGTATTGGTTCTATATAACACTCAAGGACTCTCTTTCTGATGTTAATTGATAGGCATTTGCTTAAGACTACTTAGCTGCAAAACAGGAAGGATCTAATGAAAATTTAATTTCTTTTGTTCTTGCTGTTGACGACTCAGGAGACAGAGCAATGCTTCTACGTCTTTACTGGAACATACTGTCTGATTTTCAACTGACACTGATAGATGGTTGGACGGACGGATGGATAGATGGGTGGATGGATGGATGGAGAGTCAGACAGACACACAGAGACTACAACCTATCTACCTATCCATCCATCCATCTATCCATCCATCCATCTATCAATCCATCCATCAAGAACAAGAACAAGAACAAGAAGAAAAGAAAAAAATAGGAAGAAGGAGACGAAGAAGACGAAGAAAAAGAACAAGAACAAGAACAAGAACAAG
>CM060313.1:12608322-12610822 GCA_030674185.1 Monoplex corrugatus | reverse complement strand
GATGACTTGGTACTTTAGCTTCGGTTTTTTGGTACTGGTAGCTGATAGCTGATTGTGGGCTGACCGTTTTTCTGCTTGATTCCTTGTGATGATGGTTGACTGAGATTGCTGTTTTGCTTGGAATGGACGTGCGTGGTTTTGTGGATGGGCGTGCGTGTGTGTTCTGGTTTTTGGTTGATAGGAATATGCTTACTATTGTTGTGGTTGCTGTGTGTGTGTTTCCACCGCAGGGTTGTGTTGGAACATGTTGATTGCTGAGGGTAGTAGTCTTGGGTCGTTGTGTCTTGTGATGGATGGATGTGCAGTGTGGGGTGGTTGGGGGTTAGTATGTGTAACTGTGAGTGTGTGTGTGTGTGTGTGTGTGTTGTGTTGTGTTGTGTGTGTGTGTGTGTGTGGTGTGTGTGTGTGTTGTTGTGTGTGTGTGTGTATAGTGTGTGTGTTTGTGGGATGTGGCGCGTAGTATTGTGTCTGGTCTGTGTTGTGTATGTGTGCGTACTGCGCGCGCGGGGCGTGTGTGTGTTGTGTGTGTGGTCTTTGTGTTGTGTGTCGTTTCTTGTGCTTTTGTGGTCACGGTATCTGTGGCAATTGTTGTGCAAACTACAGAGTGATGATGGTGATGAGTGAGATAGGATGAACAACCATGATGCTATGAGTCTATTCCGATGAAACTGTGTGGACGAAGCGTCATTCTACGCTTACTATCATAAGATATTGGCTCGACCAGGCCAGAGTGTATACAGCACCTGCAATTGCTGTGTGAGGAGTTTGAGCAAATTACTGGATGTGACCCTTGACTGTGTGTGTCCAATGTTTTCACGAACACTGCACGTCCAATCCGGTTAGGAGGCAATAAAACATGAAATTCAGAATGCTTTTGACAGGAATGATGCGGAGTTTACAACCCTCAAAACTTCCGGTCGATATGGCAATATTCATGGCGGTTGGCCTTGACGTCTAAAGCTTCCGGTTTTTTTGTACTGGCCTAATAGCTATGTAGAACCGACCGATTTACTGAATTTCACTTAGTCCAAGAGATGTTACTGAAAAGACTAGCACGACTCTGCACACAAGAAACCCTCACACGTTTTGTGATTGGGCGCAGTGGTTATGCTGGTTTTCTGGTGAAGGCTACTATCTACAATACGTCCTTGAATGGTGGTGTGTGTGTTTCCGGTACTGTGAACATGTCCTAGATTCGAGGGTAGTAGACCTGGACAATGTGTCTTGTGATGGATGGATTGGACTATCATTGTGGGGAGGGGAGCGTGAAAAGATTGGTGAAGTGAACTGATGATGTTATGGTGTGAGTGTATGAAGGTGTGTTAATAGTGTGGTTTAGCAAGTTGTAGATGTGTGGTCCACACGCACGCAGCAAGTAGTTGTATTGTGTGTTAATGATGAATGTGCAGTGTGCTAGTGATGACGTATGTGTGTGTAGAAGTGCAATGTGCAGTTGTTTAGTGTTTACGTATGTGTATGCGCGCAAAATGATGTGTGCAGTGACGATGCATGCATGCGTTTTGTGTTGTGTGTGTTGTGTTGTGTGTTCAGTGTGTGTGTGTGTGTGCGATGTGTGTGTGATGTGTGTGTGAGTGTGAGTGTTATGTGCATGTGTGTTGTGGTATCGTATGTGTATGTGCACATTGTGTGTGTATTGTGTGTATGTGTGTGTGCGTGTGTTGTGTTGTGTTGTGTTGTGTTGTGCGTGTGTGTGTGTGTATGTATGTTTGTGTATGTGTGTGTGTGTGTGGGTGTGAGTGAGAAAGAGAGAGAGAGCGAGAGAGAAAGAGAGACAGACAGACAGAGAGAGAGAGAGAGAGGCAGACAGACAGACAGAGTGATGCAGAATGTGTGTGGTGTGTGTGTGTATGTGTGTGTTGTGTTGTGTGTGTGTGTGTGTGTGTGTGTGTGTGTGTGTGTGTGTGTGTGTGTGTGTGTGTGTGTGTGTACATGTATGTATGGTGTGTGTGTGGTTTGAGGGTTTTATCGTGCACGCAACATGTGTGGAAGATAGGATTTGCATATGTGTGTATGTGTGTGAGCGAGAGAAAGAAGAGATAAAACATACGAATATGAAAATATATTTATGCACACGTACATGTATGCGTGCACACGCTGCACAACACAACACGACGCAACACAGCACAACAAAAGAAAACACAACCAACAGAACAGAACACAACACAACGCAACACAACACACAACACACAACACGCACACACACACACACACACACACACACACACACACCACACACACACACACACACACACACACACACACACACAAAACAAACACACACACACACACACGCAAACACACACACATACGCTCACATGCTCACACAGTACACACACACAGACACACATACGCGCGCGCGCACACACACACACACACACAAACTTACACACATTCACGCGCACACACACAGACACACGCACACACACAGACACACTACACAAGACAATACCCACGTACACACACACACACACGCACACAC
>CM060313.1:12598322-12600822 GCA_030674185.1 Monoplex corrugatus | reverse complement strand
GATCGCCAACGCCATGCGGCAGGACACCTGATGATGATGATGATGATGTCTTTGCATAAACCCTGTGCTTTGGTCCGACATTTCTTATTTGAATTTCAAACATCGGATAATATCCATGGAAACACATACGTCAGCATCAAATGACTGAGCTGACAGAAATCAGCCATAAAACAGATCTTAACTCACGAAGTAGTCAAGTGGGAAAATATCGGACTTTCAGTCACAAGGTTCCGAGTTCGATCTTGCCTAAGATGGCTATGTCGTCAGCCATATCGCCTGAGATGGTAACATAACACTGAACCAGATCAAAACATCAGATTGTAAAATAACAGACTCGGCTTGTCTACATAACTCGAGAGAAGCAATTGAGACTGGTTTCGTAAAATCACTGGTGTAGTTATTGGTTTTGTAGAATTTGTGAATGTATTCCACTGCTCTCATATTTTATTTGTACACACAGAAGGAAAGAGAGAAAGGTAGACAAGTAGGAATACACGACTGTTATGTGAATGTACGCGGCCAGACAAAGTGTTTCCAGAAACAGACCACATATGATAAACTTTATGTAAAATCATTTATAGAACCTCAACGTTGTACATGCTCTTGTTAACTTTGCCTAAGCTTTACAATTTTCTGAGTGCTATACAAATCAAGAAAACAAAAAAGAAAGCTCCACGTAGACCTGTGGGATCATAGGCCCAGGCCTTGATAAAGGTATCCCAATGAAATTCTCACCAAAATTTAACTCCGGATGACTGAATGCCTCTGGGCTGTATATTTCCTTCAACAAAACTGCCATCAGCTACAGGTTTCTAGATTTTTCTCCTGTTGAGGATATACACATGTTCGCATAAAGTCAACGATTTTGGATTAAACTATCAGTCAGATTAACAAGCATTATTAATCAGTTGCGGTGTTGTGTACTGAATGTGAGAGTGAGGGAAAGGTGAGGTTAATGAGGTTGGGGGGTTAGCAAGGGGAGAGAAGCAAGCTAAGGTTAATATCAGAAGACAGCCTTTCCCCTGTATCTTCTTTTATTTATTTATTTTTTTTGTTCAACAAACGTAAACAAAACCACAACAATATCGGCAACCACATATCAACATACAGTTTGGTCAAATGTCCAACAGAAAACTATGAGGACATGTTCTTAAGTTTCTCCTGTTAAGAAGTGAGCGTGGGCGCCTTGTAAGACTTATTCTATCGATGGCAGATCTAAAAAAAACACAAAACAAAAACAAAACAAACAAAACAAAACAAAAAACCTTTTGTGCATAGGCACATTTTGAAATCTCAAATTGGTTGTGTACTCAAAAGCAGATAAAAAAGGAAATGAATGAATAAAATTTAAAAAAAAAATAAAATCTTAAACAAAGTAAAACAAAAATTAACCAAACAAAAGGAGCCATTTTTGTTTGATAAGCATCGAACAAAACTTCGTTGTTCGATTTGTTTTCTTTTCAGAAATGTCCATTTTAATAATTGGAGGCAACGGAAGGTGCGTGCAGCTATACAATATTCGTTCGTTCGTTTGTTTGCTTGTTTGTTTGTTTGTTTGTTTGTTTGTTTGTTTGTTTGTTTATTACACATTGGGGTAGACAGCATCAGTGAAAATGCCATAGTTGTTGTCTCTGTCACAAGCCATCATGATGTAGCTTTTATTACGCCCACGTGGTGCCTCTGCTGGTTTTTTTGTTTTTGTTTCTTGTCTCATTTTTTCTCACAAACCAGTAGTCCTGACTAAAACAGCAATCAAGAAAATGAAAAGCGTCCTTACCAACAAATACCTATCAATTAACACCAGGAAGAGAGTCCTTCAGCGTTACATAGAACCGATAGTGTTTGTACGGATGTAAGGCGTAGACAGTCAACATGCAAAGTCAGAACAAGATTGAGGCAGCTGAAATGTGGTTTCTGAGAAGATTTTAAAAGCGCCATGGACAGCAAAGAAAACAAACGAGACAGTCTTAAAAGAGGCAGACACAGAAAAAGAACATTGCTGAAGAAGATTAGGAAAAGAGAAGCAGCATTTGTGGGAATTTATGAGGCAAGAGAAATTTGAGCACCTAGTCACAACAGGAACACTGGAGGGAAAATGAGCAGAAGGTGAACTCAGGGAGAAAGTACTGGACGGATTTGCGGATTGGATAAAGACAGACAGGGTGGGAGAAGCACTCGCAGGGACAAAGGATAGATTGATGTGGAGGGTCATGATCGCCAGCGCCATGCAGCAGGGCACTTGATGATTATGATGATTAGTCCTGACCACTATCCGTGCCATATGTGGAGGGTCATGATCGCCAGCGCCATGCAGCAGGGCACTTGATGATTATGATGATTAGTCCTGACCACTTTCCCTGCCATAACTGACCACTAACACAGCGTGGTGAAGGGTGAGGAAGGAGTGTTTGGAACACAGCATCAAACGCCGGTCATCTATGTACACAGACAACTGTTATAGGCATGAACCAGAAGAACAAGAAAACCAAAGTAAGCGCGT
>CM060313.1:12585822-12590822 GCA_030674185.1 Monoplex corrugatus | reverse complement strand
GGAGTTATCTCCCATGTAGAATTTCTCAAATCCAACACAGTTTGCGCTACCATTCAGCTAGCATAGACGCAGCCACAAGGCACGAATTGCAAGCTCAGAACATTCCTCTGTCACGGAGTTATCTCCCATGTAGAATTTCTCAAATTCAACACAGTTTGAGCTACCCATTCCTCTGAGGAATGTTCTGAACTTCAATTCCGTGCCTTGTGGCTGCGTCTATGCAGCTGAATGGATAGCGCTAAACTGTGTTGGATTTGAGAAATTGTACATGGGAGATAACTCCGTGACTCTCAAGAGTTCATGTTACTTAGTTAATCTGTTGTTGTTGTGAAAAGTTTACGGCACAAAGTGTCAGTCAAGAACACGACCTGGGTGTTGTAAATCATTCTGCTTCTGATACTGTTTGCTGAAGGAAACATTACTTCCACTTCAATCTTGTAGCCGGTACAGTCCAGTGGAGGCCTGTTGGGATTGTCTCGCCTGCCATTCTCCACTAGGGTATCAGATGTACATCCTTGCTCCTCTTGCGCCTGACAGTATCTGTTGTTGATTCGTCTGTAAAAACTCGTATCGACGCTTCATGTGGTGCCTTCTAACATGACAACCATCAGTGTTGTCTTTGTTATGTTACTCTGCTCGTTTTTTGTTGTGATGTGAGGAACTGTGGTGTGGACTGTCACTCTTTCTGTTCAGTCTTCCCCAAGGTGGGGTCTGTCTCAGGGGAGAAGGTAAGAGGTTCAACCTGTTCTGGGAGTCTTGCCTGGTGTTACCAATACTCGTGCCTCTGTGGCTAAGCTGGATCTATTCAGCCTACCAGAAGAGTGACATTGACTGGATGGTTATTAGTGCATCTGTATTTGATAGAGAGCATCACTTTTTTTTTTTTTGTTCTCTTCTTATACTCAGTGGATGTAGGCAGGTCACCTGTTCCATTTTTTTCTATTGATGTGGACTCCAATGCAATCGTGATGATCCTCATAAATGCAATCGGTTACAAAGAACATTGTTTATATAAAGCTGTAACTCTATAGGACATGACATTTATTTTTCAATTTGATAAAAAGAAAGACAAGAAATGTACCAGTTTGCCAGCTTTATCACGTTTACAAGCCATTTCTGCTGGTTTTTTGTAAGCGTTTGGATTTTTCTAGGATATGTTATTGCACGTTGTTTTATGTTCACTGTGCAAGCAGCATATTGTTGCGCAGACTGCGTATTCCATCTTCCGTGGACACGCATCCACGGTGTTTCCGTGCTTTCGTAAACCACCGAACACTGAATTGACCTGCAGGATATTTGCCTTGCATACACGTGTTGACCTAAGGGATCGGAAAATCTTCATCCTTTACCCATCAGGTGTGAAGTATCGAAGCAGGATCGAACCCAGGTCTTCCAATCGGAAGGCTGACATATCGCCCACTTGACTACAGACTCCATTTTATTACATATGTAAGACTGTCGAACAGTGTGTAAGTTTTCTGAATTTTGTAATTAGTGTTCTTAATTTCTGATAATCTGTATTGTCACAATATGTTGCAACCTGCTTTGATAGTTTAACAAGAGTTTTTTCTACAATAAATGTACATACTGATATATCATCATCCTCTCATCAGCGTGTGCCCTTCCGCATGGCGTTGGCGATCATGGCCCTCCACACGAATCTATCCCCTGTCGTTGCAAGTATATCTTCCACCCTGTCTGTCCTCAGCCACCCTGCAAGTCCGTCCGATATTTTTCCCTGGGTCTAATTGGTGTTTTCTTTCCCTCCAGCTTTCCTGTTGTGACCAGGTGATTTAATTCCCCTTTCATCACAAAATGTCCAATAACTGTTGCTTGTCTTTTCCTAATCTCTTTTTTTTTCTTTGCTGTCCATGTAACTTTCAACATTTTTCTTAGAAACCACATTTTCAGTTGCCTCAATTTTGTTCTTACATTGCGTGTTGACTGTCCAGATAGATAGACAGATAGACAGACAGACAGACAGACGGACAGACGGACAGACAGGCAGACAGATAGATAGATAGAGAGAAAGGGAGAGAGAGAGAGAAAGAAAGAGAGAGAGCGAGAAAGAAAGAAAGAGAGAGAGAAAGAGTAAGAGAGATAGAGAAAGAAAGAGACAGAGAGAGAAAGAGAGAGAGAGACAGAGAGAGAGAGAGAGAGAGAGAGAGAGAGAGAGAGAGAGAGAGAGAGAGAGAGAGAGAGAGAGAGAAATCATATTTATGTATGTCATGATACGTCAGTCTAGTATAATTTATATAAACACATGGTTGAAACCAAATTCCCAATGTTTGACCCAATTTTTGTTTTTGTTAATCCAGTTTAATTAGAGTTCACTCTCTCCAGCTGTTGTATAGAACAGTACCACCTCCACAGAGAGATGCGTGCCGAATCTTTCACACAAGCCACAAGTTTTATGCGAGTCCTTCAGCAGAGTTGGCAGTCCCATAAAAAAGTCTTTATATCCATTCTGGAACTTTAAATGCCAGAACTTAACCAGCCGAAAGAAACCTCAGAGAACGAGAAAGACAGAGGGGAGCAATGAAGCGAAAAGATTAAGACTGGAATGATTGCTCTTGAGCCCCCATCTGTCAAATCTTTACGCTAGCCGTCAGCTTGCCAACACGCAAACCATGTGTGCAAAGCAGATCACGTTGACCGCGAAAGACAGGTCCCTGTAGAACCTTTCTTTCATATTTGAGCCTTGAAAAGTGGAGAAGGCTACCTCCGATTGGGTAGATGGGTGACCATGTCCAACCCAATGGATCGTAGATGGCGTATGGTGGATGACCTTTAAGATATGGAGGTTAGCTGTAAAATAAGCCCGGTTTCCTTGGGAGAAGAAGGAATTCTAGATCGATAGGCGATGATATCTCTCATGACAGGTGGGATGGCTCTTGGCATGGTCATCATCATCATCGTCGTCGTCGTCGTAATCATCATCATCACCATCATCATCATCATCATCATCATCAGGTGCCTTGCCGCATGGCGTTGGCGATTATGGACTTCCATCTGTCTCTATCACTTGTTGCCTCAAGCATCTCTTCCACCCTCTTTGTCCCCAGCCACTCTGCAAGTCCGTCTAGCATCTTCTCCCTGGGTCTACCCGGTGCTCTCTTTCCTTCCAGCTTTCCCGTTGTGACTAGATGTTCCAATTCCCCTTTCCTCATAAAATGGCCTATGAATGTTGCCTGCCTTTTCCTAATCTTCCTTATGAATGATCCACTTGTGTCTGCCTCCATCAAGACTGTCTCGTTTGTTTTCTTTGCTGTTTGTCATGGTCACACCTAGAAAATACCATAGTACGGAGTCTCATGTGCATAAGGGCAGCCTAAAGCCTTAATCTCTTGCACTTCCAGGGTATATCTTTGGTTAGGCGTCAAGACACTGTGGGGACTATGCCATGTCTACAGTATCTAGAAAAACAGAAACTAAAAGGATTCGGTCACCTCATAAGGCTTCCGAGCAAACAGCCGTCATACAAAGCTTACAACATAAAAAGAAGGAAAGGGGCGTACTACAAAAAGTTCAAATACCTGGAACGGTCATTTCATCAGACGGCAGATGCACATCGGAAATAGCTGGCAGAATCGGCCAAGCCAAAACAGCATTCAAGAAGATGACAAGCATTCTTACCAACAAATGCCTATCAATTAACATCAGAAAGAGAGTCCTTGAATGTTATATAGAACCAATACTGTTGTACGGATGCGAGGCGTGGACAGTCAGCAAGCAAAGCCAGAGCAGGATCCAGGCAGCCGAGATGTGGTTTCTCAGAAGAATGTTGAGAGTTCCATGGACAGCAAAGAAAACAAACGAGACAGTCTTGATGGAGGCAGACACAAGTAGATCACTCATAAGGAAGATTAGGAAAAGACAAGCAACATTTGTGGGCCATTTTATGAGGAAGGGGGATTTGGACCACCTGGTCACAACGGGAAAGTTGGAGGGAAAGAGAGCACCAGGTAGACCCAGGGAGAGAATGCTGGACGGACTTGCAGAGTGGCTGGGAATGAAGAGGGTGGGAGAGATGCTGGGGGCAACGAGAGATAGAGATGGTTGGAAGTCCATGGTCGCCAACGCCATGCGGCAGGGCACCTGATGATGATGATGATGACTAGGAAAAGATGTATAGAAAGTGTGACAGAACAAATAAATAAAATCATCCTAACTATAGCAAATGATATACATCTGGCACATGTCCGACAGCTGCACCCCCATCAACGCTTTATTATCAACGGCACAAGAGGACAGGAGAAAGTAAATAAAGTAATTGATTTCGTGGGGTAACCGCTGCAGAAAATCTACAGTGCTGAAGTCGGAGGTATCGGGCCGGCAGGGGCTTTCTGACAAACCAGCGCACATGGCAATGTAATTCAAATGTCTGCATGGTCACCTACATCAGACAGAATGGCATTTTACCACTGAAATCCCTTCAGGATGGAACAGTGCCGGGTCCTCAGCCTCTATCTATCTATATTCTATCTATCTATATTCATTATCTATCTATCTATCTATCTATCTATCTATCTATCTATCTATCTATTCTATCTATCTATATTATCTATCTATCTATCTATCTATAATCTATCTATCTATCTATTTATCTATCTATCTATCTATACTATCTATCTATCTTGCTATCTATCTATCTTCTATCTATCTATCTGTCTATCTATCTATCTATCTATCTATCTATAATCTATCTATCTGTCTATCTATCTGTCTATCTGTCTGTCAATCTATCTATCTATCTATCTATCTATCTGTCTATCTATCTATCTATCTATCTGTCTGTCTGTCTCTCTATACATATACCTCTCTATCTATCTATCTATCTATTATCTATCTCTCTCTCTATCTATCTGTCTCTCTATCTATCTGTCTGTCTATCTATCTATATGTCTGTCTTTCTGTCTATCAATCTATTTATTTATCTATCTATCTGTGTGTCTGTCTAGCAAGATAACTAGCTAGCTAGCTAGGTATACATCAATTAT
>CM060313.1:12553322-12560822 GCA_030674185.1 Monoplex corrugatus | reverse complement strand
GACAGAGGCAGACAGACAGACAGACAGACAGACACACACACACACACACACACACACACACACACACACACACACACACACACACACACACACACACACACTGAATGTTGAGCAAGGATACCCTCGACTATAACTCACGAAAAAAAAAAAAAAGACAAAAAAAGGAAAAAAGGACACAAACACCTGACGATCATCATCCTGCCAAAAATATCCAAACACACCATGCCATGTGTGGCCCAACGTTCAAATCTTAAGCTTAGGACACGAGTAACCCAGGTTCGAATCATGAATCTGACATAGATTTCTCCACCTATTCCAAACAAATGCCTATCAATTAACATCAGAAAGAGAGTCCTTGAATGTTATATAGAACCAATACTGTTGTACGGATGCGAGGCGTAGACAGTCAGCAAACAAAGCCAGAGCAAGATTGAGGCAGCCGAGATGTGGTTTCTAAGAAGAATGTTGAGAGTTCCATGGACAGCAAAGAAAACAAACGAGACAGTCTTGATGGAGGCAGACACAAGTAGATCATCATAAGGAAGGTTAGGAAAAGACAGGCAACATTTATAGGCCATTTTATGAGGAAAGGAGTTTTGGAGCACCTGGTCACAACGGGAAAAGCTGGAGGGAAAGAGAGCACCAGGTAGACCCAGGGAGAGAATGCTGGACGTACTTGCAGAGTGGCTGGGGACGAGGAGGGTGGGGGAGATGCTAGGGGCAACGAGAGATAGAGATGGATGGAAGTCCATGGTCGCCAACGCCATGCGGCAGGGCACCTGATGATGATGATGATTCCGATGCACTAGATCTTAAGAGGTGGTTTAGGCGCTAGTCTTTCTGAAAAACGATAAACCGAGACCCAGTGTACATGACGTACTCAACACACGTTAAGGATCCCATGGCAACAAAGGAGTTATCCCTGGAATAAAATTATGTAGAAAAATATGCTCTTCTCAGATAAACAGAAATACATTCATGCGAAGCACAGACAAAAAAACATGAGTGGCGCTGCACTGTGGCGACGAACTCTTGAGAAACGCAGCTCAAATTTCATACAGTAAACCCATTGTGAAAAAAAAAAATAATGCAAATAAAAAAGTAACTGTAACATTTTAGATACTCATACAGAAGGCACATGCCTTTCCGATTTGTTTACCACTTCTAGATTAAAAACCACAACAACAACAACAAAAAGTAAAGAAACAGACACAATATTTAAAACAAAAACAAACAAACAAACAAACAAAAAAACAAACAAACAAACAAAACAAAAACTGAATAGGAAGCGATTAAAAAAGTACATAATGATCAATATAAAAAATCGAATAAGAAGCTATTACGAAAGTATAAAATGGTCAGATGTAAATGGCACTTCCGAGTCATCAGCATGTAATCATCTTAACAGTGTAAAATGTCACTGCCTGTACTCCAGTCTAGCAGGCATCTTCATCTATACAAAGGAAGATTTTCGGGGGGGGGGGAGGGGGAGTTGAATATGAGTGGAAGGGGACCCGTGTGTGTGTGCAGGCAAACGAATGAGCACGTACGCCCAAGAAGCAAAAAAAAAATAAATAAATAAAAACGATTTCAAATTCAGTTTCTCAAGATGGCGTCTCCGCGCTCTGAATAAATTCCACAGGCACTGACGTCACTGACGTCAACATGATGAAGAAGATCCAAAATGATCAGGGCTGAAGCCAAAAGCCTGCGTGTCAGCTCTGTGAGCTGGCAAGCTGTAAAGGTTTGTCCTGGCGTATGGGTTTTTATGTCTGGCTTTTATCCATCTGTTACTGGAACAATTTAGGCCATGTTACAGTGACATGCATTACAAATGACACAGAGATCGAGGAAGAAATCAGAAAAAGAAAAAAGCCGAGGTGAAATAGAGTACTTATTGAATTACACGACCCAGAAAAAGGTGGGATTTATAAAGGGAGGAGAAGCATTATGACCAGCACCCAGAATTATCACCAACACTTTGCTAACAATAGCCACACTTCCAGCATCATTAAGGGATTTTGGCAGACACAAACAGAAAACAACAACACACCTTTTTTTCTGGAAACAACAAAAAAGCAAAACAAGAAAAAAGAAACAAAAACAAACAAACGAGAAACTTTTTTTTTAAATAACGAAAAGGAAGGAAAAAAGAACTTAGGACAAGACAGAAAAAAAAAAAAGTTAATGAAAATAAATAAAGGATAGAAAGCAGGATAAAGTTTAAGTAAAACAAAACATGGAAGGAAGACTGCAAAAACGTGAATGATAAGATGCAAAGAAAGAGAAGGGGAAAAAAACACAAACAAACAAACAACAAAAGAAGGTAAAGAAAATGAAGGACACAAAAAAGGAGAGAACATAAAGAAGCCAGTAAATTAGGGAAAAAAGCTTGAGAGAAAATAAGGAAGAATGGAAGAAAGAAAGACAAATAAATAAGAAAGAAAGAAAGAAAAGAGAAGTCAGAACACGTTTGGAGCAGAGACATTTCTGGCATATATAACCAGCCAGTGCCTCCTACCGTCAGAAGGCGGGTCACAGGCATCCATAATTGATTCTTCACTCGGTGTGCACGGAACACGTGTCCTGTGGCGACTCCCAGAGGACCCAGCTTTCAATCTCTAGAACCCCATCTTCCCCATTCACCCTCTCCTCATCCTATCTCCTGTTTCCTCATCACCACCACTTTTTCTTCTCTACCCATCCCTCGTTTTCCCCCTTTCCTCATTTCTATCAGTCTTTCGTCTTGCTTAGTAATTATGCAAAATCAACTCATAGGATTTGTCCCCGTCCTCAGTGCTCACAATCAGCTTCGAACGACAGTCAACACGAAGCTATTGGAAATCCATCACTGTGTGTGTTGTGTGTTTTCTGGATGACAAAATGACCATTCTTTTTGCCTCTTGTCTTCCAGTTTAAACAAGGAATAAAAAGGGATGTAAACAAAGGAGAGGTGGCTACTTGGGGGTGGGATGTGTTAAGAGGAAGATTGCAATTCCTACTGAAACGTGGCTTTTTTTCCCTGTCAATATGTCTGTCTGTGTACAATGACGTGACGTATCAGCAGGAGTTTACTGACTGTTTGTTGGGTGAATCTTTACTAAATGTGAGCAAAACGATCTAAGTGATGTTAACCAAAGAACATAACTCTTGAGAGTCACGTAGGAATTATCTGCCATGTTGTAGAACTTCTCCAATCTAACACAGTTTGCGCTACCCATTCAGTTAGCATAGAAGCAGCTACAAAGCACAAAAACCGTAAGCTCAGAACATTCCCCAAAATGATGGTATGGTAAGTCACAGAATAAACATATTTGGATTGTGATGCCTGAAAGTCATCGTAATGCCAAGGGAAGAAATGCCTGGAATAATGATTTTCAATATCAATAAGCAGTATCTTTTTCACGAATGGCAATACCATCTGCATTTTCTCTTCAAACTTGTTATAGTCAAACAATGTCTTTCTACACAAGGTGACTGATGACTGGGTCTGAATGGGTCATGCGACGCATGGGCAGCCCCCTTTCGCTTGATGGAAGAACTATCGAGTGGCGTCGGGAGCTTGGGAGCTGACTGTTCGGAAAGTGTCAAGGCATTGCAAAAGAACTAAGAGGAAACAGGAGAATTTTTTTATAATATTAATCAAAGGACATAACTCTTGAGAGTCGCGTAGGAATTATCTCCCATGTTCTGAGCTTACGATTTTTGTGCTTTGTGTCTGCTTCTATGCCAGCTGAATGGGTAGCGCAAACTGTGTTAGATTTGAGAAGTTTCACAACATGGGAGATAATTCCTACGTGACTTTCAAAATTTATGTCCTTTGATTAATGTCAAGGCATTGGTACTCCGGGTCCCCCGTGTTGTTTCTTGTAACTTGTTACAGTCTGACAACGTCTTTCTAAATAAAATGACAAGTTTTCTAATTTATTCAAAGAAACTGTTCCAATATCACCGACGCCTTAAAAAGATTATGAAATGTGGAGTTTTAGATGGCAACTAGATCGGAGATTGTTTGTTTCTCCATTCTGTTCCTGCTATTCTTCTGGGTTTCCTTTAATCGTTTTGTCATCATTCCACGATTTACTTAACACATGCACACACAGCACAGATAATAATTGCAGAAAAATTGAGGAGCGTTTTTAGAGACGAGCTAAAAAGTTAAAAGACAGATCATTTCGTACCGGCCTCCAGAGAAGGGGTTTGACTGTCACGAAACAAAACAAAAAATCATCTATTCCTCTGCAGAATCCCATTTCCATGCAGATCATACCTTAATAATGTAAACATAATAATAGTTTAGTTTGGACAGCATGCAAATGAGGTTCCACGGAGGGACAAATTTTGTTAGCAAATTGTATTGAATTCGTTTCTGATTACAAGCCAGAGCTATTCAAGTTGAAAAAAATTGTTCAAAATATTCAGTGATAATATGCATAGAAACGGTTCTTTTTCCACAATATTATGTTGAATATGTCCCTGGGTTAGAATCTTGTGAAATGTGAGATGAGGACGGTGCTGATACAGTTAGTTATATGCAATTATTTGATTTGATTTCTTTCCTTTAATTCCCCATATGGTCATTCCGCTCCCTTCCGCCTGATCTAATTTCATAATATTTTCGTGATATTCGTCCATTTATGATTTGCTGGTTTGATTGGCTAGCTTATGTTAATAGTTTATGACTGTGGTATTAGGAATACTTTATGTTCTCTCTCTCTCTCTCTCTCTCTCTCTCTCTCTCTCTGTCACACACACACACACACACACACACACACACACACACACACACACGTACACACACACACACACACATCCTCTCTGTCTTCTGTCTGTCTGTCTATCTCTCTCTCTCTGTCACAATACTGGTGGTGGTGGTGGTGGTGTAGTAGTGGTGGTAGTAGTAGTGGTAAGAGTAGTAGTAGTAGTGGTACTAGTAGTAGTAGTGGTAGTAGTGGTAGTAGTAGTAATAATAATAGTAGTAGTAGTAGCAGTAGTAGTGGTGGTGGTAGTAGTAGTAGTAGTAGTAATAGTAGTAGTAGTAGTAGTAGTTGTTGTAGTAGTTGTAGTAGTGGTAGTAGTAGTGGCAGCAGCAGTAGCAGTAATAGTAAGTGGTGGTAGTAGGAATAATGGGGAGTAGGAGTAGGAGAAGTAATAGTAATAGTGGTAGTGGTAGTAGTACAAGCTTTTTCATGGTCAGGGTGCCCTTGAGACGCACGAAATCTGCATTATCTATGTCTCTGTCTCTCTGTCTCTGTCTGTCTGTATGTCTGCATGTCTGCCTGTCTGTCTCTCTGTTTCTGTCTCTCTGTCTCTCTCTCTGTCTCTCTCTGCCCTCTCTGTCTCTCTCTGTATGTGCGTGTGTTTGTCTGTCTGTCTGTCTGTCTGTCTCTGTCTCTGTGTGTGTGTGTGTGTGTGTGTGTGTGTGTGTGTGTTGTGTGTGTCTCAGTGCGTATGTGACAGAGACAGAGAGAGAGAGAGAGAGAGAGAGTGTGTGTGTGTGTGTGTGTGTGTGTGTGTGTGTGTGTGTGTGTGTCTTTATCTGTGTTTCTATAAAAGGGAGATTATTTGAATGGCGTGCATGCCTGTCTTGCTTTTTCTCTGTTTGTATTTTTATTTATTCATTTATTTTGTACGTTTCTTTCTTTCTTTTTTTAGTTTTATATTTCCCTATAGTTTTTCTTCTCTTTTTATTACTGAGTTTTTTTTTAAGCTTATCGATGGCTGTGACGACGAAATGGTGGCGACAGAGAGACGGGGAGGGGGTTGGCAAGGGAGGGAGGAGAACAGAGAGTCGTCTGCATCAAGGACAGGCAGTGGAGCCAATGTGCCAGAGCGTGGGACAGAACTTAACACGCAGGGGTTTTGCCAGCTTATTCTGGGATCGACTGAGAGGTGCCGTGCAGAGTGTGGGCTGTTTCAAAGCCAGCAAACGCTTCAGCCACTCGATTCTTCTCCCAGAGAAGATCTGTTGATATTCTAGACACATGCACACAGCTTAAGACATGCACGCACGAACACAGAGACGCACGTATGCATATATAAAATACGTAGGTGTACGAAAACAGACGCGCACACTCGCACACACACATGCACACTCTACATTTAGAATCATAAACCACTTACACAAACACAAACACGAACACATGCACACACACACACACCACACACACACACACACACACACACACACACACACACACACACACACAAACACACACACACACACGTGCACGCATGCATGCATATGTACTCAACACACACACGCACACACAAACAAACAAACAAACAAACAAACAAACGTGCACACACATGCACACAGAACATACACACGCATGTACACAAACGGTTGCTCACGCACATGGATGCACGAATAACACACCACACACACACACACACACACACACACACACACACACACCACACACACAAACAAACACACACACACACACACACACACACGAACACACACACACACACACACACACACAACACACACACACACACACACACACAAAACACAACACACACACACACACACACACACACACACACACGCACGCACGCACACGCACCACGCACCACACAGCAACACAACAACACACACACACACAGAAACAAACAAACACACGGACACACAAGACACAACAACACACACACAACACAAACAACAAAACAACAACAACAACAACACAACAGCAGCAGCAGAACAACAACAACGCAGGGCGCATGCTTGAACAAAAACAAACAATATTATATGGAAGTGAAAGACACTTTGTCTATTCAATTATTTACTTTTGTTGTGATGATATGCGTTTGTTTGTTTGTCTGTTATTGTTTTGTTATCGTTCTGATTTTTCTCTGATACGTGCATATACGTTGTGTTCGCCCACACGGTGCAGACGATGAGTTAAAACTTGTTGTCTTCAGTGGCTGTGCATGCTTGGTGTGTTTTCAGGTTTCCATGAGTCACCGGTCACAGAAATGACGTATTAAGATCTTGAATATGCATCATTCTTATTCTGAATCTTATTGTTTAAAGCCCAGCCGACTGCACAGAGCCATTTTGGGCTATAACCATTTCAACATCTGATTGAAAAAAAAACAACGGAAAAGAATATCAATTAAAGACATTAATACATGTGTGCGCACACATTGTCGAAGAATTTGCCTCTGGTGTTGACTATTCCGTCGAACTTATCTCCAGAGGACTTCAAACAAACAACCAATCAACCAACCAACCAACCAACCAACCAACCAGCCAAATGAACAAACGAACAAACGAACAAACGAACAAACGAATAAACGAACAAACGAACAAACGAACGAACAAACAAACAAACAAACAAACAAGCAAACAAACAAACAAACAAACAAACAAACAAACAAACAACAACAACAACAAAAACAGAAAAAACAAGAAAGAAAAAAAAAATCAGAACACGTATTCAATACAACAAGACAAGACAGGCTTAAGATTTCGGCCAACTGGCCTTTGTCAAG
>CM060313.1:12528322-12530822 GCA_030674185.1 Monoplex corrugatus | reverse complement strand
CATATGTTCATAGTGTATGGCTTCAATAGATTTAATGAGCTACATATGTTCATAGTGGATATGGCTTCTAATAGATTTAATGAGCTACATATGTTCATAGTGTATGGCTTCTAATAGATTTAATGAGCTACATATGTTCATAGTGGTATGGCTTCTAATAGATTTAAATGAGCTACATATGTTCATAGTGGTATGGCTTCTAATATATTTAATGAGTACATATGTTCATAGTTGTATGGTTCCTAATAGATTTAATGAGTACATATTCATAGTGTGTTCATAGATTTAATGAGTACATTGTTCATAGTTGTATGCTTCTAATAGATTAATGAGCTACATATGTTCATAGTGTATGGCTTCTAATAGATTTAATGAGCTACATATGTTCATATGGTATGGCTTCTAATAGATTTAATGAGCTACATATGTTCATAGTGGTATGGTTTCTAATAGATTTAAATGAGTACATATGTTCATAGTGGTATGGCTTCTAATAGATTTAAATGAGCTACATATGTTCATAGTGGTATGATTCTAATAGATTTAAATGAGCTACATATGTTCATAGTTGTATGGCTTCTAATAGATTTAAATGAGTACATATGTTCATAGTGGTATGGCTTCCAATAATTTAAATGAGTTACATATGTTCATAGTGGTATGATTTCTAATAGATTTAAATGAGCTACATATGTTCATAGTTGTATGGCTTCCAATAGATTTAAATGAGCTACATACTTTTATGTTCATAATGGTATGGCAATCTGTGTCAGCTTCTCTGGAACAACTTTTGGAGACCACTAAATTTAAGATAGTGTTGTCCAAATATAAATATCACATTTCATAATAGAAACACTGCAAGCACGATTGCCGACAGCTGAAAAAACAAAAAACAAAACAAACCCAAAACAAAACTTTTGTAAACTGTTTGTGATGAATGTGTGAGTTAGCCACAGGGGAGAATATAGAAAGAAAAAAAAAACACAACACACCCCGCTCCCACCCCTACCCCACACAAAAGAATAAACGGCAACAATAAATCAACAAGAGCAATAAAGACAAGTAAACAAACAAAAATAGAAACACGATAGCTGTCAAGAAACTATCCCTGTTGATTGTGTGTTTTACTTGTTTTTGAGAGAGAGTGAAAAACTAAAGAGCGAGCGAATTGGCGACACAGCGACAGACAGAGAGAAAGAGAGAGAGAGAGAGAGAGAGAGAGAGAGAGAGAGAGAGAGAGAGAGACAGAGACAGAGACAGACAGAGAAAGACAGAGACAGAGACATAGAGACAGAGGGACAGAGAGAGAGATGGATAGACAGATAGACAGACAGGCAGACAGACGAACAGACAAATAAACAGACAGACAGACAGAGAATGGGAGAGAGACAGAGACAGAAATAGAGAGAGGATGCGTGTGTTTTTTATGTGTGAGTGAGTGAGTTAGTGAGTGGTGTGTGTGTGTGTGTGTGTGTGTGTGTGTGGGGTGTGTGTGTGTGTGTGGTGTGTGTGTACGTGTGTGTGTGTGTGTGTATGTATGTAGTGTGTGTGTGTGTGTTTGTGTGTACGTGTGCGTGTGTGTGTGTGTGTGTGTGTGTGTGTGTGTGTGTGTGTGCGTGTGTGGTGTGTACATGTGTGTGTGTGACATGTGTGTGTGTGTGTGTGTGTTGTGTTGGTGTGTGTGTGTTTTGTGTGTGGTGCGTGTGTGTGTGTGTGTGCACGTGCTGTTTGCAATTTGCTTTAGGGTGTAAGATTCATTCTGGGATTGTCATTTCGCTTTACTTCAACAAACATCATGTTGGTGTTTTTTGTTTGTCTGTCTCTGTCTCTGTTTGTCTGGCCCTCTGTCTCTCTGTCTCTGCCTCTCCCTGTCTCTGTCTCTGTCTGCCTCTGTTTCTGTCTCTCTGTCTGTCTCTGTCTCTCTGTGTCTGTTTCTATCTCTCTGTCTGTTTCTGTCTTTGTCTCTGTCTCTGTCTCTGTCTTTGTTTCTGTTTCTGTCTCTGTCTCTGTCTGCCCCTGTCTCTGTCTCTGTCTGCCTCTGTCTCTGTCTCTCTGTTTGTGTCTCTCTCTGTCTGTCTCTCTTTGTCTGTCTCTGTCTGTCTCTGTCTCTGTCTCTGTCTCTTACTTATTTGCTTACTTTCTTCTTTCCCGTTGTTTCTGTGTTTGTAATCACACACACACACACACACACACACACACACACACACACACACACACACACACACACACACACACACGCACACACACACACACACACACACACACACACACGCACGTACGCACGCACGCACGCACACACACACACACACACACACACACACACACACACACACACACTGTCATCAGTTGTCAGTTACCCAAGCAGTAGCTTTCCATTGTAAAATTTTGTTTAACCCACTTTGTGACAACACTATTGCACCTTCTGCTTTAAGTTAATAAAATTCCTCTCCCAAACCTGTCAGTCTTGTTGCTGGCAACAGCGACATTTTAGTTGTATTTG
>CM060313.1:12520822-12523322 GCA_030674185.1 Monoplex corrugatus | reverse complement strand
GGCATTTATGATTGGTTAAGAATGTTTATATACACGAAATATAGTTGGCATTTATGAATGGTTAAGAGTGTTTTACACACACGAGATATAGTTGGCATTTATGAATGGTTAAGAGTGTTTACATACACGAAATATAGTTGGCATTTATGAATTGTTAAGAGTGTTTTACACACACGAGATATAGTTCACATTTGTGATGATTAAGAGCGTTTACATACATGAGATGTAAGTGATATTTGTGAGTGGTTAAGAGTGTTTACACACACGAGATATAATTGACATTTGTGAGTGATTAAAAGCGTTTACAAACATGATGTACAGTTGATATTTGTGAGCGATTCAGAGTGTTTACATACATGATATATAGTTGACATTTGTGAGCGATTAAGAGCGTTTACATACATTTGTGAGTGGTTACAAGTGTTTACGTATATACGGAATATAGTTGACATGTGTGAGCGATTAAGAGTGTTTATATACACGAGAAACGGTTGACATTTTTGATTGATTGAGTGTTTCATCGTCATCATGTGCTCTGCCGCATGGAGTTGGCGATCATTTACATGCACGAAATATTGTTGACAATGTGTGAGTGATTTGGGGAGTTTACAGAGGCGGGATGCTAACTGATTATGTGACAGTGTGTCCATGCGTGCATGTGTGTGTGTGTTTGTGTGTGTTAGCGTTTTTGTGTATTTGTGTGTGTTAGTGTTTTTGTGTATTTGTGTGTGTTAGTGTTTTTGTGTATTTGTGTGTTAGTGTTTTTGTGTATTTGTGTGTGTTAGTGTTTTTGTGTATTGTGTGTGTTAGTGTTTTTGTGTATTTGTGTGCTTGTGTTTTTTGTGTATTTGTGTGTGTTGGTGTTTTTGTGTATTTGTGTGTGTTAGTGTTTTTGTGTATTTGTGTGTGTTAGTGTTTTTGTGTATTTGTGTGTGTTAGTGTTTTTGTGTATTTGTGTGCTTGTGTTTTTTTGTATTTGTGTGTGTTGGTGTTTTTTGTATTTGTGTGTTAGTGTTTTTGTGTATTTGTGTGTGTTAGTGTTTTTTGTGTATTTGTGTGTTTGTGTTTCCCTCTCTCCCTCTGCCCCACTCCCCTTCTCTGTCTGTCTGTCTGTCTCTCTCTTTCTCTCTTTCTCCTTTCTCTCTGTCTCTCTTTTCTCTCTCTCTCTCTTTCTCTCTCTCTCTCTTTCTCTCTCTCTCTCTTTATATATTTCTCTCTCTCCCTTTTTTTCTTCTTCTTCTTCTCTCTCTCTGTGTCTCTCTCTGTCTCTCTCTCTCTGTCTCTCTCTGTCTATGTCTGTCTCTGTCTCTGTCTTTCTCTCTCTCTCTCTCTCTCTCTCTCTCTCTGTGCATGTGTGTTGACTAAGCAGTCTTATCATTAACCCCATACTAAGCTACACATTAGTGTACCGTTTAATCAACATAAATGGCAAACTTCAGTCAAGTAACGTTAGCCAACAGAGCGATAATAGCCGTCAGCTTAAACCCTTTGACTCCCACACCCTATCCACCAACTACAAAAAAAAAAATTAACCCTTTGATTCCCTCACCCTATCCACCAGCATCCTGCAGGAAGCTAGTGAATAGGGTAAGGGAGTCAAAGGGTGTTTTTTTTTTCCTGTTTTTGTTTTTGTTTTTTTGTTTTGTTTTGTTTTTGCTTTGCTAGCATGGTTGACTATGTATGATAGTAGTGGACAAGGGTCTGGGATTCAAAGGGTTAAATAAATCGATATTTTCAGTCATCAAGCGTAGCAAGCTACAGGGATATACTTTCAAAACAGACCGGGACAGCACCAGAGCAATGAATAAAAGTAAATGGAGCGCGAGAATAACATGTGAGAAAACAGGCTTCGCCCTCTGTCCTGATAATAAAATAGAAATAGAATGAAAAAAAAAACAACTGTGGCTAACCCCTGTGAAACACATTGGACACTGGGGTTTTCTGTCTATCTTTGTTTCTGTGTTTGTTTCTCTGTCCATCAGTCTATCTGTCCTTCTCTCTTTTACTCTGTATCTGTGTCTGTCTTACTCTATTTTTCTGTCTGTCTGACTCTGTATGTCGCTGTTTGTCTGTCTGTCTGTCTGTCTATCTGTCTTTTCTTTCTCTTTCTCTCTCTTCTTCTCTTTTCTCTTTCTGTCTCTATCTCTCTTCTCTTTTTTTCTCTCTCTGTCTCTGTATGTCTGTCTGTCTATCTCTCTCTCTCTGTTTCTCTCTGTCCTCCTCTCTCTTTCTCTCTGTCTCTCTGTCTCTTTCTCTCTTCTCTCTCTCTGTCTCTCTCATTCTGTCTCTATCTCTCTCTTTCTCTCTCTGTGTCTTTCTGTCTCCGTCTCTGTGTCTCTCTGTAGCTGTCTGTTTTCTGTGTGCCTGTGTGTCTGTGTGTCTGTCTGCCTGTCTGTCTGTCTGTCTGTCTCGGTCTCTCTCTGTCTGTCTGTCTGTCTGTCTGTCTGTCTGTCTCTCTCTCTCTCTCTCTCTCTCTCTCTCTCTCTGAGATATTTTGGGA
>CM060313.1:12500822-12515822 GCA_030674185.1 Monoplex corrugatus | reverse complement strand
CAAGACGAAAAAGAAATATATAAACAGATATGGAAAAAGGGACGTGTATGACATGTAAAACTAACACACCTTAACCCCCACCTCCACACTCCATTTTCTGTTGACCAGGAACGGGCAAATGCATCTATAATTGATTCTTCATGCGATGTGCATGTACCACGAGTCGATGTAGCAGATCTCAAAGGGTCAAGCATGCAATCTTCTGGACCGGTCTGCCTCCTTTTATCCCCCGTGCCCCCCACATGCCCCCCCCCCCCCCGCCCTTTTACCTTCATTTTCCCTTTTCCTCTGCTGTCCAGTCTTTCGTCCTGTTCAATTATGCAAACTCAACTCCGCGGGGGATTTGTCCCATCTTCGTTGCTCCTATTCAGCAACGTACCACACAGTTCAGAGGAAGGTAAAAGGAATTCCAGCACTGTGGCTGGTGGTGTGTGTCTTCTTGATGGCGTTTGGCGTTCAGCGTAGTCAATGAATCTCTTCAATTAACCCTTTGACTCCTGCACCCTGGTCCACCAGCATCTCGCAGTGTCAGCCATGCTAGCAAAGCAAAAAAACTTAACCCTTTGATCCCGCATAGTATCTACCTGCATCTCGCTTTGTCAACCATGCTAGCAAAGCAAAAACATAACCCTTTGACTACCTCACCCTATCCACCAGATTCCTTGCAAGAAAACTGGTGGATAGGGTGAGGGAGTTAAAAGTTATTTTTTTGCAGTTGGTGGATAGGGTGCGGGAGTCAAAGGGTCATGATTTTGCGGTTGGTGGATAGGGTGCAGGAGTCAAAGGGTTAATTTGTTTTGCAGTTGGTGGATAGGGTGCGGGAGTCAAAGGGTCATGATTTTGCGGTTGGTGGATAGGGTGCAGGAGTCAAAGGGTTAATTTGTTTTGCAGTTGGTGGATAGGGTGCGGGAGTCAAAGGGTCATGATTTTGCGGTTGGTGGATAGGGTGCAGGAGTCAAAGGGTTAATTTGTTTTGCAGTTGGTGGATAGGGTGCGGGAGTCAAAGGGTCATGATTTTGCGGTTGGTGGATAGGGTGCAGGAGTCAAAGGGTTAATTTGTTTTGCAGTTGGTGGATAGGGTGCGGGAGTCAAAGGGTCATGATTTTGCGGTTGGTGGATAGGGTGCAGGAGTCAAAGGGTTAATTTGTTTTGCAGTTGGTGGATAGGGTGCGGGAGTCAAAGGGTCATGATTTTGCGGTTGGTGGATAGGGTGCAGGAGTCAAAGGGTTAATTTGTTTTGCAGTTGGTGGATAGGGTGCGGGAGTCAAAGGGTCATGATTTTGCGGTTGGTGGATAGGGTGCAGGAGTCAAAGGGTTAATTTGTTTTGCAGTTGGTGGATAGGGTGCGGAGTCAAAGGGTCATGATTTTGCGGTTGGTGGATAGGGTGCAGGAGTCAAAGGGTTAATTTGTTTTGCAGTTGGTGGATAGGGTGCGGGAGTCAAAGGGTCATGATTTTGCGGTTGGTGGATAGGGTGCAGGAGTCAAAGGGTTAATTTGTTTTGCAGTTGGTGGATAGGGTGCGGGAGTCAAAGGGTCATGATTTTGCGGTTGGTGGATAGGGTGCAGGAGTCAAAGGGTTAATTTGTTTTGCAGTTGGTGGATAGGGTGCGGGAGTCAAAGGGTCATGATTTTGCGGTTGGTGGATAGGGTGCAGGAGTCAAAGGGTTAATTTGTTTTGCAGTTGGTGGATAGGGTGCGGGAGTCAAAGGGTCATGATTTTGCGGTTGGTGGATAGGGTGCAGGAGTCAAAGGGTTAATTTGTTTTGCAGTTGGTGGATAGGGTGCGGGAGTCAAAGGTCATGATTTTGCGGTTGGTGGATAGGGTGCAGGAGTCAAAGGGTTAATTTGTTTTGCAGTTGGTGGATAGGGTGCGGGAGTCAAAGGGTTAATTTTTTTGCAGTTGGTGGATAGGTTGCAGGAGTCAAAAGGTTAATTTTTTTGCAGTTGGTGGATAGGTTGCGGGAATCAAAGGGTTAATTTTTTTGCAGTTAATGGATAGGGTTCGGGAGTCAAAGTGTTAATCTTTTGCAGTTGGTGGATAGGTGCAGGAATCAAAGGGTTAATTTTGTTGCAGTTGGTGGATAGGGGTGCGGGAGTCAAGGGGTTAATGATGTGATAAATGTGTGAGGGGTGGTTGTGGTGGTTGGTGTAGGGGTGAAGGCCGATTCCTAAGGAGCTATGTAATGCGTTGATCTGTCAGGATGTTGATGCATGTAGCGAACCTGTCAGGGAAAGGAGGTCAATCAGCTTATTTTTTCTACTAATTTGTAAATAACAATTACCTGATTTTCGACCGATCGTTTGGACTAATGAGGGGTCTCTAATTCATACATTTGGATGGTAATGTCTACAGATCGAAGTCACATTAATTAAGATGCAAAACATCTGGAATCAGGATACGAGATCTGTGTCTTTTAATAATTTTCGTTTTGTATGGTTCTGACAATCCGCAGATGTCCCTCCGTGTAGTAAACGTTTCATTTTTGGTTAGTGAAGAATACTTAATCTCACAAGAACCCAGGAAAGAACGACATCAGGATCCAAAGGCTTCAAATAAAACGAAATATTATATGCATTATGTTCCACCACAGATTAAAAAAAAATGTGTTAACGTTACTTTTCTTCAATCTCAATGCAATCATCTTGTTATCCACATCATTCCACCACTTGATTCACCACATCCCAAACAGATGTATGATTACCGGGACACGAGTACATGTAGTTATTACCGAAAAGATCAAATGCCCAGCCAACATGGTGCAGTAGTTAGTGCAATCGTCATCATCATCATCGTCGTCGTCGTCGTCAGTCATCATCGTCGTTATCATCATCGTCGTCGTCATCGTCGTCATCATCATTATCATCATCATCATCATCATCATGTGGCCTGCCGCATAGCGTTGGTGATCATGACCCTCCATACGAATCTACCCCTTGTCGCTGCAAGCACATCTTACACCCTCTCTGTCCTCAGCCTCCCTGCAAGTCCGTCCAATATTTTCTTCCTGGCTCTACCTGGTGTTGTCTTTCCCTCCAGCATTCCTGTTGTGACCAGGTGCTCTAATTCCTATTTCCTCACACAATGGCCTATACATGCTGTTTGTCTTTTTCTAATCTTCCTTATCAATGATCTTCTCGTGTCTCCCTCCATCAAGACTGTCTCGTTTGCTTTCTTTGCTGTCCATGGAACTCTCACACGTTCTTCTTAGAAACCATATTTCAACTGCCTCAATTTTGTTCTGACTTTACGTGTTGACTGTCCACGCCTCACATCCATACAACATCTCGGTTCTATACAACACTCAAGAACTCTCTTCCTGACACACGTTCATACATACACACCCATATGGACAAAGCATGATGGCTGACAACAACAGCTACAACAACAGCAACAATAACAACAACACCAGCAAAGAGGAAACACCCATATATACATATCGAGACAAACTTACAGACATATCTGGATAACAATCAATAAACAGCCAACAAACACGCACACAGACGGTTTGGCAAACTTGCTTGTTCTGTTTCTTTTCTTCACTTTTCCTTTATCTTTGTTCCGGGAAAAACCCAAATGTTTTCCATTCCACGCTGTAAGAGTCTGTGAAGTGTTACTTTTGAGATGATACCAATGTTGGTCTGATTAATTGTTTTTCCTTTCATAGTGGATTTCCGGCCACTTCCTCTATCTATTCCTTTTTGGGTTAGACATTCAACGGTATGATGACCTACATTTTGTTCACGAAGATATGATTTGAAGCGTCTGATAACCTCAGACTTTCCCAGATGGAGATGTTTTGTTGTAGTGGCAATGCCTGCAAGTTTTTTTTTATTGAAAAGCAAATCGATAGTTCATATCACACCTGCTTCTGTGAGGTCCATTGATTGATGAGGTCCATTGGCTGCAGCAAAAGAAAAAAACACACACACACACACACAACTGCTCCTCTGTGGACTCTCATTTGCATGCAGATCATACCTTTAATAACATAAACGTTGTACTGATGGAATTTGGACGGCATGCAAATGAGGTTTCGCTCAGGGGACAAATTGTGTCAGCAGATTTGACTAAATTCGTTTCTGATTACAAGGACAAGTTAGGTAAAGAAAATTGTGTTCAGACTAATGATGATGCACATACAGTTTTTGTACTTTGTGGATTTTTTCTTTCTTTTTCTGTCTGTCTGTCTGTCTTTCTGTCTGTTCTTCTTTCTTTCTTTCCTTTCTTTTCTCCTCTTTCCTTCTTTCTTTTCTTTCTTTCTTCTTCTTCTTTCTGTCTGTCTTCCTTCCTTTCTTTTTCTTTTCTGTGTCTCTCTCTTTTCCATCTTTCTTTCTTTCACTCATTCTTTCTTTTATTCATTCTTCTATTCCTTTTTCTCTATTTTTTCTTTCTTTCTCTCTTTCTATCTTTATTCGTCCATTCCTTTATTCATGTCAATATCTATTTCTTCTCCTTTTTATCACAACATAATTTTTTCTTGTAAAATTCAGGCAACAAGCTGCAGGAAGTGTGCGTCGCGTCAGCATAGCGCCATCCGTTTTGTTGCTGTTGTTGTTGTTTTGTTTGTTTTTTTTTGTTTTTGTTTTGTTTGTTTGTTTTAATGAGTGTAAGCGTGTATTGTATACCATTGAAAGTGAGGAATGTTTTGTTGTTGCTGTTGTTGTTTTGTTTTTTCCTTTACGGATAAAACATAAAGACAACCAGAAGCATTTTCAATGATCAACATCTTGTATTGAATTCTCTGGTTCCAGCGTTCTTTCATAAGAAACGCCTTCTGGCTGCATTTCGACTGGCCGACATGCTATATTAGTTTCAAGGAGACAATCTGGCTTAGAAACAAGTGATTCAAACGTGATGGAGAGAGAGAGAGAGAGACAGACAGACAGACAGACAGACAGACAGACAGAGACAGAGAGAGAGAGCGAAAAAGAGAGAGAGAGAGAGATGAATTGGAAGACGAAAGATAGACGTCATCTTGAGAAACTGAACCTGAAACAAAATGGATAGCACCTGGCCTTTACTTTCTTACAAATACGGGTCTGGAATGGTTTGCATGATTGAGAAGCAAAACGTAGGCTTACTACTGGAAGCGCGTGTTAAAAAACAATACAATGTTGGACAGGCCTCACTTGTATCCAAAAGGTGTTCTCATGGTGCCGTGTACCTTACACATCTTAACGTGTACTGTGGTTCTCTGTCTTCATAGAGGACAAAGGTCATTATGTGGCATTTTACGGTAAGAATTTGTTATACATACAGGCATCATAATGGTAAATCCATTTCAATTTCTACAACATGGGAGATAACTCCTACGTGACTCTCAAGAGTTATAATCCTTGATTAATCTTACAAAAAATCTCCCTGCTTTCCCTCTTATTTCCCTTAGTGTTACCTACATGCCTTGAAGGAACCCTGTATATGTTCTGTCTTGTCTATGTGTGTGTGTTTGGTCAGTTCAAGAATAAAAGACTATGTCAATCTTGAATATGAGACCAATATGTTGTGTGCATTTCTCTCCTCCCTCATAGTTGTGTGTAGGTGTAGTTGCAGGGTATAAAGGTAGGCTTGGGCATTCCTTTTTTGGGGGGAATGTTCTGAGCTGACAGTTTTGTGCTTTGTTGCTGCTTCTATGCTAGCTGAATGGGTAGTGCAAAACTATGTTCGATTTTGAGAAATTCTACAACATGAGAAGAAGAAGAATGCGAAGAAGAAGAATGCGAAGAATGCGAAGATATGATTCTTCTCAATTCTTCGCATTCTGTGGTTCTCTGTCTTCATAGAGGACAAAGGTCATTATGTGGCATTTTACGGTAAGAATTTGTTATACATACAGGCATCATAATGGTAAATCCATTTCAATTTCTACAACATGGGAGATAACTCCTACGTGACTCTCAAGAGTTATAATCCTTGATTAATCTTACAAAAAATCTCCCTGCTTTTCCCTCTTATTTCCCTTAGTGTTACCTACATGCCTTGAAAGGAACCCTGTATATGTTCTGTCTTGTCTATGTGTGTGTGTTTTGGTCAGTTCAAGAATAAAAGACTATGTCAATCTTGAATATGAGACCAATATGTTGTGTGCATTTCTCTCCTCCCTCATAGTTGTGTGTAGATGTAGTTGCGGGGTATAAAGGCAGGCTTGGGCATTCCTTTTTTGGGGGGAATGTTCTGAGCTGACAGTTTTGTGCTTTGTTGCTGCTTCTATGCTAGCTGAATGGGTAGTGCAAACTATGTTCGATTTTGAGAAATTCTACAACATGAGAGATAATAATTCCTACGTGACTCTCAAGAGTTATAATCCTTGATCAATCAATTTCAATTTCAGTTTCTCAAGATGACGTCTCCGCGCTCGGAATGAATTCCATAAGCACTAACGTCACAGGTGCCATGTGATGGAGAAGATCCAGACTGATCATGGCATAAGCCGTAAGCCTGCACACAGACCCTTGAGCTATCCACGTCCTGAAATAGATGTTGGCTGACAGGGGCTGAACACAGAGACGTCAGATCTCCAGTCCACAGCTCTACCATTTAAGCTAATCAGGCCTAAAACTATTGCGTCTTCATAAAGGACAACAGTAATTATGTAACGGTAAAAAAACGGTTATATCATTTACATCATAATGTTAAATGCATTATCTTTATAAAGGGCAAAAATAATAGTGTGACAATTTTACGGTAGCGATGTTTATATCTAAGACATTATCATGATCAATGCACCAGTGAATGTGGAACAATGGTTAACACAAAGGACTACAAACTGAAGGACATAGGCTCAAATCTCAACAGTCAAGTCAAAAGGCTCAAATCTCAACAGTCAAGTCAAAATGACCGCGCAATGAAATTTTTTCGACCTTAGCTATCTCCTACGTAGAACCGAGTGTGCGACTGGGACCACACAGTCTGATCTCATCCCCTTCACAAATGCTTCATTCAGGTTGTTGCTTAAAAATGCTGACCAACACTGCAGGTGCACGTATCTCACGGGCCTGGTTGACACCAGGATTCATTATAGTAAGTGTAGAGTACAACCCTGTGATGCAGTCTCAGTCCAAATTGAAACTCCATAGCATCATGATTGTCGTCCCTACTGTCATGCACCGTCACATCATTGTGAACATTTGTCCCAGATTGTGGTCACGGAATTAAAGTGGTGTAAAAGAGGAGACAAACTTTAATTACATGTAGGATTTCTTTAACACTACGTTTAAGTCTTCCAATTCTTGTTGTTGTTGTTGTTGTTGTTCTTCTTCTTCTTCTTCTTCTTCTTCTTCTTCTTGTTTTTGTTGTTGTTGTTCTTCTTCTTCTTGTTGTTTTTCTTCTTGTTCTTCTTGTTCTTCTTGTTCTTCTTCTTCGTCTTCTTCTTGTTCTTCTTCTTGTTCTTCTTCTTGTTCTTCTTGTTCTTCTTGTTCTTGTTCTTCTTCTTCTTCTTCTTCTTCTTCTTCTTCTTCTTCTTCTTCTTCTTCTTCTTCTTCTCATCGCATTCTTCTTCGCATTCTTCTTCTTCTTCGCATTCTTCTTCTTCTTCTTCGCAATTCTTCGCAATTCTTCTTCTTCTTCGCATTCTTCGCATTCTTCGCATTCTTCTTCTTCGCATTCTTCTTCTTCTTCTTCTTCTCCGCATTCTTCGCATTCTTCTTCTTCGCATTCTCCTTCTTCGCATTCTTCGCATTCTTCGCATTCTTCGCATTCTTCTTCTTCGCATTCTTCTTCTTCGCATTCTTCTTCTTCGCATTCTTCTTCGCATTCTTCTTCTTCGCATTCTTCTTCTTCGCATTCTTTGCGTTCTTCTTCTTCTTCTTCCGCATTCTTCTTCTTCTTCTTCTTCGCATTCTTCTTCTTCTTCTTCTTCGTATTCTTCTTCGCATTTTTCTTCGCATTCTTCTTCTTCACATTCTTCGCATTCTTCTTCGCATTCTTCTTCGCATTCTTCTTCTTCTTCTTCGCATTCTTCTTCTTCTTCTTCTTCTTCTTCTTCTTCTTCTTCTTCTTCTTCTTCTTCTTCTTCTTCTCATTCTTCTTCTTCTTCTTCGCATTCTTCTTCTTCATTTTCTTCGCATTCTTCTTCTTCTTCTTCGCATTCTTCTTCTTCTTCGCATTCTTCTTCGCATTCTTCTTCGCATTCTTCTTCGCATTCTTCGCAATTCTTCGCATTCTTCTTCGCATTCTTCTTCTTCTTCGCATTCTTCTTCTTCTTCGCATTCTTCGCATTCTTCTTCGCATTCTTCGCATTCTTCTTCTTCGCATTCTCCTTCTTCGCATTTCTTCTTCTTCTTCGCATTCTTCTTCTTTCGCATTCTTCTTCTTCGCATTCTTCTTCGCATTCTTCTTCTTCGCATTCTTCTTCTTCGCATTCTTTGCATTCTTCTTCTTCTTCGCATTCTTCTTCTTCTTCTTCTTCGCATTCTTCTTCTTCGCATTCTTCGCATTCTTCTTCTTCTTCGCATTCTTCTTCGCATTTTTCTTCGCATTCTTCTTCTTCGCATTCTTCGCATTCTTCTTCTTCGCATTCTTCGCATTTCTTCTTCGCATTCTTCTTCGCATTCTTCTTCTTCTTCTTCTTCTCATTCTTCTTCTTCTTCTTCGCATTCTTCTTCTTCATCTTCTTCGCATTCTTCTTCTTTTTCGCATTCTTCTTCTTCGCATTCTTCGCATTCTTCTTCGCATTCTTCTTCGCATCTCTTCTTCTTCTTCTTCTTCTTCTCATTCTTCTTCTTCTTCTTCGCATTCTTCTTCTTCATCTTCTTCGCATTCTTCTTCTTTTTCGCATTCTTCTTCTTCTTCGCATTCTTCGCATTCTTCTTCTTCGCATTCTTCTTCGCATTCTTCTTCGCATTCTTCTTCTTCTTCTTCGCAATTCTTCGCATTCTTCTTCGCATTCTTCTTCTTCTTCGCATTCTTCTTTTTTCTTCGCATTCTTCTTTTTCTTCGCATTCTTCTTTGCTTTCTTCTTTTTCTTCGCATTCTTCTTCGCATTCTTCTTCTTCTTCGCATTCTTCATCGCATTCTTCTTCTTCTTCTTCGCATTCTTCTTCTTCTTCGCATTCTTCTTCTTCGCATTTCTTCGCATTCTTCTTCGCATTCTTCGCATTCTTCTTCGCATTGTTCGTCTTCTTCTTCTCATTCTTCTTCTTCGCATTCTTCTTCTTCGCATTCTTCTTCGTCGCATTCTTCTTCTTCTCGCTTCTTCTTCTTCGCATTCTTCTTCTTCTTCGCATTTCTTCTCTTCTTCTTCGCATTCTTCTTCTTCTTCTTCGCATTCTTCTTCTTCGCATTCTTCTTCTTCGCATTCTTCGCATTCTTCTTCGCATTCTCTTCGCATTCTTCTTCGCATTCTTCGCATTTCTTCTTCGCATTCTTCTTCTTCGCATTCTTCTTCGCATTCTTCGCATTCTTCTTCTTCGCATTCTTCGCATTCTTCTTCTTCTTCTTCGCATTCTTCTTCTTCTCGCATTCTCTTCTTCGCATTCTTCGTCGTTCGCATTCTTCTTCTTCGCATTCTTCTTCGTTCGCATTCTTCTTCTTCGCATTCTTCTTCGCATTTTTCTTCTTCGCATTCTTCTTCGCATTCTTCTTCTTCGCATTCTTCTTCGCATTCTTCGCATTCTTTCTTCTTCGCATTCTTCTTCTTCTTCTTCTTCGCATTCTTTCGCATTCTTCTTCTTCCCGCATTCTTCTTCTTCGCATTCTTCCATTCTTCCTTCTTTCGCATTTCTTCTTCTTCTTCTTCGCATTCTCTTCTTTCTTCTTCGCATTCTTCTTCTTCGCATTCTTCTTCTTCTTCGCATTTCTTCTTCGCATTCTTCTTCGCATTCTTCTTCCATTCGCATTCTTCTTCTTCGCATTCTTCTTCGCATTCCTTCGCATTCTTCTTCTTCGCATTCTTCTTCGCATTCTTCTTCTCGCATTCTTCTTCTTCCGCATTCTTCTTCGCATTCTCCTTCGCATTCTTCTTCTTCGCATTCTTCTTCCGCATTCTTCTTCTTCGCATTCCTCTTCCTTAATTTCGCAACGTTTGACTGGGGCACCACAGTTAAAAAGCAAGAATTATTGAAATTACATGTAAAAAAATAGTTACCAAATGCTTCTAGCTCTATCGATTATGTGCCAAGGCCTGGGTCTCTGCAAATAGTTTCTCTGTCCATTCCACGATGTTGTCAGCCCATCGTTATTCTCCCCCCCCCCCCCTGTCTTCTCCTACGTCTCCCCTCCACCCCTCCCTCAGCATTTTCCTGGAGGACTGATTCAGCAAGGCCGTGACATCTTGTTACATGGTCACATCAATCATCTCACTATTTACATTGCTATGTAAGAGCTAGCATGGTTAGTGCCCTGAAATGGCTTGAATCGACACTTTTTGGAGAACACTTTGCTTTAAAAATAGATGTGAATAAAGTCAACTTTATTGTGGAATATATGAATTGCAGTTACGACTGCCACAGCTAAAAAATAAATAACGATAATTAGATAAATAAATAAATGAAGAAATAAACAAATAAATAGATAAATAGATAAATAAATAAACAAATAGAAAATATATGATAAATAACAAATAAATAAATAAGTAAATAGACAAATAAATAAATAAATTAATAATAAATATATAATAAACAAGTAGGTAGACAAACAAACAAACAAATGAAAATGAAATCAATCAGTCAATCAATCAATCAATCAATCAATATATAAAACACAACACACACATACATGCATGTGTACATACATGCATACATACATTCATACATTCATACATACATACATACATACATACATACATACATACATACATACACATACATACATACATGAATAAATAAATAAATAGAACATAAATAAATGAATAAATAAATAAATGAATAAATAAACGAATAAATGAATAAATAAGTAAACAAATAAGTAAATAAACGAATAAATAAATACATAAATAAATAAATAAATAAATAAATAAATAAATGAATAAATAAATAAATAAACAAATAAATAAACAAAAAAACACCGTTCATGTGTGCTGATAATGTCAGCAATGGGTAGTAAAGTAAAGAAACATACCGAAACCCGGAAACCCGGAATGTAACACAGCCTTAAGGTTTCGTCTGCCCAGTGAGAGAGAAACATGGGGTACGGAGAGCAGTCGGCGAAACAGCTGACAATGATGAATTTGACCAATACTGCTCACAGGACATATCAGTCACATGACAAGCAGATGACGGTAATTACTGCTGATCGTTCTGTGACATAAAATTATCAGCCACAATGACCATACAGTCATTATTGATTTTGCTGTCACAATCAGTCACGCACTTGATACATCACGGATTTCCGCTGGGCTTGAGGGAGACAAGGGGATGTGAGTGGGGGGGGGGGGGGGGGTGTGACGATGAATTGTGTTGGTGAGGGGATGGGGGACTGTGTATAGTATTGTCCTGTGTGTGTGTGTGTGTGGGGGGGGGGGGGTGTTGTTTCTATGATTGATTGTATAAAGCGTTAGTGCCGTTATTTTCATGCTGTGGATTGGTGGTGATGGTGGTAATGGTGGTAATGGTTTTTAACAACAGCAGCAGTAGTAGTAGTAGTGGTAGTAGTAGTAGTAGTAGTAGTAGTAGTGGTAGTAGTAGTAGTAGTAGTAGTTAGTAGTAGTAGTAGTAGTAGCAATAATGATGATAATAATAATAACAATAATGATAATAATAGTAATAATAACAATAATGATGATATAATAATAACAGCAACAATAATTATAATGATGATGATGATGATGGTGGGGGTGGTGGTGGTGGTGGTGGTTGTTTTCATCATATGATCATCATGATCCATCATGATCATCATCATCATCATGATCATGATCATCATCATCATCATCATCATCATCATCATCATCATCATCATCATCATCATCATCATCATCATCATCATCATCATCATCATCATGACATTCATACGGCGCCAAACGTTAATAATCCAAAGCAAGTGTGACTGCCCGCGTTCAAGCAAACAGGAACCAGAAAAAAAGAAGAAAAAAAAACACGAAAGAAGAATACGAACGCGTATTCAAGACAAGACAAGACAAGACAAGACAAGACAGACAAGATAGGACAAGACAAGACAAGACAAGACAAGACAAGACAGGCGCATCTTGTATTTTTGTATTAAATACGCGTTCGTATTCTTCTTTCGTGGTTTTTTTTTTCTGGTTGTTGATACATAAATCAAATCAAAGCGCTCACTCTCATTATTCACCAAAGCATTCACCTGTCATGATGAAAACTCAAGGGTACAACACACACACACACACACGTGGAAGAGGGGAGCTTGGAGAGATGGGGGAGGCAGGAGTGGAATAGGATTAAAAGGTGGGCACAAAGAGGGGGACATCACTATTAGATGAACAGGTTTGTCTTCTACTTAGACGCGAAGGAAGACAGAGTATTTGGCTGTAGAATAGACAGGGGAAGCCCGTTCCACTTGTATGGACCATCATCATCATCATCATCATCATCATCATCATCATCATTATCATCATCATCATCATCATCATCATCATCATCATCAGGTGCCTTGCCGCATGGCGTTGGCGAACATGGACTTCCATCTGTCTCTATCTCTTGTTGCCTCAAGCATCTCTTCCACCCTTTTTGTCTTCAGCCACTCTGCAAGTCCGTTTAGTATCTTCTCCCTGGGTCTACCTGGTGCCCTCTTTCCCTCCAGCTTCCCGTTGTGACCAGGTGCTCCAAGTCCCCTTTCCTCATAAAATGTCCTGTAAATGTTGCCTGTCTTTTTATTAATCTTCCTTATGAATGATTTACTTGTGTCTACTTCCATCAAGATTGTCTCGTTTGTTTTCTTTGCTGTCCATGGAACTCTCAACATTTTATGGACCAGACACAGAAAAAGAGCGGCGACCGACAGTGGTAAGTCCGCATCGAGGGAGCGATTTGTCAAAAAGTAGTATCAGAAGCGTTACGAAGAGGTCGGGCAGGGAGGGCACAGTCAGAAGTTGGTCACAAAGATACATAGGTACACTACCATCGATACACACGTAGCATACTGTATTGATTTTATAAGAAATTCTTTGAGAAACAGTGGCCAACACCTTGGACCCAGTCCCTGATCATCACTCTCCCGAAGAAAGGCAACCTACAACTATGCCAAAACTACCGTACCATCAGCCTGATCAGCCATCCAAGTAAGGTCATGCTAAAAATCCTTCTGAGTAGACTGAAGCCACAAGCTGAGGAGATAATAAAAGAAGAGCAGGCAGGTTTCAGACCAGGAAGAAGTACCACAGAGCAAATTTTCAACCTCAGATTGCTCTGTGAGAAATACCTGCAACACCAGCAAGGCCTTTACCACGTCTTCGTGGACTTCAAGAAGGCATTCGACAGAGTTTGGCACGCAGCCTTGTGGGCAACCATGAGGCTGTACAACATCAATGCCAACCTGATCAGAACCATAGAATGCCTCTACGAAAAGGCGACCAGTGCAGTCTACCATGACAACAACATAGGCGAATGGTTCCGAACCACAGTTGGAGTACGCCAAGGATGCCTGCTCTCCCCCACTCTCTTCAACATCTTCTTAGAGAGAATAATGGCTGACGCACTTGAAGACCAGAGGGAACAGTCAGCATCGGAGGTAGAACAATCACAAACTTGCGTTTTGCCGACGACAATTGACGGACTAGTTGGGCAAGAGCAAGAGCTAGTCAGCTTGATAAAACATCTTGATGAGGCCTCACAGCATATGGCATGCAGATCAGTGCAGAGAAAACCAGTTGATGACAAAAATACCAATGGCATCAGCACTGACATTACCATAGACAACAAGAAACTGAGACCGTCCATAGATTTAAATATCTGGGAGCTATAGTATCAGATGAAGGATCAAAGCCCGAGGTACTTTCCAGGATTGCCCAGACCACAGCTGCAATGACCAAGCTAAAAGTCATCTGGAACGACAAGAATATCGCAATCGGCTCCAAGATCAGACTGACGCGTTCCCTGGTCATGTCAATATTTTTGTATGCATGCGAAACATGGACCATAACAGCAGACATTGAAAGAAGGATACAGGCAATGGAGATGAGATGCTTCCGCAAACTCCTTGGTATCTCGTACAAAGATCATATAACCAATAAAGAAGTGAAAACCCGAATCGAAAACGCCATCGGGCCGTATGAAGACCTCCTGACCTCAGTGAAAAGACGCAAACTGAGGTGGTACGGGCACGTCACACGATCATCTGGACTGGCCAAGACCGTCTTGCAGGGAACAGTTCAGGGAGGGAGACGAAGAGGCAGACAGAGAAAAAGATGGGAAGACAATATCAGAGAGTGGACTGGCCTTGAATGGAATATCATTCTGCGGAAAGCTGAGGACCATGAGGAGTGGAGGAAGTTGGTTGCAAAATCTTCAGTGGTGCCCAACGGTCAACCAGACTACGGGACTGATGATGATGATGATGAGTATCAGAAGCGTTACGAAGAGGTCGGGCAGGGAGGGCACAGTCAGAAGTTGGTCACAAAGATACATAGGTACACTACCATCGATACACACGTAGCATACTGTATTGATTTTATAAGAAATTCTTTGAGAAACAGGCAACAAGTGGAGAAAGTAGATCAAGGGTGTCATATGATCATGCCTCTTTTTACGAACGGCAAGGTGGGTCACAGAATTCTGAATATGCTGGAGGCATGCGAGAGAAGAAAAAACAACAACAAAAAAACAACAACAACAGAGAAGAGAGTTACCATAATTGATACAAGTTACGAGAAGTGGCGAGTTTAAATGCTGCAATAGTTGAAAGATAACAACGAACATCTTTTACGTCCATATCCACGTTTCCTTGTTTGTCGATTTCTTTGATTTCTTCTTCATGGAGTGTTACAGGCAGACTAGAGATCAGGAGAAACATATTTCACTACAATATAACATAAGTTGTCAATGACAGATTGACACAAAGATAGATATAATATATAACCCATTCGTTATATAGG
>CM060313.1:12493322-12495822 GCA_030674185.1 Monoplex corrugatus | reverse complement strand
ATGGATGGGTACAAGTGGGCAGGTTTCACATTCACACAGTTCACATAATCGTTTGTTCATCACACAGGCCACAGAAGGAAGATGCACGTAACGTAAAAAGTGCACAAACACAGATTCCATTTCTCACACTGGACGGACCAGCCGAGAAGTTTTGGTCTTTTTCTCCTAATGTTTGTATCTGGTGTTTTTTTGTTTGTGATCGTACGCTTCACAAAGGCCGATTGGCCGAAAATTTGCTCTTGTCTTGCTTGTATTAAATACGCGTTCTTATTCTTTTTTCGTGTTTTCTCTTGTTCCTGTTGGCTTGAACGCTGGCAGTCACACTTGTTTTTGGATTACATAAACATTACATACGCCGTAACATTTCTCTTGTGTGTGTGTGTGTGTGTGTGTGTGTGTGTGTGTGTGTGTGTGTGTGTGTGTGTGTGTGTGTGTCTATTTGCACGCGTGTGACTGTCACTGAAACATATTTGATGTTATTTCTGATGAATCATGCTTTATGTTGCATTCATTTATTGCTGTATACATGTATCCCACACGTTTTTTGTACTGCTACACAATGCATTGGCATTGAAATGTTTATACTGCATTGACGTGCCATTCAGAACTCATGTCACACGCGCTTCGTCCGTCACAAATAAGGATATTTCATATTCTTTCTCGCACTCATTTACGCTTTGAGTGTGTGCATCATTGACACCCCCCACCCCCCACCCCGATAGAAAAAGAGAAAACTCCAAAAGTAAAACACAGAGAAACAGAACACCCACATAAATATATTGTGGGAATAAAACGTTCATTTTTTGTATCATGTCTGTCATGTGTGCTTGACAATAAAATGATAGACAACAAAAGAAGCGTTCAGGGTGTCCAGGGTGAAATGAAAAATGGAGAATTATACGTTAAAGAAATAAAAACCTGTCCTGAAAGCGTTTGACAACCCAGACAACGCTAAAAGCATACCCAGTCTTTGTATCCTACAACAACGCAGACAGATGCTGCTATTACTCTGTCATCCGAAGCCCCATGGCCCATGTTCCTAAACACTTCCCATTGAAGAGAAAGAAACTGCCACGCCATGCTTGTAATCTTTGTTGTTTTTTTTTAAACGTACACAGTAGTAAAAGGGGCGTAATTAGGGACAGCTGAATGGACATTATTCCCCTCAGTTCTGAAGACATCATGATCATCATCATCATCATTAAGTGCCCTGCCGCATGATGTTGGCGATCATGGCCGATCATATGCATCTATCCCTTGTCACCGGAAGAACATTTTCCACCCTCTCTGTCCTCAGCCACTCTGCAAGTCCGTCCGATATTTTCTCCCTGGGTCTACCTGGTGCTCTCTGTCCCGCCAGCTTTCCTGTTGTGACCAGGTGCTTCGATTCCCCTTTCCTCATAAAATGGCCTATAAATGTTGCTTGTCTGTTCCTAATCTTCGTTATCAATGATGTTCTTGTTTCTGTCCTCCATCAAGACTGTCTCGTTTGTTTTCTTTGCTGTCCATGGAACTCTCAATATTCTTCTTGAAACCACATCTCGGTTGCCTCAATTTTGTTCTGGCTTTGCATGTTGACTGTCTGGTTGAACACACTTTACTTAATCGTCATTGTCATCTCACCTAATCCCAGAACAAGATTTCAATTTCAGTTTCTCAAGATGATGTCTCCGCGCTCAGGACGAATTCCATATGCACGAACGTCACAGGTGTTACGTGTATGTTTACCGGGGCATAAGCCTTAAGCCTGCACATAAACCCATGAGCTGGCCAGGTCCTGAGGCCTTACCTAACTATGTTTTACCTATACTGGTATTTTATCAGCCTACCACAGGAAAAATCTTGTTTGCTTGTAAATGACATGTGTATGTGTGTATCTTACTTCAAAAAGGAACATATATATATATAAAGAAAATAAATAATTCATTCTAGGTCTGAATCACAACACAACTAGCTATTCTGTATAAATTCATCTCACATGACAGAACCCCATCCCCCAGTCAATGTTCAAAATGCTCAGCCATCTATCAACTAGATGAAGACAATATGTTCTCAATCATAGTAAGTAAGTAAGTAAGTAAGTAAGCAAGTAAGTAAATAAGCAAGCAGGTAAGTAAGCGAGTGAGTGAGTAAGTGAATAAGAAGTAAGTAAGTAGGTGAATAAATAAATACAAAATAAAGGAGTATGTAGATAAATAAACAGGTAAGAGATGAAAATAACAAATAACAGTAAATACACGCATATATCCACATGCACATGGAATATACACATACATTCACACATCCACACCCAGTCGCCAAGGTACAGTGGTAAGAGTAACGGACGAACGCTGGAAGGTTGTGGGTTTGAATCCCGTCAGTTGATCAAAATCATCAGGTGATGTTTTTGCCTTAACCGCTTCCTATTCAGGTCTTTAAATATGTAAGGGGATTATTGAGAAGATTGTGACCACACAAGTGGCATCTTTCACTTCACAGGTGTGTCAATGAGGGTGTTGGG
>CM060313.1:12475822-12480822 GCA_030674185.1 Monoplex corrugatus | reverse complement strand
GGCGAATTAAACGATACACTGGTTATTAGGCGAATTACACGATACACTGGTTATTAGGCGAATTAAACGATACACTGGTTATCAGGCGAATTAAACGATACTCTGGTTATTAGGCGAATTAAACGATATTCTGGTTATTAGGCAAATTAAACAATACACTGGTTATTTGTCGAATTAAACGTAACTCTGTTTATCAGGCGAATTAAACGATACTCTGTTTATTAGGCGAATTAAACGATACTCTGGCTATTTGTCGAATTAAACGATACTCTGTTTATTAGGCGAATTAAACGATACTCTGGTTATTTGGCGAATTAAACGATACTCTGGTTATTAGGTGAATTAAACGATACTCTGGTTATTAGGCGAATTAAAGAATACTCTGATTATTAGGCGAATTAAACGATACTCTGATTATCAGGCGAATTAAAGGATGCTCTGGTTGTCAGGCGAATTAAACGATATTCTCGTTATTAGGCGAATTAAACGATACACTGGTTATTTGTGAATTAAAGAATTAAACGATACTCTGGTTATTAGGAGAATGGAACCATACTTTGGTTATTTGGCGAATTAAACGATACTCAGGTTATTAGGCGAATTAAACGACAGACACCAGGCAAGGGGGACTGATTACTGCGTGAATCAATCGACAAATATTAGTCACTGAGTGAATTAAATCACAGACGTTGGTTACGGGCGAATTAATCTGTATACACTGGTTATCAGGCAAATCATACGATAGACCCTGGTCATTGTGCGAATCAACCTATAGATATTTCTTATTGATCGAATCAGATGAAAAATACACTGGCAACTGGTTACCCGGCGAATCAGGTGAACAACAGACAACAAATACTAGACTACTTTGACTAATAGTAGACCCTGGTTACTAATCAATCAGACGAACAAGATGCACTGGTCTCTATTTGAATCAGATGAAGGCTGGATACTAACTTTGCGAACTAATTATTATTGAGCAAATCGAACGAACAATGCACACCGTAGCTGAGAGAATCAAAAGAACAATACGCACAGGTTCCTGAGTGAATGAAATGAACGATGCACGATGGTCAATGAGCGAATCATATGAATAATGCACACTGGCTATTGAGTGGATCAAATGAAGAATGCACACTGGATACTGAGGGAATCAAATGAACAATGCACCCTGGATATCGAGTGAACAAATTAACAATGCACACTGGGTACTGAGTAGATCAAATGAACAATGCACACTGGGTACTGAGTAAATCAAATGAACAATGCACACTGGGTACTGAGTAAATCAAATGAACAATGCACACTGGTGAAGAGCCAATCAAATAAACAATGTATACTGGTGAAAAGCGAATCAAATGAGCAATGTAAACTGTTATGAGAAAATCAAATGAACAATGCAAACTGTTATGAGAAAATCAAATGAACAATGTAAACTGTTATGAGAAAACCAAACGAACAATGTAAACTGTTATGAGAAAACCAAACGAACAATGTAAACTGTTATGAGAAAACCAAACGAACAATGTAAACTGTTATGAGAAAACCAAATGAACAATGTAAACTGTTATGAGAAAACCAAACGAACAATGTAAACTGTTATGAGAAAACCAAACGAACAATGTAAACTGTTATAAGAAAACCAAACGAACAATGTAAACTGTTATGAGAAAACCAAATGAACAATGTAAACTGTTATGAGAAAACCAAACGAACAATGTAAACTGTTATGAGAAAACCAAACGAACAATGTAAACTGTTATGAGAAAACCAAACGAACAATGTAAACTGTTATGAGAAAACCAAACGAACAATGCAAACTGTTATGAGAAAACCAAACGAACAATGTAAACTGTTATGAGAAAACCAAATGAACAATGTAAACTGTTATGAGAAAACCAAATGAACAATGTAAACTGTTATGAGAAAACCAAACGAACAATGTAAACTGTTATGAGAAAACCAAACGAACAATGTAAACTGTTATGAGAAAACCAAACGAACAATGTAAACTGTTATGAGAAAACCAAACGAACAATGTAAACTGTTATGAGAAAACCAAACGAACAATGTAAACTGTTATGAGAAAACCAAACGAACAATGTAAACTGTTATGAGAAAACCAAACGAACAATGCAAACTGTTATGAGAAAACCAAACGAACAATGTAAACTGTTATGAGAAAACCAAACGAACAATGTAAACTGTTATGAGAAAACCAAACGAACAATGTAAACTGTTATGAGAAAACCAAATGAACAATGTAAACTGTTATGAGAAAACCAAACGAACAATGCAAACTGTTATGAGAAAACCAAATGAACAATGTAAACTGTTATGAGAAAACCAAACGAACAATGCAAACTGTTATGGGAAAACCAAATGAACAATGTAAACTGTTATGAGAAAATCAAATGAACAATGTAAACTCGTATGAGAAAACCAAATGAACAATGTAAACTGTTATGAGAAAACCAAACGAACAATGTAAACTGTCTTGAGAAAATCAAATGAACAATGTAAACTGTCTTGAGAAAATCAAATAAACAATGCTAATTGTCATGAGAAAACCAAATGAACAATGTAAACTGTTATGAGAAAATCGAATAAACAATGTAAACTGTTATGAGAATATCAAATAAACAATGCACATTGTTGTTGAGCGAATCAAATAAACAATGCACATTGCTGTTGAGCGAATCAAATGAACAATGCACACTGTTGTTGAGCGAATCAAATGAACAATGTACACTGTTTTTGAGCGAATCAAATGAACAATGCACATTGCTGTTGAGCGAATCAAATGAACAATGCACATTGTTGTTGAGCGAATCAAATGAACAATGCACATTGTTGTTGAGCGAATCAAATGAACAATGCACATTGCTGTTGAGCGAATCAAATGAACAATGCACATTGTTGTTGAGCGAATCAAATGAACAATGCACACTGTTGTTGAGCGAATCAAATGAACAATGCTCACTGTTGTTGAGCGAATCAAATAAACAATGCACACTGTTGTTGAGCGAATCAAATAAACAATGCACACTGTTGTTGAAAGATTCTAATGAGCACTACACACTGGTTAACGGTTGAATAAAACGAGCAATGCACGATAGTCATTCAGCGAAATAAATGAACAAGTATCACTGTTATGAGTGATTCAGGAGCCATGTAAAGAAATGTCCCTCTCTTTTGATTGACGCCATTGATTTGGTTGCTGCTCCTACTTCACAGAAAAAATAGTCACAGGCTCAGTACAGTGTGGGAGTTGACTGCACGATAGACTGTAATCTAATATATTCCTCGATTCTTTTTATCTGGGTCTGTTCATGTTTCACTCCAACTGGTCAACTTCACACACCACCAACACAACACAGGCTTCCATTGATTTTTTCCCCCACTTCAGAACTGGCCACAAACGGATATGCCGTCTCTTGTTTCGACACCACCAGTGAATAGAAATGTTCCTTCTATTGTTTAGAAGTCATGTTTATTTTATTGAGTTTTTTTTTTTCCCCTTAGTGTTGCTGTCTACAGTATTCGCCAAATGTATGTTTGTATAGTACACGCGTCTAGTCTGAAAAATGGTATTTAGTCAATACTTTTGACCAGCGGAAATTAAAGCATCGTCCTTGCGGTCATTATTATTATTATTATTATTATTATTATTATTATTATTATTATTATTATTATTATTGTTATTATTATTATTATTTATTATTATTATTATTATTATTATTATTTTGCGACATTTTGCGACTGTCTTGTGGTGCGAGCCAGTGCCATGCATAAAGTATGTACATACATGTTTGGATATTTACAACCATGAATCATCTCCTTGGCACACGAAAAGATTTACCTCTCCCAACAAAACATACAAATGAAGAACTCCCATCTGTATTCTCCAACTATTTCACCACCAAAATACAAACTCTTCGTGACAGGCTTGACAGGACACCCTGTCAACCATGCCCACCTGACCCTTCCTTCTCTGGCACACCTCTTACTACTTTTACCCCAGTCTCACAAGAAGAAATTCTCAACACAATCAGATCCATGTCGTTCAAAACCTGCGAACTGGATCCTCTTCCAGGTTCTGTCTACGCCGACTGTCTCCCTACTCTCCTCCCATTCATCACTGACATCATCAACACTTCTCTTCAAACTGGAACTGTCCCAGATTCTTTCAAGTCTGCTATTGTTCACCCTCTCCTCAAGAAACACAACTTAGATCCAAATGAACTGAAAAATTACCGGCCTATCTCTAATCTCTCTTTCTTGTCAAAACTCCTTGAAAAAGTCGTCCTCAACCAGCTGAACTCTCACCTGTCTGCCAACAATCTCCTCAATCCTTTCCAGTCAGCCTACCGCCAGTGCCATAGCACTGAAACTGCCCTACTACACATTCTCAACAATCTCCTCCTTGCAACTGATACTGGCAAAGTCTCTCTCCTCACACTCCTTGATCTGTCTGCAGCCTTTGATACCATTGATCATGGTATTCTCCTTTCTAGACTTCATCATACTTTTGGCATCTCTGACATTGCTCTGTCTTGGTTCACTTCATACCTATCAAACAGAAAACAAACCGTTCTCATCAATGGCACTTACTCTCAACCTGCATACCTGACCTGTGGTGTTCCACAAGGATCTGTCCTTGGCCCTGTTCTTTTCACTCTTTACACCTCCCCCCTGTCCACCATCACCAACTCCCATTCTATAAAACACCACTTCTATGCTGATGACACCCAACTTCAAGACAGTGACTCACCTGATAATATACAGCGCCTGTTGACTCGCACCACTGAGTGTTACTCGGACATTAAGAACTGGATGACACACAATAGACTTCAGCTTAATGACGACAAAACAGAAGCTATCCTCATTGGCACCCGTCAGAAACTTTCTCAGCTGCCTCCTCTTTCTCTCCCATTATGTAACACATCAGTCCCAATTTCTGATTCAGCTAAAAACCTTGGTGTCTGCATTGACTCTAC
>CM060313.1:12468322-12470822 GCA_030674185.1 Monoplex corrugatus | reverse complement strand
ACAGGGGTGGGTCTGGCATCAACAGGGTTAACAACAAAAACGCTTCCAGGAGCTGGCCTTGGCAGTGAACATGACCTCTTCGTGACGAACCTTAAAGTTGAAAAACAACAAGCGAATTAAAAACAGCCTGATCATATTCAACCTTGACAAACTGAACAATCCTGACATCTCTTTGTAAAGCACTGAATAATTCCAAGCGACCATAGAGGGAAAACTCATCCCATTATAACTGCTTGAAAAGGACCTTGAAGCTCTCAACAACAAAAAAATCAACCAAGTAATTACAGAAACAGCAAACAACAGAAGTCTTTTGAATAAACCGATGGACATCCGATCCACATGGAGACACTGAGAAACACTTTCTCAGCAACAACCAAAAAAAACAAAAAAACAAACAAACAAAAGGCTCTTTAGACTGTAAAAGACCTGACTAAAAAAGTGTAATCAACACCATTCAAGACAAGAACGACAACTATGTCACACAGGAAAAAGACATCACAAAATGATGGGCTGAGTATTGCTCTGAAGTGTACAACGAAAACAGGAAAGAAGATCCAAATTTGCTAACAGTATAAGATATTCATGACACGAAGATGACTTCTCGATAACTTTGTGAAAAGTTGTATAGTAGTAAACTCGCTGAAATATCGTATATTAAGGTTGCAGACATTGATAACATTCCCGTACAACACTTGAAACATGGCAGGGTGGCAATAAATGAGATCTTAATAGCCATTTATATGGAAATCAGACACACAGGCGTGTGGCCCACGCCATAGACCCACTCACTAATCGTCACCCTCTCCATAGATTTCCGTGGACTGAAAATAGGAACTGTTCAACAATTGATTTACCTATGATCTATCATTAGCAATGAGGGATAAACGCAACATGCGAGACATGGAACACGGCTGATTTGGAAAGACAAACCAAACCATACAAATGAAGAATTATCAAGTCACGTCAAGTCAAGTCAAGTCAAGTCAAGTCACGTCAAGTCAAGTCAAGTCACGTCAGTCAAGTCAAGTCAAGTCACACGTCACGTCACGTCAAGTCACGTCACGTCACGTCACGTCACGTCAAGTCAGTCAAGTCAAGAATCAAGTCAAGTCAAGTCAAGTCAAGTCAAGTCAAGAATATTTTTTTCCAGTATAAATCATGGAAAAATCACAGTGTCACGAATGCCATAAAACGTATATGATTAAATACAACACAGTAAAAATGCACATATAAGAACTAGGTTACTGTACATGAACAATGATATCTTAAACTCTTACACATCTCATCACCAGTTTGTCAACACACACACACACACACACACACACACAACACACACACACAAAACACCCACACACACACACAACACACCACACACACACACACATACACACACACACACACACACACACCACACCACACACACACACACACATACACACACACATACACACATACACAGACACACACACACACCACACACACACACACACACACACATGTCCGCATACACACACACTGATTTGCACACACACACACACACACACTCCCACACATACACACAAACTCACGCACACATACCCTCATACATACACACACATGTGCACACACGCACTTCTCCACAAGCATGTGCTCTCGCCGCCACCACTACCCTAATCGTATACAGTTATTTTCGTTTTCAGACATTAACCATAAAACGAAAATCACAACGAAAATCACAAGACATTAAACATCATATACACCAACTAAGTAACATAACTCTTGAGAGTCACGGAGTTTACATGTATGTGCAGGCTTAAGGCATGTGCCGTGATCACCATACACTTAGCACTTGTGACGTTGGTGCATATGGAATTCGTTCCGAGCGCAGAGACGTCATCTTGAGAAACTGAAACTGAAACTGAAACTGAATTGAAATACACACACTGGTCCAGAACAAACAGAAGAAGAACTGAGTTCCTGCCTTTCATGCCAATAGCGTAACGACAGTAAGTAAATGAATCCATGCAGATGAAAACATTCTCAGGTATCAATCCAATAAGAACAGAATTCCCGGTCTGCGTGTAAAAAAACGAAGGAAATATCCCTGGAGTCTGTCAGTCTCTAGTGACACCCAGCAGTTTTTATCTCATGGGTAAAGAGTGAGAGACAGATGTTGCCAACCCTTCAACAAACAGTTGAATTGTTTCCACGACCCCACAGCCACCCCCCCCCCCCCCCCCCCGCTGACAAGCCCACCACAACGAGCATCAACACTGCAGTTTTGCCGCAATAAACCAGTCACTGGTTTTCCACAACAAGTCTCAACGCTCCTTATCCAATAAATCATTAACCAGTGTTTACGTCTGGTCATGTAAACAGCTAATCCTGCTAAGCTAGTTACCGTGGTGTAGTGGTTATCGCGACTGACTACTTACTGGAAGGTTGTGGGTTCGACTCCTACTCCTCCTGTCGAAATTAGTGGGATATTTGATTTAACCCTATTAAGCTAGTTACCGTGGTG
>CM060313.1:12455822-12465822 GCA_030674185.1 Monoplex corrugatus | reverse complement strand
CCAAACCAAACCAAACCAAACCAAACCACACCAAACCACATACCACCACATCACACACACCACACCATACCAAACCAAACCAAACCAAACCAAACCACACCAAACCACATCACACCACGCACACACACCACACCAAACCAAACCAAACCAAACAAACCAAACCAAACCAAGCCAAACCAAACCAAACCAAACCAAACCAAACCAACAACAACAACAAAATAAACAAAAGCAAAAAACAAAAAAACAAAAAACAAACAAGAAAAACCAAACAAACAAAAAATGTTCAACATTTAAGTAACACAACATTTAGAATTGCATAGTGTCTTGCATTGTACACATGCTCACGCAATCAACACATGCAAAAAGCGTTCGTCCGTCACGCAACCGCACGCTCTCCTTTCAACCAATGGCACTAAACAGATTACGATGGGTTTTTTTTAATATACATTTATTTCTACAAACTTTCACACATCACACATACAACATGCATATTCACGCACATTCATATTAACTCTTTTTCTCTCGCCCTTCTTCGTCTCCTTCTTCGTCTCCTGCTCCTCTTTCTTTTCTTCTCCTTCTTCGTCGTCTCCTTCTTCCTCGTCTCCTTCTTGTTCGTCTCCTCCTTCTGCGTCTTCTTCTCCCTCTTCTCCTTCTTCTCTTTCTTTTTTCTTTGCTTTCTTCTCTCTTTCCTCTCCTTCCTCTTCTTCTCTGCCTTCTTTTTCTTCTCTACCTCTGTTTTGCTTTCTTCTTATTCTTATTATTCTCCTTCTTCCTCCTCTCCTTCTTCTCCTTCTCCTTATTCTTCTTGTCCCTCTTCTTCTCCTTATCATTCTTTTTCGCCTTCTTTTTTACTTTTCTTTTTTTTTTTCTTCTTTTTTTTTTCTCCTTCTAATTCACTTTCTTTCTCTTTTTCTTCTTCTCTTTCTTCTTTTTTCACCTTCTTCTTCTCCTTCCTCTTCTCCTTCTTCTTCTCCTTTTCTTTTTCGCCTACTTTTTTCTTTTCTACTTCTTTTTCTCTTTATTCTTTTTCTTCTTCTCCTTCTCCTTTTTTGTTCGCCTTCTTCTTCTTTTTGCCTTCTTGTTTGCTTTCTTCTTCTGCTTCTTGTTTTCTTATTTTTCTCTTTTTTTTCTTTTAATGTATGGAGTCCAAACTCTTTCTCAAGGCGGTTTTTTGGAGACTGACTAACAAACCTGGTCCACCCCAAGTTCCCAACACTACATCCACATCATCATCAGGTGCCCTGCCGCATTGCGTTGGCGATCATGGACTTCCATCTGTCTCTATCTCTCGTTGCCCCCAGCATCTCCCCTACCTCCCCGTCCCCAGCCATTCTGCAAGTCCATCCAGCATTTTCTCCCTGGGTCTACCCGGTGCTCTCTTTCCCTCCAGCTTTCCCGCCGTGACCAGGTGCTCCAAATCCCCCTTCCTCATAAAATAGCCTATAAATGTTGCCTGTCTTTTCCTAATCTTCCTTATGAGTGATATATTTGTGTCTGCCTCCATCAAGACTGTCTCGTTTCTTTTCTTTGCTGTCCATGGAACCCTCAACATTCTTCTTAGAAACCTACATCTCGGCTGCCTCAATCTTGTTCTGGCTTTGTTTGTTGACTGTCCACGCCTCGCATCCGTACAACAGTATTGGTTCTATATAACATTCAAGAACTCTCTTCCTGATGTTAATTGATAGGCATTTGTTGGTAAGAATGCTTGTCATCTTCTTGAATGTTGTTTTGGCTTGGCCGATTCTGCCGGCTATTTCTGATGTGCATCTGCCGTCTGATGAAATGATCGTTCCCAGGTATTTGAATTTCTCAACCTGTGTCAAGGTTGTGCCATTTGCTGTTATTTTGCAGGAGGGGATTTCATGTTTTTTACTGATCACCATGACTTTAGTCTTCTCTGCTGTTTAGTTCCAGCCCCTTACAGTTGCTTTCTATTTCTAGTATATTCATAAGGTTTTGTAGGTCTCTTTCACTTTCTGCAATTAGCACGGTGTCATCTGCATATCGAATGTTGTTTATCATTTTCCCTCCAACCTTTTGTCTGCATCCACATGCACATAAAATTCCCTTTCGCACGCGACATAAAAACTCAAGCAAACATCACCCCACGCACACGATACAAAAAACATGTGCATGCACCACCCTGCGCATTGATACTCCAATATGTGGTTGACTTTTATTTTAAGATTGATGTATGCTGCAAATGAACCTTTAGCACTTAGTTTCTAAAACGTTTGCGATCCTTTTTTTTTTTCAAAAAACCAGCAGTGTAGTAGGATATAGTAAGTATGTGTCTATCCCTGCAACTCAGCCACTAACGATTAGAATTAAAAACAGTTTGTATACGAAAAAAGAGCAGAAAATATGCCTTTAGGACCAGTAAAATAAACCCTAAATTTTCACGACTATGATTTAATATTTATTCTCTGCTGGAATATCACGAATACGAAATATTCCAGTCTATTTTATTTGCTTCCATTATTCCATTTTGCGACATATAATTCTACCAAGAATTCATCAATATAAAACCAGTACATTACCTGTGCTGTCTAGCATTCCTGCGAGTCTTCGTGGGCGAGTGGAATAAACTGAGCGACACCTGGGTTGGGCGTGATGTGTGAGAGGGTTGGCAGTTTATTTACAGACTTCAATGATGCTCTGTCTCGGAATCAAATATTCCGATTCCGTGACTTGCCAGCCCGGCATGCCTCGCCTCAGTCCTGTTTCCCTTCAGACTGTTGCCGGGTGCAGGCAGAGAGCGGACGGAAGGTGTGTGTAGTGTGGAGAGCTGTCACAGATAGTGGTTGTTGTTTATTTGCTGGCCTGCAACACAGCCATGAATCACGGTCAGTAAAGTTCACACAATGGCACGTAACATAAAACAATAGACAAATAAACCGTTTCAAACAATGGCAGCGATGTTCAAGTGGGTAAACGCCTGGTTTCCAGTTGGATGGTCCTAGGTTCGATCCGCCAAGATGATAATGTAAGAAGGTACCAAGATTTGATTTTAGCCCAGTGCACAGACACAAGGAAAATGTTTTGGCTGTACATACAGTCACACTCACACCTCACAACAATAATAATATTCAACATCATAAAAGAGATATTCATCAGTCATCTACGTAATCGAAGAAACACACACCACACAGACACACACAGACACAGACACAGACACACACACAGACACAGACACACACAGACACACACACACACACACACACACAGACACAGACACACACAGACACAGACACAGACACACACACAGACACAGACACACACAGACACACACAGACACACACACACACATACACACACACACACACACACACACACACACACACACACATACACACACACACGCACGCACGCACGCACACGGGACTTAAACAACATAAGGTAAAAAATTATTCTATTACTTTCCCTCCCCCTCCTCACACGCACAAGACTAAAATCCAAAGACAGGTAAAAATAACTCTGATGTATAACAAGATATTTTGTAAGAGTACATTCCATCGCGAGTTGAGAAAAACCATCATTATAATCCAAGCCTGGAGAATTAAAACATTTTATCAGTTAACAGTAATAACGAACAGATAAAAGACATATAAAGTTCCTTATAATAACTATCACAGAAGACACATTCACTTAGTAGGTAAAGGATGGAGAAGATTTTAATGACCTCCCAGGTCAAAATGCATGCAGATCCACCATTACCTAAATCCCCATTCGGGTGTATACGCATGCAAAATCCCAAATATACACGTTAAATGTCACGTAAGTCATGTCAGCGTCTGGCTTATGGAAACTTAAATACACCCAGCATGCATCGTCACAGTGGGGGGGGGGGGGGGCAGTACCTCAGTTGGTTGAGCGTCGGTTCACATGCTAATGGTTGTGGGTTCGAATCCCGGGATGCGCTATATTAAAACTGGCCTTCTTACTGTCCCATCTTTAACATCGTTGTTGTTCTGGTGGTGTCAGTGTAGGATTAGATAAGTCCCCCCTTCCCCCACTACTACATTAAAACTGGCCTTTTCACTGTCCCATCTTTAACATCGTTGTTGTTCTGGTGGTGTCAGTATAGGATTAGATAAGACCCCCCCCCCTTCCCCCACTTCCTTGGGATGGTTATCCCCATCGGCCATATCACCTGAGGTGGGTGTCGACGTAAAAACTGAACAAAAACCAAACCAACGTCACAGAGAACATAGGTTTCCATACAGGAGATACAAAATTGAAATGAGGTTATTGGCAAGAGCAGCAAGGAGATCGTCCTGAACCCTGACTAAAGATACAGACTGTACAACAACATAGTGGAGTGTGGACAGCTTGGCGGCTAACAGCTTGCTTTTTTCTGTGTTTTATTATAAAGCCTGATTGTGCGTAATGTGTGGATACTAATAAAACGAATGAAATATGAACGAAGAAGTGACCAAAATCTGTACTTGTTTTCACGTATGCAGGCTCTCTTCTGTCTCTCTGTCTCTGTCCTCTCTCTCTCTCTGTCTCTCTGTCTGTCAGTCTCTCTCTCTCTGCCTCTCTGTCTCCTCCTTCTCTCTCTGTCTCTCCTCTCTCTCGTCTCTCTCTCTCTCTCTTCTCTCTCTGTCTCTCTCTGTCTCTCTCTCCTGCCTCTCTCTCCTCTCTCTCCTCTCTCTCTCCCCTCTTTCTTTTCTCTCTCTCTCCCTCTGTCTCTCTCCACTCAAGCACACACACACACACGCACACACACACACATACACACGCATGGACTCGCACAGATACAGACACAAACACACACACACACATAGAGGCACACAGACACATCACATAACAAAAACACACACACACACACACACACACACAACACACAACACACACACATACACACACGTAGAGATACACACACACACACACACACACACACACACACACATGCACACACGCACACGTAGAGATACACACACATAGACACATACAGATGCACACACACAGACAGACAGACACACACACACACACACAAAGTCACAACACACACACACACACAAACAAACAAACAACACACACAGACACACACAGACACACACACACACACATACACACAAAGACACACAACACACACATACACACACACACAAACAAACAAACACGCACACACACACACACACACACACACACACACACACACACACACACACACACACACACACACACACACACACACACACACACACATACGAACAAACACATGTACACGCTCGCCTAGCAGACTTTCTTCGATTCGCCAAACCCAACCCAACTTATTAAATCTCTCTTATTTCTGCAGGTGAGGGAACTGAATACACGTGTTGTCGGTGGGCGGGGAGACTGCTATGGAGACAGACGGCACAGCGATAAAATTATACATTACAATGAAATCGATTGCTTCTTGCTGCAGGTGTTGGGAAATGAACGACGGAATAGATTTGACTCCAGTTTCAGTTCGCTCAAAAAAAAACAAAAAACAAAAAAAAAAAAAATTTTAAAAAAAATATATAAAAAAAATAAAAAAAATTTAATAAAAAAATTAAAAAACCTGCGCTCTGGCAATACAGTACGCGCTATGCCGTAAATGGCGTGCGATGAACGGTCTAAAATATCAATAAAATGCCAAAATAAACTTTCACTTGTTCAATTTTAATGCTCAGTGGAACAACTATATGCCAATGTTTTCCCTATGCAGAAAACAGAATTTCTTCATGACATGTTCTTGAATATTGACGTACATAATAAAACCATCACTGATTATAATATTGTCTTATATATTTTGTAAGTTATAGGTTGTTTTTATGTGAACAATATGTGTCTTACATGTATAAATTGTGACCTCCCAGCACGAAATCAGACTTAACTAGCATTTTGGGCATTTTGAGATATACATATCACTGGAAAGTGTACATTCTGCTGATTATTTTGGTATTTGAATAAAGCTTGTACTCAAAAAATGTAGAGGTTAAATATGTTTAAAGTCATGAAGTTGTATGACGGCCATTTCGAGAAAACGGCCTCTAAAGTTTTTGTGAGCTTTCTTACACATTTTCCTCAAATTTCTTTATTTGGTGGCTTTCACCCAGTTTGTTTCTAATTTTCGCTGTCATTATCTGAAAGGTGCACCAAAGAGCTTTCCATCAGTATATTACATGTGCGGATACTGTACAGGTTACGGTTCATAATAAGAAACAAAAATAGGTACTTTTGGTAGGAAATTGCCTTCTTTCTGCTGCGATCAGTGCATTGAAATACCATTTTAAATTGATTAATAATATTTTTTCAAGAAAAAAAATCTGTGGGGGATAGATTATAGTCTACAGAAATCAATTTTGAGAAAAAGTCAAAACACCCCAGACAGACCCTCAGTCACCTTTACAGCTCCTAGTGCTGTTCGACTGACTGCGAGTTAAGACTGATTTCGTGGTGGGAGGTCACAATTGATGTCATTTCTGTTACCACATTGTTCGATGATGCTTGAGTGTCGTTCAGCAAAGGGATGTGGTTTGTGAAATGGATTCATAAGGGGAAATGTTGACATGTGCTAAATCTCGATGGTCATTTTTAGACTTCCAATATATGAAGTGTCCTTGTGTATGTTCTGTATACTAATGTGGGGTTCATGCGGTCAGCGTCGTCTTTTCATACGTGTCAATTTTTGTTGTTGTTGTTGTCATTCTTCGTTGCCACATTGTGTGTTAGATGTCCGTTTGTTGTAAAATAAAAGATGAATAAAAAAAAAGTTAAGAAAGATTAAAAGTAAGAAATGTCTAAAATGACCTTGTCAAGTCCAATGTTTAAACGTCTGGCTCCCAGTCTGAATGTCCTGGGTTCGATCCACCTAGATAACTTTACCTGGTAGGTAAAGAGTGGAGCTTTTCCTAGATTCCCAGTCAACAGTCAATAGGTGTGCACATCTGCCCAGTGCATACAACTCCTTCGTGTGTATACAGAGAGCGAGAGCGAGAGAGAGAGAGAAAGAGAGAGAGAGACAGAGACAGAGACAGAGAGAGAGAGAGAGACAGAGACAGAGACAGACAGACAGACAGAGACAGAAACATAGACAGAGAGAGAGAGAGCGATAGAGGGAGAGAAAGAGAGATAGAGAGAGAGAGAAAGAAAAAGAGAGAGAGAGAGAGACAAAGACAAAGACAGAGAGAGAGACAGACAGACAGACATACATACACAGAGACAGACAGACTGACAGACACAGAGACAGACAGACACAGGGACAGATAGACACAGAGACAAAGAGACACAGAGACAGACAGGCAGAGAGACAGAGACAGACAGACACAGAGACAAATAGACACAGAGACAGAGAAACACAGAGACAGAGAAACACAGAGACAGACAGACACAGGGGCAGACAGACACAGAGACAAAGAGACACAGAGACAGACAGGCAGAGAGACAGAGAGACACAGACTGAGAGATAAAAGGGAAATAAAAATCCATCATGCATGCCTGTGGCGAAAACAGAGCATACACACTGTACAGCAACATACCACCTGGTCAAGGTGAGCAAAATAACGTAATACTTACATCCGAGAAAGTACAGCTCATACCAAGAGATAAAACAGAACAGAGAAGACAGACGACGATCAAGGTACAGTTCCACTTCCTGAGGAGTCAACTGCCGTCTGATGAAATACCTGGGAACGGTCATTTCATCAGACGGCAGACGCACATCGGAAATAGCTGGCAGAATCGGCCAAACCAAAACAGCATTCAAGAAGATGACAAGCATTCTTACCAACATATGCCTATCAATTAACATCAGAAAGAGAGTCCTTGAATGTTGTATAGAACCAATATTGTTGTACGGATGCGAGGCGTGGACAGTCAGCAAGCAAAGCCAAAGCAAGATCGAGGCAGCCGAGATGAGGTTTCTAAGAAGAATGTTGAGAGTTCCTTGGACAGCAAAGAAAACAAACGAGACAGTCTTGATGGAGGCAGACACAATAGATCACTCATAAGGAAGATTAGGAAAAGACAGGCAACATTTATAGGCCATTTTATGAGGAAGGGGGATTTGGAGCACCTGGTCACAACGGGAAAGCTGGAGGGAAAGAGAGCACCAGGTAGACCCACGGAGAGAATGCTGGACGGACTTGCGGAATGGCTGGGGATGAGGAGGGTGGGGGAGATGCTAGGAGCAACGAGAGATAGAAATGGTTGGAAGTCCATGGTCGCCAACGCCATGCGACAGGGCACCTGATGATGAGGAGGAGGAAGAGGAATCAACGCCAAACCCATTGTTATCGTTTCCAGACACCAAACATAATTCCAACACATACACGTAACACCAGCTGACCTTCTCGTCACATACACACAGTGTCCACCGAGGGGTTGGAAGACCGCTATATACACACACTCATACTGAGAGTTTGGACTGTTTTTGAAGAAGGATTTGTCACATCAGAATCATTCCATATGCGCTCCATTCAGATCTGCCAGATTTCTCTGGCAGAATCTATGAGCCTATGCAAAACGCTACGCTCTGTCAAGGTCTTGAAATACAGATGGGGTGGGGGTGGGGGGTCGGGGTGGGGGGGGTGGGGTTGAGGAGAGGGATCTATAAAACGCTAATTTCAGACAATCAGATTAATGGAGACATTAATATATAACATTAATATAGGTAATACCAAAGAAATAAGAGGGGAAGCAGGGAGAATTTTTATAATGTAATCAAAGGACATAACTCTTGAGAATTATCTCCCATGTCCTTTGATTATATTAATATAGGTAGCCAACAATTTTTAACATTAAAAAAAAAAATAGAACGAACTGGATATATCTTCAGATCTTGAGTGTACGGCTCTATCAAAAAGAACCAAACCAACCTGCTAAAGCTTAACACACCAAAGCAACCACCACCCCACCCCTATCCCCTCTTTCCCTCACCCCCACTCCCCCTCTCGCAACAAACAACAACACGCCAACGGTCAATTTTCTCTCATGCAGGCACACCACATGAGCACAGAGCGGCTATTAAGTAACCGGAACCTGCACGCACTTGATGACAAAAACTATGAAGTTGGGTCACAACAAGATTGCGGGTCGCATGCACTGTAAACGAAATTCGGAGTGTTTAAGAGAAATTCATGGGATTGCTCTCAGTTAAAAATAGTATTCACTCAAGGTTTCCATAACAATGATAATGAAGTTATTCGTGCGAGCTTACCCAAAAAACACAGCCACAATAACAACAAGCAAACAAACAAATCAGCCAAACAAACAATCAAACAAACAATCAACCTCAAACAATCAAACAATCAATCAGACAATCCAATCAATCAATGAAATAAACAAACAACCAAATACAAAAACAATCAAACAAACAAATAAACAAACAAACAATCAAACAAACAACCAAACAAACAATCAAACAAACAAACAGACAAACAGACAAGCAGACAAACAAACAAACAAAAACAAAAAAACAAAAAAATATACCTTCGATCTGAATCTGATCAAAGGAGACACAAGCGTTTACAAAATATTGACAAAAATCGCAAAATAACAACAATTACAACATTAATGATGATGACATGATAACAATAATAATATTGACGATGATGATGATGAGGAGGAGGAGGAGGACGACGACGACGAGGAGGAGGAGGATGCGGATGATGTTGTTGATTATAATGATAACAATGACGATGATGATGATAACAATTATCATTTTATTATATTGATACTACTATTACTTTTGCTGTTGCTGCAGTTGCTACTTCTGCTACTACTACTACTACTACTACTACTACTACTACTACTACTACATATACTACTACTACTACTACTATATACTACTACTACTACTACTATTACTATTACTACTACTAACTACTCTGCTGCTGCTGCTATTACTACTACCACCACCACCTCCACCCTTGCTAGTAATTTGTTATACTCATTGTTGTTATTATTGTTGTTAGTCAAACCAGTTGTGGTTTATGTTTGTGTGTTGTGATTGTGTTTGTTG
>CM060313.1:12433322-12435822 GCA_030674185.1 Monoplex corrugatus | reverse complement strand
TTCTGTTGTCGCGGAATTTTTAATGTGTGCTGGATACGTGCTGTAACTGCACACGGGTCCTCGGCTTATCGATTCATTCGAAGACAAGCTCTGGATCATCATTTTAATAGCTAGTGGATGGAGAGGAAAAATCCTTGTTTGGTTTGTGATTTGAACCACGGTTTTTTTTCTCGTCCTAGGGAAATACTTTATCTATTATGATGATGTAAAGTTTCTATTTATATTGGATGCCGTATCCCCCCCCCCCCCATCTCCCTCTCCCGTGGGGATGTCAGGGTCCCTTTCAGTATAAATAATATCCCCACCTTCTGGAAATTCTGTGCAAGAAATTTCCTTTTTTTTTCTGTTACTCTGTTTGTTTCTGTGTCGTTTGCTTTCTGTCATTTCTTCCTATCATTTTCTGCCTTGCTGATCCATTCACCTGTATGTGTTCGTAAAATATTTATACTTCTCTCAGGATTGATAATTGGGAACTGCGTTAAGTTCAGTTTTGGCTCTGGGGAAATGAGATGTGCGGAGGAAATTTCAGGTAAGTTAGGCCAATGTTTATATATGATTTAGTGTCATTAGTTATGTTTGAATTCGTATTGATGTCTGTTTTTTTTAATCCTCTGTGTGATAAAAATTGTCACTGGTTCTTGCGAACGGGGTCACAAGTCGCAACGTGTGAACTGAGATACGGGCCTGAAAAGGTGGTGAGGGTCGATCTGGGTGATTTGAGATTTTTGTTCCTACACATTGTCTGACCATTAATCTATTAATTATGGCAAAGATTAAAGTGAAATTTGGGTTGAAAGAGTGTTAAAATAACATTTTAAAATGATAACCCATCGAGAATGTGCAGATTTTTTCCGTCAAAATGCGTGTGTTTGAGCTTTAATTTAGGCCATGAAACCGTACAGGGCCTCAGCATATCGCATACCGTTGGAATCAGCTCGCGAAATAGCTAGTATGTAGTGCAGAATCACTTTATCTATCACTTCACTAAGTTTGATGAAGATAGAATACTGGTTGCTAAGGAAAAAGCAGAGAATTTTGTTGTCCTTCTTTAACTCTGCTTTTCTCAAAATGGCCGTCCCATCACCCACTCCCTTTAAATTACTGTAACTCGCTCGATTTTCCAGTTAGACAGTTGAATTATACATCATTGGAAAGAGCATTTTTTCTGCTTTCCGGTGATATAAGTATCTCTATACCCCCCAAAATTAAGTTGTGACCCCATTCGTGAGAACAGGTCACAAATGGATGGAGTGGTCAACGCCAGGGGCATCTCCTTAGATTATGTGCACAAATGTATTGATATATATGCTTAATTTTATGTTCCTTTTTTTTTCCTGTTGAAGAACTGTGTGTATATTAAATATGGTTATAGCCCTGATATCACTGTACGCAGTTGGCTGAGCTCTAAGCCATAATAAGAATAAGGATAAGTTCACTTTTTGGCCTGTTAGATTGTTGACTTTGGAAATATAGCTGATAGCTGACTGGTTGCTGCATGTTTTGCCTCTTTGTATGTTTCATTTTGGACCTCTTTATTCCTTGTTTTGCAGATTTTGAGTCTTTCTTTCGTTTAAAAAAGTGTTTTATGTTGTATTGTAAACGACACTGTGTATTGTGAAACAATATTAAAAGGACTTTTAAAAAAACAAAATTCTTTATCCATTAGTCCACACATTGTACTCCATGTAACCCACATTCCACACAGACAACCTGAGGTGATAATATTTTCCAGTAAATATAACACACAACACAGATAGCGGCACAGGGAGCATCACCCAGGGGACGCCATGACAGAAACATCATTTCAACATTGGCAAACACAGTGAGTATCGATATGATCTACCTGCAATATTTTCCACACTGAACATCAAAACCCTTTTTAGGAAAAAAAAAAACGTCGTGGACTGATTTTTTTTAAAGATCATCGCACTCAGAGAGGTTACCTTTGTGTTCGTCTTTTATTTATTTTTTTATTTTTTTTTTTATTTAGTTCTTTTTTGTTTTGTTTTTTGTTTTTTTTGCATCCCATTTTCGGCGCCACTTAAATGGCCACAGAAGCTGGCACAGATTTTACAATGCAATGATGACGATGTCGATGAGGATGATAATCATGATGCTATTGAGTGTTTGTGCATGGTCGTATGGCTCCTTTTCAAGCGTAAACAAAACACAAAGATATTGAAAGGTTCGCGTGTAGCCTAAAAAATGCTTCATCAAAAATAACATAACAGACTGTAATAGGAACATATGTCTATGTGTCTGTCAGTTAGTATATCCGAAAAGGTATATATATACGTGTAAGCAGAGACGAGACCCAAACCACAGACACAAGATATGGCTGGTCAAGGGGAAATAGCCTCAGGACTGGTGGGGTGACCTTTTGGTAAATACCTGGCCATTAGGGAAGCCGACCCATCCAGACATTTCTAACAAATGGCGCAGGATCACGCGTGTCTCTTCCACTTCGTGCATTCATGCAAACACACGTTGTGCAGGCACT
>CM060313.1:12423322-12428322 GCA_030674185.1 Monoplex corrugatus | reverse complement strand
GAAAGGGATCCCAAGTTTGCCGTCTTTCCAAGCAGCCAGCAGGTCTTTCCTGCAGCCATCAAACCTGATCCCCTGAAGTTAACGGCCAAGCTATGAGCCAAAATTAATAACAACAAAAACAAACAAACAAACAAAAACACAAACTTCGAGGATGCTGATGATACCCAGAGCACCAATGCCTCACCATTCTCCGGCGTTGTATGTGGCGGGCGTAAATAACGATTTAGTAATAGTGGACAGTTCAAAACTAGCGAGTTGGTAGATGCACAGGAAACTTGCAAACACAACCATTCTGTCGGATGAAGAGTGAAATAATGGTTCAGATGTTCGACTGCCAGTAACTAAACTCGAGGTTCCAGGGTTCCTTTCTCGTTGTGGCTTCGACTTTTCTTCTCAATTTGACCGGAATATAGAAGTGAATGGTCTAGTCCTTTGGAAGGGGACGCAAAATGAGTCGGGCCCGTGTGCCTTCTGGCTTAAGCACGCTTAAGTTCTCACGGCAATTGGAATTCGTGCAGAGAAGGGTGTTCGCCAGGATGCCCTGGTATACAGAATTGGAGAAATAGATTCACTTCCAGATCCTTCCCTTGAAGGTCAGTTAGCCTTCTTGCCTTTTTGAAGTATCGGTAAAAAAAAATGGGAGGCACAGCACTGCTCATACAGTAACTCCGCTATGACAAAAAAAAAAAAAAAAAAAAAAAAAAAAAACCGATTATGAATACGAATATGAAATGGCATAAATAATAGTACCATCGATCACAATTCCAGGGCGTAGTAAATAATCATTTTATACAAAAATCACATTCAATCAATATGCAAAATAACATAAAACGGTTCAACACAGAGTAGGGCTCACCAAAATCTGCAAGTTTTGTGTTTCAGTTTCACTTTCAATTTTTACAAAATGACGTCTCTGCGCTCGGAATGATTTCCATGTGCACTCACGTCACAGGTGCCATGTGATGGTGATCGTGGCACAAGCCTCAATCCTCTGACTCCCGTAGCCTGTCCACCAGCATCCAGCATTGTCAACCATGCTAACAAAGCAAAAACGTAACCCTTTGACTCCCTCACCGTATATATCAATTTCCCTGCAAATGGCTTCTCTGTCCATCATCCAATGTTGTCAGTCAATTGTTTGGGATTTTTCTGTCTTCACTTTCGTACCCAGGGGACAGATTAGTACATGGAGCAATCAAACACTGAGAGAGAGAGAGAGAGAGAGAGAGGGGAGAGAGAGAGAGAGAGGAGAGAGAGAGGGAGAGAGAGAGAGAGAAACAGACAGACAGACAGACAGACAAACAGATAAAAAGGAAAAAAACAGAAGTGTGTATGAGTGTGTGTGTGTGTGTGTGTGCGTGTGTGTATGTGTGTGTGTGTGTGTGTGTGTATGGGTATATGCGCGTGCGTGTGCATGCGTGTGTGTGTTTGTGTTTGTGTGTATGTGTGTCTGTGTGTGCGTGTGAGTGCGTGTGTAAGTGCGTGTGTGTAAATGTGTGTGTGTAAAAAAAATCATCCAGAAAAATACCGATAAATGACCACTAACACTACCACCACCACCACCCCGTAAAAAGACGTGATATTAAGAGTAAACACTAACACTAAACACTTAACACTAACACTAACACTAACACTAACACTAACACTAACACTAACACTAACACTAACATCATAAACACTAACACTAACACTAACACTAACACTACACACTAACACTAACACTAACACTAACACTAACACTAACCTAAAACTAACACTAACACTAACACTAACACTAACACTAACACTAACACTAACACTAACACTAACACTAACACTAACACTAACACTAACACTAACACTAACACTAATTAACACTAACATTAACACTAACACTAACACTAACACTAACACTAACACTAACACTATTAACACTAACATAACACTAACATAACACTAACACTAACACTAACACTAACACTAACACTAACATAACACTAACATTAACACTAACATTAAACACTAACACTAACACTAACACTAACACTAACACTAACATTAACACTAACACTAACACTAACACTAACATTAACACTAACACTAACACTAACACTAACACTAACACTAACACTAGCACTAACACTAAATTAACACTAACACTAACACTAATATTAACACTAACACTAACACTAACACTAACACTAACACTAACACTAACACTAACACTAACACTAACACTAACACTAACACTAACACTAACACTAACATTAACACTAATATTAACACTAACACTAACACTAACACTAACACTAAATTAACACTAACACTAACACTAACACTACACTAACACTAACACTAATATTAACACTAACACTAACACTAACACTAACACTAATTAACACTAACACTAACACTAATATAACACTAACACTAACACTAACACTAATATTAACACTAACACTAAATAACACTAACACTAACACTAACCTAACACTAACACTAACACTAATACTAACACTAACACTAACACTAACACTAACACAACACTAACACTAACACTAACACTAACACTAACAACACTAACACTAACACTACTAACACTAACACTAACATTAACACTAACACTAACATTAACACTAACACTAACACTAACACTAACACTAATATTAACACTAACACTAACACTAACACTAACACTAACACTAATATTAACACTACACAACACTAACACTAACACTAACACTAACACTAACACTAACACTAACACTAACACTAACACTAACACTAACACTAACATAACACTAACACTAAATCACTAACACTAACACTAACACTAACACTAACACTAACACTAACACTAACACTAACAACACTAACACTAACACTAACACTAACACTAACATACCACTAACACTAACATAACACTAACATAACACTAACACTAACACTAACACTAACACTAACACTAACACTAAATAACACTAACATAACACTAACACTAACACTAACACTAACACTAACACTAACACTAACACTAACACTAACATTAACACTAACATAACACTAACACTAACACTAACACTAACACTAACACTAACACTAACATAACATAACACAACACTAACATAACACTAACACTAACAAATAACACTAACACTACATAACACTAATAACACACTAACACTAAACACTAACATAACACTAACACTAAAACACTAACACTAACACTAACACTACACAACACACTAACACTAACACTAACACTAACACTAACACTAACACTAACATTAACACTAAATTAACACTAACACTAACTACACTAACACTAATATTAACACTAAACTAACACTACACAACTAACACTAACACTAATATTAACACTAACACTAACACTAACACTAACACTATATAACACTAACACTAACACTAATATTAACACAACACTAACACTAACACAACACTAATACACTAACACTAAATACACTACACTAACACTAACACTAACACTAACACTAAATAACACTAACACTAACATAACACTAACACTAACACTAACACTAACACTAACACTAACAACTAACACTAACATAACACTAAACTAACACTAACACTAACACTAACACTAACACTAACACTAACACTAACACTAAATTAACACTAACACTAACACTAACATAACACTAACACTAACACTAACACTAACATATAACACTAACACTAACACTAACACTAATATAACACTAACACTACACTAACACTAACACTATATAACACTAACACTAACATTATAACATAAACTAACACTAACCTAACACTAATACCTAACACTAACACTAACACTAACATTAACACTAACACTAACATAACACTAACACTAACACTAACACTAAACACTAACACTAACACTAACACTAACACTACTAACACTAACACTAACACTAACACTAACACTAAATAACACTAACACTAACACTAACCACTAAACATAACACTAACACTAACACTAACACTAACACTAACACTAACACTAACACTAACACTAACACTAACACTAACACTAACACTAACACATAACACTAACAAACACTAACACACTAACTAACACTAACACTAACACTAACTACACTAACTTAACACTAACACTAAACTACTAACACTAACACTAACACTAACACTAACACTAACACTAACACTAACATAACACTAACTAACACTAACACTAACACTAACACTAAATTACACACTAACACTAACACTAACACTAACACTAACACTAACATAACACTAACACTAACACTAACACTAACACATAACACTAACACTAACACTAACACTAACACTAACATAACACTAACACTAACATAACACTAACACTAACACTAACACTAACTCACTAACACTAACACTAACACTAACACTAACACTAACACTAAATAACACTAACACTAACACTAACACTAATATTAACACTAACACTAACACTAATATAACAACTAACACTAATATTAACACTAACATAACACTAACACTAACACTAAACTAACACTAACTAACACTAATACACTAACTACTAACACAATACCATAAACATAACACTAACACTAGCACTAACACTAATATTAATACAAACACTAACACTAATATTAACACTAACACTAACACTAACACTAACACTAACACTAATATAACACTAACACTAACACTAACTACAACGTTCATCACCAGCAATGGAGCTAACAACCTATGGGGGACGCACGGCAGCGGACAACAGGCACCAATACAAAAGACAAACATGCAGTAATAAAACCACTGCCTCATGCCAGAACACATCAAGAACAACAACTACCACACTTTTATCCAATAGAAAGGAAACTGGAGATACCACATCAACAGGAGAGAAGCCTCACCGAACAATCCGCAAGCAAACAACAGCAAAACCAACAACACAACATTTGTTAATGCAAGGTAGCGCCAAGGGACTGACTTGCGTTTGCAGGTTCGTGAAGGTATAAAAAAGCCAG
>CM060313.1:12415822-12420822 GCA_030674185.1 Monoplex corrugatus | reverse complement strand
AGGAAAGCTGGAGGAAAAGAGAACACCAGGCAGACCCAAGGAGAAAATACTGGACGAACTTGAAAAGTGGCTGAAGGCAGAGAGGGTGGTAGATGTACTTGCAGCAACAAAAGATATATTTGTATGGAGGGCCATGATCGCCAATCCCATACGGCAGGGCACATGATGATGATGATGATGATGATGATGATGATGATGATGATGATGATGATGATGATGATGATGATGATGATGATGATCCATATGCTGGACAGTTGCACGGCAATATCTGTGGAAGACATGGCGTGAGCAGACAGTTGATTGTCTGCATTATTTACTGCAGGTACTGTGTAATCACACCATTCTGCAATAAGCTGGCAATGCCATGATACTCCTTCCACCTTCGACATACACACACACGCACACAAGATTCATCTGTGTGAGTGTGTGTGAGTGTGTGTGTGTGTGTGTGTGTGTGTGTGTGTGTGTGTGTGTGTGTGTATGTGTGTGTGTCTGTGTGTGTGTCTGTGTGTAGACATAATGCATACATGCATACATACATACATACATACATACATAATACTACATACCTACTACATACATACTAATAAATAAAATACATACATAGATAATACATACATATAAATAGATAGATAGATAGATAGATAATAGATAGATAGATAGATAGATAGATAGATGATAGATAGATAGATAGATAGATAGATAGATAGATAGATAGATAGATAGATAAGATAGATAGATGATAGATAATAAATAGATATAGATAGTATAGATAGATAATAGATAGATAATAGATAATAGATAGATAGTAGTTGAGTGTGTGTGTTGTGTGTGTGTGGTGTGGTGTGTGTGTTGTGTGTGTGTGTGTGTGTCTGTGCTGCGTGTGTCGTTGTTGTGTGTGTGTTGTGTGTGTGTGTGGTGTGTGTGTGTGTGGTCTGTTGTGTGTGTGTGTGTCTGTGTCTGTCTGTGTCTGTCTGTGTGTCTCTTGTCAAAGGGAAGCAGGGTGATGCTGGGTGTGTTTTCATCCATGTACATCCCCGGGGATTTTCTTTTCTTCATGAAACGTTATAGACGGAGACACAGATGAACCTTTTTCACTACTATCATGGAGCCTAAGCTATTAATATTATCATGGCAGACTGATACAAAGACAGACGTAACACCCAATAGATCCTACCGTGGGGATGCTGGGGACTCTTTCAGTATAAACAGTGTCACCACCTTCTGAAAATTCTGTGCTAGAAATGTCCTCTTTTCTGTCACTGTCTTTGTTTCTGCCTTGTTTCTTTCCTTTCTGTCATTTCTTCCTTATCATTTTCTGCCTTGCTGGTCCATTCACCTGTATGTGTTTGATAACGTCTGAAGTTCTTTCTCTTGGGATTGATAATTGGGTACATGTATTAAGTGCATTTTTGGCTCAAGGGAAATGTATGTAGAAGCAATTTTAGGTCGTTAATTAAGGCCTGGTTTCATATATGTTTTAGTGTTCTTAGTTATGTTTAAATTTGCATTCTGGTATGGTTGTTTTTTTAAATCCTCTGGGTAAGGTAATGGATGGAGTGGTCAACGCCAGTAGCACCTCTTCAGATTATGTTCACGAATGCGTTGATATCGGTATTTAATTTTCTTTTCCTTTTTTTTCATCCTGTTGAAGTATTGTCTATGTTTTGAAACTGTTATAGCACCGATAGGTCGGCTGGGCTTTAAACAAAAGTAAGAATAACAATAACAATAACAATAACAATACATAACCCATTAATTAGGTAAGACTTCAAAGCTTTGTCAGCAACTAAAAACTTTGTGAGAAGGCTTATTGCTTAATGCCATGATCATTTTAGATCTTCCCCATTCATGGCACCTGCAGCATAGGTGCACATAGAATCTATTCCGACGGCGAAAACGTCATCTTGAGAAAGTGACACTGAAACTGAAATGTAAAGTAAACACACGGCAAATTGGTATTGATAGTTTCTGTCAGTGTTTTGGCATTGGCGCTAATACGGAAACGAACCTTGTGTGGTGATGTGTTTGGAAGCCAAAATGAGTTGCTTGAGGGTAAAGTGGCAAAACACAAAATGAAAGAAACCAGGTCCAACCAGCAAACAAAGCAAACAGACCTTCTCGTCTGTCTACAGTTAATTAATCATTGGTGTTGATTCCGTTCTTCAAGAAGGTTAATTACAGACAGCAAGGCCACTGGCATCTCGGTGACACAGATTTACTCAGGCCTTTTTTCCATTCTCTTTTCTGCCCTTTTCCTCTTTCTTTTCTCTTAGCGGTTTTCCCCCTATTTTATTTGCTTTTTTAAGCAATCCCGTTTGTAATGTAGAGTGGCAATACAGTAACCCTAACATTGTGTCTGTATGCATGTCTACAAGATGGGCAGATCAAACTGTGTTTCCTGATTGTAATGGTGTGTCTGTTGTTCTATAGACGACTCTTAAGGGTGAGCTGGAAAGACAAGAGAAGTGACAAGAGCATACTCGACGAACTGAAACCCGGAGAACACTTGTACAGGTCATCCTTAAAAAGAAATTGACCTTCTTTGGACATGTGTGGAGAAACAAAAAAATGCACTCTCATAAAAAATGTCATCCAAGGAAAAGTCGAGGGCAAAAAAGGGGGAAGAACGACAACTACTAGAAACACAAGGTGACAGGTCGTATGTCAGAGATTTTCAACCTGGTTAGGATAGACAGACTGGGGACAGAGACACATGAGAGCAGTACGCAGCACTGCAGAGTGATGCTGTAGTGACTGAGGATAGACAGACGTGGAGGACAGAGACACACAAGAGCAGTGCGGGCAGCCAACATGCAGGAGTGATGCTGTAGACTGACTGAGGATAAAGATGTGGAGGACAGACACACACAGGAGCAGTGCGGACAGCCACATGCAAGGAGATGCTGTAGACTGTGAGGATAGACAGACGTGGAGACAGAGACACACGAGAGCATAGGGCAGCCAACATGCCAAGAGTGATGCTGTAGACTGATGGGATAGACAGACTGGAGGACAGACACACAGAGAGCATGCGGACAGCAACATGCCAAGGAGTGATGCTGTAGACTGACTGGGACAGACAGACGTGGAGGACAAGACACACAGAAGCAGTGCGGCAGCCAACATGCAAGGAGTGATGCTGTAGACTGACTGAGGACAGACAGATGTGGAGGACAGACACACACAGAGAGCAGTGCGGACATCCAAATGCAAGGAGTGATGCTGTAGACTGACCGAGGATAGACAGACGTGGAGGACAGACACACACAGAGAGCAGTGCGGACAGCCAACATGCCAAGGAGTGATGCTGTAGACTGACTGAGGACAGACGGGACGTGGAGGACAGACACACACGAGAGCAGTGCGGACAGCAACATGCAAGGAGTGATGCTGTAGACTGATGAGGATAGACAGATGTGGAGGACAGGACACAGAGAGAGCAGTGCGACAGCAAATGCCAAGGGTGATGCTGTAGACTGACTGAGGACAGACAGATATGGAGGACAGAGACACAGAGAGAGCAGTGCGGACAGCCAATATTCCAAGGAGAGTGAGCGAATGAGTGACTGAGTGATGGCTTTTGTTGTTATTGTTGTAGTTTTGTTGTGTTCCTGATGATGTTTTCTCCATAACCTAGTATCAAGAAATATTCACAATGTCTGCATCTCTCGGGCCTGGTTGACGCCATAATGTATCATGACAGTATACGCACACACTTCGGCCTTGTCTGTCGCATTCCCAAACACAAGTCCATAACATGATTCCCATTATCATGATGATGATGATCATGGCGTTGGCGATTATGGACTTCCATCTGTCTCTATCTCTCGTTGCCTCGAGCATCTCCTCCACCCTCCTCGTCTTCAGCCACTCCGCAAGTCCGTCTAGCATTTTCTCCCTGGGTCTACCTAGTGCTCTCTTTACCTCCAGCTTTCCCGTTGTGACCAGGTGCTCCAAATCCCCCTTCCTCATAAAATGGCCTATAATGTTGCCTGTCTTTTCCTAATCTTCCTTATGAATGATCTTAATGTGTCTGCCTCCATCAAGACCGTCTCGTTTGTTTTCTGTGCTGTCCATTATTATGATACCATTGTGAAAACTGTCGTAGATGTTGCGCCTCTCCATGCCATGGTCTCATGTATCCCTGGTTTCATTTTGTTCTATCGCTTCCTTTGCCCGAGCTTGGGGTATTTGGTATCAGAGTTTCTTGGAGGGGTGGGTGTGGGTGGGGGGCTGTCATTGTAGGTCCGTCATAGTGCTGTCTCTTTGACGAGCGTGTCTCTCACTCAGGCTGCTCCAGGACTGATCTGTTCCCATCGTTAGTAGGGGATTTGTTTACTCCCGTGGGGATGCCGGGGGCTCTTTCAGTATAAATAGTATCAACACCTTTTTGCAAAATTCTGTGCAAGAAATTTTCTCTTTACTGTCACTCTCTTTGTGTCTGCCTTGCTCCTTTGCATTCTGTCATCTCTTCCTATCATTTTCTGCTTGCTGGTCCATTCACCTGTATGTGTTTTATAAAGCCTTGCATACTTTCTTTTGGATTAATAACTGGGATTTTGTAATAACCGCATGTTTGGATTTAAGGAAATGTGCTATGCAGTAGCAATTTTAGGTAATTTAGACCGTTCTATTGGTGTATGTTTTGTTGTCCTTAGTTATATTTACATTTGTATTCAGGTTTGTTTTTTTGAATTCCTCTTGTGATAAACTGGACGCAATGGTCAACGCTACGGGCTTATCCTTAGATTATAGGTGCACATGCACTGATATGTATACATACTTTTCTTTTCCAACTTTTTTTCCCCAACCAGATGATGTTTACGTTTTGAAATGGTTATAGCTGTGATATGGCTCTGTGCAGTTGGGTGGGCTTTCAATAATAAGAATAAATAGGTAGAGGATCTAGTAAACAGCGTCCTAAGTAATTTGGATCAGAACAGGCAATGTTGAATCTTCACCGAAATGACCTAGCAGCAGTGCTGGGTCTCCGCTGG
>CM060313.1:12385822-12390822 GCA_030674185.1 Monoplex corrugatus | reverse complement strand
GTATGATGACATGGGGCAAGCATAAAATTATATTTTCTGGAGCAGACACATATGAAAGGGAGGTAAACATCACATTGGAAGTGACAAGTCAAATTCTATCAAAAAATACTAGTTCATGTCAGACCGCGTTTTACTAGTTACCTTGGAGGGCAGGACATTTCATATCAACATTGTCCAAGTATATGCACTAACATCCACAAGCACTGAGAAAGAAATTGACAACTTTTGTGTAGAATCAAAGATAGCAATGTTTCAGTAGAAATCACAGGACGTAGATAAATTCATAATAGGAAACACTTGCTTTGAGCAACCTAGCAGAAGAAAATGGACATGGGCGAATACAGGAGACAGCACAAGAAATCGAACTGATTGCATCAAAATAAATAAGATTGCTCAATATTCTTTATTGATAGCAAAAACAGTGCCAGGAGGAGACTGCAACAATGACCACTATCTTGTATTGGGAAAACAGAAAAATATCAACCAAAAATAACATCAATCAGCATCTTCGATTCTTAAAGATAAATGAATCAACTCGTGAAGAACATAATGTATGTGTTCAAAACAAATTGAGTGCTCTGGAAAATGTTGGAGATAGTGAGGAACAATGGACAAATTTGAAAAACTCAATATATAAAAAATAGTGAAGCAATCCTCAGAGTAGAAAGAAGCGCAAAGAAAAGTGTATGACAAAAGACATGTTAAGCTTGATGGACGAACGTAGGAAAGGAAAGAGAAAAGAGGAAGATTACAAAAAGATAGAAAAAACAAACAGGAACAAGTGCAATGAAGTTAAGGAAGCTTGGCTAGAAATATAAGTACAAAGAAATGGGAGACTAAAACAAAACAGTTCATGAGTTTATGTACAGGTGTATCGAAGATTTTTTTTCACAAGAAAACGACAAGCGCATCAAATGGTTCCTTCAAATCAAAAGACGGTACGCTTATCATGGAAAAGACAAAATACTAGATATAGATAAATCGGAAGAGTACATCGAAGACCTTTTTGACGATGACAAAAAGGAGGAATACATACATCTTTAGAAAGAACTTTGAAGGGCCACAATCCTGAAAGATGAAGTGAGAGCAGCGATGAAAAACATGAAACAAGGAAAGCTCCAGACCAGAAAATAGTACTGCCATGACAAGACAATGTCATTACAGAAATGATTAAGCCTCTAGATTAATGTAGAATTTTTCAATCCAAGCAGCAGTCCTCATATAGGAAATTCATGACACCGGAAAAATCCCCATAGATATGTGAAAATCAATTTTCATTGCACTTCCAAAGAAAACAGGGGGCTATAGAATGCAAACTCAAATCGTGCAATTGTATTGATGAGTCACGTGACAAAGGTTCTGTTAAGAATAATCATGATGAGGACAAGAACCAAATTATATATGGCAGAAGAACAGGGAGTGGAGAGAGAGTGAACAGACGAGAGAGAGAGAGAGACAGACAGACAGACAGAGATAGAAACAGAGAGACAGAGAGAGAGAAAGAGAGAGAGATACACAGAGAGAGAGACAGACAGACAGACAGAGACAGAGAGACAGAGAGAGAGAGAGATAGAGAGAGAGAGACTTTGCATGTATGCGCTTGTGTATGCTTCAGTCTGCGTCTGAATGTGTCTAAATGTGGATGAGTGGTGGGTAGGTAGGTAGGTGGGTGGGTGGGTGGGTAGGTAGGTAGGTGGGTGGGTGTGTAGGTGTAGGTGTTCATGTACGTACGTGTCTCTTCTCAGGCGGTGTCCATTTGCAATTCTTCGTAATCAAAATAATGTTGACACGTAGAAACACCTACAGAAATGATTTATAAACACATTTACATTTCTTTCAATGCCATTTTATTTCCTGCATAAAGATTTGTATTTCGCACTCAGGTCTGTGAAGAGAATAGAATATAGACGTGGTTTGGGGTGAACAAAGTGCGAACACATCTCTGTCGAGTTTCTAGAAATGGTTCGAGTTTCTCTTTATACAATAGCCCTGGGATATGCAACAGCCACAACCGAGTGCCTGCTTCCAGAGCTTCTCAGCAAAATGATCTCAGGTTACCTACACGTACTTTTTTTAGTTCTTTCTCTTGTTGCGTATATTCATCAATGAGTTTGAGACAAAGATACACGTTCTTGTTCTTGTTCTTGTTCTTGTTCTTCTTCTTTTCTTCTTCTTCTTCTTTTCTTTTCTTCTTCTTCTTCTTCTTCTTCTTCTTCTTCTTCTTCTTCTTCTTCTTCTTCTTCTTCTTCTTCTTCTTCTTCTTCTTCTTCTTCTTCTTCTTCTTCTTCTTCTTCTCTTCTTCTTCTTCTTCTTCTTCTTCTTCTTCTTCTTCTTCGCAATTCTTCTTCGCATTCTTCTTCTTCTTCTTCGCAATTCTTTTTCTTCTTCTTCTTCTTCTTCTTCGCAATTCTTCTCTTCGCAATTCTTCTTCGCTTCTTCTTCGCATTCTTCTTCGCATTCTTCTTCATTCTTCTTCATTCTTCTTCTTCTTCTTCTTCTTCTTCTTCTTCTTTCTTCGCATTCTTCTTCTTCTTCCTTCTTTCGCAATTCTTCTCTTCTTTTCGCAATTCTTCTTCGCAATTTTCTTTTCTTCTTCTTCTTCGCATTATTCTCATTTTCAACTCTATCATTATTCTATTAGATTATTATTATTATTATGATTATTATTATTCATTTTATTATTTATATTATATTATTATTATTATTATTATCTCATCATATCATATATTATATATTATTATTATTCATCATTATATCATGTTACTATTATTATTATATTATCATTATTATTATTATCATTGTTATTATTATTATTACTACTTTTATTATTATATGGTGATGGTTATCTGTATCATTCTCATCACTCTTATTATTATTACTGTTATTATTTCCATTGCACAGTGTGTGTCTTTGGTGGACGTGCATGCTAAAAGGTTTTTCTTTTTTTTTTGTTTTATAAGCAAGTCACTGACATGTCTTACAGGTCGTTAACGTACTGTTTACGTGTGATATTCTAGACGTTTATACAAGAATTTGGTTTCGTTACGTGCCACGTGGCACGTGGCACGCTCCTATTCAATTTAAATAAACATGATGGATCAGATTCAGTCTTTACCCTTTGACTCCGGCATCCCGCATTGTCAACAATGCTAGCAAAACAAAAACTGAACTCTTTGACTCCAGCTCACTGTCTACCAGCATCCTGCATTGTCAACAACGCTGGCAAAAACAAAAACAAAACTGAACTCTGTGACTCGAGTTTGTTTTCTCCTCAATAGCCCATGGAATATGCAACAGCCGCAACCAAATACCTGTTTCCAGAATTTCTCCGCAAAATAATCTCAGGTTACTTACTTTGTCTAGTTCTTTCTGTTGTTACGTGTATTCAGGAAGCTGGTAGATAGGGTGAGGGAGTCAAAGGGTTTAAGTTTCTGCAGTTGGTGGATAGGGTGCGGAAGTTAAAGATGTAATAATAATAATGTTTATTTGTATAGCGCATATTCCATATAACAACATGCTCACCAGCGCTTTACATTTCGCAAGAAAGGCAAAAGGTGATAAAAATAATGTTCACAATTACATACACAATAAGATAACAACAAACATTAAAGCTATACAAGTAAGAAGACACATAAGAAACCACAGAATATTAAAATTTAAACACTGACTTATGTAATGAAGAAAGATTAACAGATTTTTCATATGAATAAAGAGGCATACTGTGTTTATATATTGCTGCGTGTGTGTGCTTGCGTACGTACGTGATGTAGCAACGTTCTTGTCCAGTAGTAGGTTGATTTTCATGCTGGAACACTTATACTTCGCTTTTTGTTTTCTTCAGACCTACACGTGTTATTTCTATCGGTACCTGGGGTGTTCTTGGTCGTTTTTTGTTCTTTCCACCCTGTCATTATCAACCTTTTTTTTTCAGTCCCATTTTCTACACCACCTTAATGCCACAGAAGCCGAAACAGTTTTTGCAATGCGATGATGATGATGGTGACGGTGAGGGTGATAATCATGATGCCATGGAGTTCCATTCAGGATTGAGACTGCGTGACAGGGCTGTATTCTGCGCTTGCTGTCATAACATATCCTGGCGTCAACCAGGCCTGAGAGATATGATATAGAGAGACCTGCAGTGCTGGTCAGACGATTTCAGCAACACCTTAAATGACGCGACCTTGAAGTGGATGAGACGCGACTGTGTGGTCCCAGTCTTCCCAATTAGCCCATAACACGCCCAACTCTGCGTAGGAGCCGAAAAATCCCACAATTATTTTTGAATGGACTGATGAGGATTCGAACCCACAACCTTCCAGTCCGTCGAGCTAACCACTAAGCCACGGCGATTGGTTCTGTCATTATTAACCTATTTTCCTCTGGAAACACAAGACAGTTGAAGCTGGCTTCAAGGGTGTCTCGGTTCACACAAATCTGGTCGGAAGTCTCCTGCTTTTGAAATGATAGTGTTGGAAAAAGTTTTTGTTTTTGAAAATGTAAACTAGGCTGAGAGAGAAACCAGTACAAGTACATATATGGAGAAGCCCACGAGCACACACACACACACGCACACACGCGCGCGTGCACACACAGACACAAACAAATATAAACACGCATACACAACAATACATACACACACACACGCACGCACACTAACATACACACACACATACACACGCATACACAAACATACATACACACACACACGCACGCACACTAACATACACACACATACACACATATACACACACACAAACAAACACACATACATACACACACAAACACACACACAAACAAACAAACAAACACACACATACACACACAAACAAACACACACCCACACACATACACACACAGATACACACACACACATATGCACACACATACGCACACACACTAACACACACGCACACAAACACACACACACACACACACACACACACATACACACAAACACAAACACACACACACACACAAACACACACACACACACACAC
>CM060313.1:12358842-12363842 GCA_030674185.1 Monoplex corrugatus | reverse complement strand
ATCTATCTATCTATCTATCCATCTATCTATCTATCTATCGATCTATCTATCTATCTCTCTATCTATCTATCTATCTATCTATCTATCTATCCATCTATCTATCTATCTATCTATCTATCTATCGATCTATCTATCTATCTCTCTATCTATCTATCTATCTATCTATCTATCTATCTATCTATCTATCCATCTATCTATCTATCTATCTATCTATCTATCTATCTATCCATCTATCTATCTATCTATGATTCAGTATATGAGTGCGATGAACCCCTGCTGATTTAGCGCCAAACTCCACCACGCCAAGACACACAATCCTTACAATGGGCTATTTAGACGATACAGACAGTTTGTCACGGGTTTTATGAAGCAATGTAGAAACACTATATATCAGGTTTACCCTTCTCAGTAACAAGAAAAGTATCTTGGGTGGAAGCAGCAGTAAGAGAACGAGAGCACAGCTGCCTTGCCTTTTGTCCTTTGTGCGTGGGTGCGTGTGTTCGTTCCTTGATTTAACGTCTTTTCACTATAAGTGATATTAGACGGGTAAAAATGGCATGGAGGATGATTTTTTTTTTTTTTTTTTTTTTGGGGGGGGGGAGGGAGGGAGAGGGACAGAGGGGAACAGAGTAAGAGACGGGGAAAAAAAAAAATTAAAAGGAATCGACAAGGTTTTTAGAAAAGGATATGGATGAACAGAGAAATGAAACTAGAACAACGCTAACATTAAATGTAAAAGAAAACATCGTCATAAAAAACGAAACAAAACAAAATAAAATAATAATAATTAAAATAATAACCTTAAAGTAACGCATTAACAGGACTGTGAACCAATGATTCTGAAATTTTAACAAACAGAACTTGATCTGATATTACTTCTTTAAAATGCTTTTCAAGATAGTTTCCTTGTGTAAACATCTTTGGTAAGAAATAACGAAGCTTTCTGCAGTAAAACAAACAGTGATACAATGTGAATTGTTCACCGCAAATACATAAAACGTTTTTACAATATTTAGTTTTCAAAGCGTTCATTTGAATACGAAAATATGTGGTAACAATTGATCTCAAATGATATAACGAAGAATACTGAATTTTTTTACAGATATTTTGAACTGAAAGTTTGATTCTTTTTTGGGACACAAATTTTTCATTTAAATGTTCATCAAATCGAATCCATGATGCTAATTCTAGCGAGTTGTAAGCTTCATTTACCGAGGTGTTAACATGTAATTCTATGGAATTTTCAGAATTGAGTGCACCGGATTTAGCTGCTCTGTCAACTACGTTGTTGCCTTGAAGACCAACGTGAGAAGGCACCCAGCATAAACTGATTTCCGAGCCATTTATCTTTAAACAGTGTATTAGATGATTTGCCTCAATTATTAAATCAGGTCTTGTGTCTGTATCAAAAGACTGTAAGGCATATAATACAGATTTTGAATCAACAAAGAGAACTACTTTGAAAGACACAGGCCGAAGGCTTATTAAATAATGCAACGCTTGAACAACAGCGACCAGTTCTGCTGTATATATAGATACATTTGTCCCAATGAAAAAAGACTTTTTAATGTTAAATTCTGGAACATAAAACGCTGCTCCAGCGCTCTGATTTGCTAAGACTGACCCATCGGTAAAAATGTGGAGGTGGGTACGGTACTTTTCATCGATGTGTTCACAAACTGTGGATAGCGTAATGTTGACATTATCATCTTTTTTAACGTCTGCATAATCGAGATCAAACGTGGCCTTTAGCATTTCCCATGTAGGGATAGGCGTTAACATTGGTTTTTTGGCTATTTCATCCATAGTTATGCTGGATTGTTTGATCAGGTCAGATATGTAAGTTGCGGTTGTAATTTGTGATGAAATGTTTTTTGCTCGTTTTGGAAAGTCAATATCAGACCTGATTTTAATTTCTTTGCTCACAAAATTATTCGCTTGTGAAGTAGTTCTAATTGCAAACTTTGCTGTAGCGAGCTCACGATGGTTGTTTAGAGGTAGAATTCCAGCAGCTTTGTACGTTACCAGAGTAGAAGCATGAGTTGGTACACCTAGTGCAATTTTAAGACTTTTGCAGTCCAAGTTCTGAATCTTTTTTAGTAAATATTTAGGTGCATTGAAAAAAATTTCTTGCGCGTAGGATAATTTAGACCTGACCAGCGCTGTTGCCAGATGAATCAGTATATTTGTATCCATTCCCCAGGGTAATTTGCTTATTATCTTTAGAAAATTTAAGGTTTTTCGTGCTTTTGTTAAAATATAATCAAAATGGATATTCCAGCTTAATTTCGACGTGATGTAAACTCCCAGAAATTTTACGACCTGTTTGTAATTTAACACTTCACCAAGCAATTTGAAAGTAGGTAAGTTATTTGAGTTACCACCAGGATCAAACAGCATCATGTTAGTTTTTTCTGCCGACAATGACAGACCATTTTCTAACATATAGTTTCCAAGGTTATCAAGATCAATTTGATACAACTTCCTGATGTAATTCCGTGTTCTCTGTGGAGTTGTCTTTTATAAAGTGATATTCATCCAAGTACATATATCATCAGCATACTGTACTAAAACAACACGATTTGAAAGAGCTTTAGGAAGATCCTGTATAAGGATATTAAACAAAATAGGTGCTATCACTGAACCTTGTGGAATCCCCATGTCAAGGCATCGTGAAGTAGAATAACTAGCTCCCACTCTAGCCCGTATTGTTCTATTAGCTAAAAAAGATTTAATGTAATTGTACATATTACCAGATAAACCAACAGATTTTAGCTTGAACAATAGACGTTTATGCCAAACTTGATCGTAAGCTTTTTTTACATCAAAGAAAGTAGCTAAAACACTTTTTCTGCGGGCAAACTGTTGTTTGATCTGAGTTGTAAGTTTAACCAGGTGTTCAACTGCAGATCTCCCTTTTCTAAAACCCGCCTGGTTTACCGGAATAACATTATTTTTATCACAGTAGTGTAAAAGTCTGTTTAAGATCAATCTTTCCATTAGTTTGCTCGTGTGGGACGTCAAAGCAATGGGTCTGTAACTGTTTTTATCAGTTTTCGATTTTCCTGCTTTTAATATCGGTATAACTATAGACTTTTGCCAGATTTGTGGTACAGTTCCGTTAACCCAGCATTTCTGCAGAATTTTGTGTAGGAAAATAAGATAGTTTTCAGGGAGATGTTTAATCATTTCAGTCGAAACTGCATCAACACCTACCGAACTCGTTTTGTTGTGTAGAGACAGTATTGTGTTTTTTAGCTCTTCTAAGGTGATTGGAGAATTAAACCAGAGATCATTCTGAGGTATTGGATCAGTGTAGATTGGGTTGTTATCTTCCATTTCTCTGTGATGTTTGCAGTCTGAAGATAAACCTTCAACTTTACTGTTTTTAGCAAATAATTCCACAAAAGTTTCTGCTTTGTCCATGTCTGAAGGAAATGTGTTACATGTTTCTATTATTATCGGACACCTTTGTAGGTTGGTTCCATTCTTCATTTGATTCATTTTCGTCCAGACTTTATGAAAATCTTTGAAATCTGAAATTTGTTTTGTGCAGAATGATGCCAATAATCTTTCTTTGCTTCAGCGATGGTTTTGTTACATTGGATGTTAGCTTTTTTCATTTCCACATGATCTTCAGGTTTCCGGCTTTTGATGTAGATTTTGAATTTCTCCCTTTTATATTGAACTGCTTTCTCACATGCCTCTGTCCACCAAACATTACCCAATCGATTATTCGATCTAGAAGTTTTGAGTTTCGGAATTGATATGTCTGCAGCGGCTAGAATTGACTCTTGGAATTTAGAAAACATAATGTCTACATTTTCACTTTCATAATGTCTGTAATCCTGATTAGCAAGAGTAGTTCGAAATAAGGACCAGTCTGCACGCTTGTAATTATATTTTGGAATAATATCAGGAGAGCTGTCTTTCATCCTGATGTTTTTGTCAGTTATGGTTATGATGATAGGTAGATGATCGCTTCCCAAAGTGTCTCTGTGAGTTTCCCAGGTACAGGATGGTGCTAATTCTGGTGATATCAGAGACAAATCGATGGCTGTCGCCCTGTGTTTGGAGACATCAGGGATCCTAGTGACACTACCATCATTTAGAAGGTAAAGCGAACTATCAACGATATTTTCTACCAAACGATTGCTTGTAACAGTAGAACAGTTCTTTTCCCAAAATGGGGAGTGGGAATTAAAGTCTCCACCTATTAGCCATTTACCACGCTGCTGATCTTGGATTGTGCGCAGCCATTCTGTGTTGTGGTCATTTGGACCTGTTGGCAGGTAGACTGACAAAACGTTGATGTTTAAAGAATTGCTTAATTGGACAGTGGCAGCACAAGCGTGCAAATCGTCGCTTGATTTCAAAACTGGGGAAGTAAGTAAGCAGTATTGTAAGTCTTTGAGTATATATATCGCGGTGGATACCTTCTTCCCGTGATTCCCACATTCATAGACTGGAGGATAGTAATAATTGGGGAAATTGGGAAGCTTGGTTGCGACAACATTCATCGACTGCAGAATCAAAACTTCACATCTATTTGATGTCAGGAAATGCTCTAAGTATGCCGAATTGGTGGAAAGGGATCTACAATTCCATTGCAAAAACTTGACTTGGGATTGTTGTCGCATTACTGATACTGGTTTATCTCCAACTTTCTATTGACTTTATTTATGGACGATAATAATGAAAACTTTGACTTTCTGTGTACAGGAGAGATGGACAGAAAGAAAATTACGCAATTACTTAGACTACGAAGTAAAGATAACAAAATTGTAGCAAAACGATGAAAAGAAAATTATATAGTCAACGTATAAATAACTTATTGAGGAGATATTAGATTACAATGAATAACAAATAACCAATAATCAAAATAATAGCATACACGTCTTCAAATGTACAGAGTGTATAGTCTGACTGAGTCTTGATAGTCGGACTAAAACCTGGTTATTGTATACTTTCAGCAGAAGAAATGTCAGAGATGACGCAGA
>CM060313.1:12344423-12346923 GCA_030674185.1 Monoplex corrugatus | reverse complement strand
CCACTACTACCACTACTACTACTACTACTACTACTACTAAACCCAAAGATAATAAATGGAGGTAGAAAAAAGAGCAGTTCAGAAGGATGATTAGAGGGGGGAAAAAAAGAAAAGAAAAAAAAAAAAAGGGGGGGGGGGGGGAGTAGCAAACATTGGGTCGATTGAAGGCATAAACACATAAAATTCTACAGGAGACAGAAAATCAACAGATGATATGAAGTCAAATAGACAAATGTATAGATAGATAAATAAAGTAAATTTTACTTTCGACAATAGGAAATTACAGTAATGATAAACGCATATGTATAATAGAAATATCATACATGTGTAAACAAATCAATAATTCATGTAATAAGACATAAATAAATCAAGAATAGTAACCATAATCAAGCGCCGTTTTTCTTGATAGGAGAAGAGAGATACAAGCATGATAGATAACAGTTGGAGAAAAGTGACAAATACAGACAGCAGATAAGAGCCAACCAAACAAACAGACAATATGGCTAACAGATAAGATGGGCAAGCAAGCAAAGCAAAAAACAAACAAACAAACAAAATGAACAAAGGCAATGAGAAACATAGAAGAAGCAAGACAGAATCAAACACGTCATAGAGTCATCAACAAATCATCGCATATAATACAGAAATAAATACTGGTTGGCTGTTTGAACTGTTAAAACATTGATTTTCTTGTTCTTCTGGTTTGTGTTTGCTTGGGCGCAGGCAGTCACTCTTGTTTTGGATCTTGTAATATACCCCAAGACTGCGTTTTATCTGTATAAGTGTCTTGTACTAAGTCTTTTATTTACTACATTTTAAAATTGTTTTAGTCTTTTTTTATCCTCTTGCTTTTATCTCAGATTCTTACAGAATGTCACATTTTCCAACCTACTTACATTCCCGTCTTCTGTCTGGTTTCCGATCTCTTCCTCCTCCGCTTTTTTCACTCGCTGTATCCTATTCTAAAATCTGTTTCACCAAAACAAAAACAAACAGTCATTTATACTTTCTGCGTTGTTGCTTACGCAGAAACTTCATCCCGAAAGGGTTTCAACTCAAACACACTCCTTCCGACAGTGAAAATAAAAAACTTTTGCAGGCCACTAAAAATATCCTTCTTAAAGCAAGCAAACAGATCATGAAAACCCACATAGTACACTTAGAACGCAAACTGTCCATCGCCGACAAATCTCAGAAATACTTCAGTTCTGTAATCAGCAGAACACTAAACCCAACTCTCATTCTCTTCATTAAAACCACCGTCATCAATTTCAATGCGTCACTACAAAAACACATGCAAACCATAAAAGACAAAAAATTGACCAACTTGAACAAGACTGCAAACCCGTCTGCACCGTTCTTGACACCTATCAGCAACCCAGCCCCCTCTCCACCTTCCTCTAGCTCTGCACGTCACCCCCTTGTACATTGCATTCCTTCAAACTTACCACTCTCTGAGGCGGAAGTGTCAGCCCTTTCAAAGGGCCTCAAATTTGTCCCTTTAAAACCATCCGCCAGTAAATACCAAACTATCAATAGCTGCCAACGATTTTTTAGATCCCTACGTTGGATGGCAGTACTGGGACATCCTCCCAAACAAAAATTGAATCCTGATGCTGACTTATTCACAAAACTTTTCCATAAGCCTTCTCATCGGGAACCTCCCCGCAACACCTTTCCCGAAGTTGAACATTACATCAACAAATGCCACCAAGAAATAGACTGTCTCAACATGCGACCCAAGAAACATTCCAACATCTCCAAAGAAAAAAGGGACGCACTACACTCCCTCAAAAACAGAGACGACATTGTCATCAAACCAGCAGACAAGGGGGGTGCAATTGTAGTCTGGGACAGACATCTGTATATCAAGGAAGCCCAGAAACAACTCCACCATCACGCCTTCTACAAAAAGTTGGACCAACCTGCCCACATGACCAATCATGCCAAGATATCCAAACTTATCAACAATCTCATAACCTCTAAGCAGCTGCCCCCCACTGCCAGACTACTCATCAAACAACTTCCAGTCCAATCACTTTTTTATTTACTTCCCAAAATACATAAAGCCAACAATCCTGGCCGTCCTATCGTGTCAGCTTGCAACTGCCCCACTGAAAACATTTCTCAGTTTCTTGACCACATTTTGCAACCTATAGTCCAGGCTTTGCCTACCTTCATCAAAGACACTAACCATACATTGGATCTGATTCAAATATTAAATGAAGACCACACCTTCAAACCCCAATACCTGTTCACTTTGGATGTGACCTCTCTGTACACCAGCATACCCCACTCCGACGGGTTAAAAGCTCTCCAACATTTTCTGGACAAACGACGTGACCAAACATTGTCCACTTCAACCCTTGTCCGACTTGCCGAACTGGTTCTCACCATGAACACATTTTCGTTCGGAGATGAGACGTTCTGGCAAGTTAGCGGAGTCGCCATGGGTACTAAGATGGGCCCCAGCTATGCCTGCTTATTCATGGGATATTTG
>CM060313.1:12326923-12339423 GCA_030674185.1 Monoplex corrugatus | reverse complement strand
CACAAACAATCAAACACACAATTAAATCGCCAAACACACAAACAACCAAACACACACACAATTCAATACACAAACAACCAAACACACAAACAACCAAATACACAAACAACCAAACACACAATCAAATCGTGAAACACGCAAACAATCACACAAACAATCAAACACATAAACAATTATACACACAACCAAATAATCAAACACACAATCAAACATACAAACAATCAAACAGTGGATAAAAAGGGACCAAATCCAGTGGACGAGGCGGCAGGGAAGTTTTTAGTCCTCTTCTTATTATCCGTTGTTTGGTGTTGTTTGTGGTCTGTGTGTGACCGTGCATTCGCGCTTGACAAAGGCCGGTTGGCCGAAAATTTGCGCTTGTCTTGTCTTGTTGTGTTGAATACGCGCTTACTTTGTTTTGCTTGTTCTTCTGGTTCCTGTTTGCTTGGGCGCGTGCAGCCGCACTTGTTTTGGAATTCGAGCACAAGGTCAAACACTGAAAATCAAAATCGAACAAAAAGTAAACAAATCTAAAAAGTAATCTCATCCACACATCCATTCACACTTAAAACAAGAAATAAACATGACATGTGGTGGTCCATCATGTCGGCCTATTTTATGTCCGATGCCATGTTGAAAACAACAAGCCAGCCTTTTCATTCAAAATAAACATATTTTCGAAACAGTTGTTTTTAAGTTAGTAATAATACCTTCGGCAAAATGATTCCGTGTATGTGTGTGTGATGCCTGTATGTGCGGGTGGGTGTGAAAAAAAATAGAGATAAATGAAGGAGAGAGACAGACAGACAGACAGACAGACAGACAGACAGAGACAGAGACAGAGAGACAGAGAGACAGAGAGAAACAGTCAGGTAGAGAGAGAGAGACAGACAGACAGACAGAAAGAGAGAGACAGAGAGAGACAGAGACAGAGAGAGAAAGATAGAGAGAAAGAAAGAGACATAGAAGGGGGGGGAGAGAGAGGGAGAGACAGAGATAGAGAGAGAGAGAGAAGATAAAAAGAAAGGGAGAGAGAGAGAAAGAGGGAGAGAGAGACAAAGAGAGAGAGAAAGACAGAAAGAAAAAGACAAACAGACAGACACACAGACACACAGACACAGACAGAGAGGGAGAGATTCTTTGTTTAAAAAGTATAAAACCACATTTCAGAAAAAAAAAAAGATTAGTTCGTTTTTCTGAAACTTGTTTTTATTCATTTTCAAGAAAGAATGTATACATGTTTAAAAAAAACAAAAAAACACTTGTTGTTTAAACACAAACGATGTACATCAATTAGAACAAAAACGGCTACATTTCTCCTTCCCCACGGATCACAAGTATAAGAATGTCCACCCCCCGCGAAAGGAATCATGCTGAAAATAAGTACTTTGAAAAAAACAACAACAAAAACCCACTTAGGGTGTGGCGTTCTGCTTCCTGCGTCCATCACGATTATTCTGAGTATAGAACAGTGGGTACAAACAACATGTGTACAATACTTTATTTTTTCCTATTTTCTTTGCCGATAAGCTTCGAGGGGAGATGCAGCTCTCCCCTGTCCACCAGCTTTCTTCATTGTCAACCATGCTAGCAAAGCAAAAACTTAACCCTTTGACTCCTGCTCCTTGTCCACCAGAATCCTTCATTGTCAACCATGCTAGCAAAGCAAAAACTTAACCCTTTGACTCCTGCTCCCTGTCCACAAGCTTCCTTCATTGTCAACCATGCTAGCAAAGCAAAAACTTAACCCTTTGACTCCTGCTCCCTGTCCACCAGCATCCTGCATTGTCAACCATGCTAGCAAAGCAAAAACTTAACCTTTTCACTCCTTACCCTATCCACCGACTTCCTGCAGGAATCTGGTGAACAGGGTGACGGAGTCAAAGGGTTAAATATTTGCAGCTGGTGGATAGGGTTTGGGAGTCAAAGGGTTATCGGACATGGGTCAGATGGGTAGTGTGTGCCATAGTTAAGTTGATTCTTTCAGTTATTGGACATGGTCAGATGGATAGTGTCTGCCATACGTGATTCTTTCAGTTATTGGACATGGGTCAGATGAGTTGTGTCTGCCATAGTTAAGTTGATTCTTTTCAGTTATTGGACATGGGTCAGGTGGGTAGTGTCTGCCATAGTTAAGTTGATTCGTTCAGTTATTGGACATGGGTCAGATCAGTTGTGTCTGCCATAGTTAAGTTGATTCTTTTCAGTTATCGGACATGGGTCAGGTGGGTAGTGTCTGCCATAGTTAAGTTGATTCTTTCAGTTATTGAACATGGGTCAGATGGGTAGTGTCTGACATAGATGATTCTTTCAGTTATTGGACATGGGTCAGATGAGTTGTGTCTGCCATAGTTAAGTTGATTCTTTCAGTTATTGAACATGGGTCAGATGGGTAGTGTCTGACATAGATGATTCTTTCAGTTATTGGACATGGGTCAGATGGGTAGTGTCTGCCATAGTTAAGTTGATTCTTTTCAGTTATTGGACATGGGTCAGATGAGTTGTGTCTGCCATAGTTAAGTCGATTCTTTCAGTTATCCTTTTGACTCTTACACCCTGTCCACCAGCTTCCTTCAGTGTCAAATGTGCTAAGAAAGCAAAAACTTAACCTTTTTCACTCGTTACCTTATCCACCGACTTCCTGCAGGAACTGGCGAACAGGGTGACGGAGTCAAAGGGTTAAATATTTGCAGCTGGTGGATAGGGTTTGGGAATCAAAGCGTTATCGGACATGGGTCAGATGGGTAGTGTCTGCCATAGTTAAGTTGATTGTTTCAGTTATCGGACATGAGTCAGATGAGTTGTGTCTGCCATGTTTAATTGATTCTTTCAGTTATTGGACATTGGTCATATGGGTATTGTCTGCCATGTTTAATTGATTCTTTCAGTTATTGGACATGGGTCAGATGGGCAGTGTCTGCCATGATAAAGTCGATTCTTTCAGTTACTGGACATGGGCCAGATGGGTAGTGTCTGACACAGTTGATTCTTTCAGTTACTGGACATGGGTCAGATGGGTAGTGTCTGCCATAGTTAAGTTGATTCTTTCAGTTATTGGACATGGGTCAGATTGGTAGTGTCTGCCATACGTGATTCTTTCAGTTATTGTACATGGGTCAGATGGGTAGTGTCTGTCATAATTAAATTGATTCTTTCAGTTATTGGACATGGGTCAGATGGATAGTGTCTGCCACAGTTAAGCTGGTTCTTTTTAGTTATTGGACATGGGTCAGGTGGGTAGTGTCTGCCATAGTTAAGTTGATTTTTTCAGTTATTGGACATGGGTCAGATGGGTAGTGTCTGCCATAGTTAGGTTGATTCTTTCAGTTGTTTCTTTCACATTTTCTGTCCATCTTTTCCTAGGACAACCCCTTCCTTTGGATCTATGTCTTTTCGTGTTATAAAACTTTGTAGGCTGGCTGTTCGCTTGGAAGCCTTATGAGATGACCGAACCATTTCACCCTCTTTTTATCTATGTACTCTGGACATGGCACAGTCCCTACAGTGTCTCTGATGACTTCCTTCTGATCTTGTCTCGACATGTGACTTTATTGTCTTTCTGAGACATCTCATCTGGCAAGATGTTATTTTGTTGTTGTCGTTGTTGCTATTGTTGTTGTTGTTGTTGTTATTGTTGTTTTCTTTGGTGAAGTGTCCACGTCTGGCACTGATGACAAAACCATGGTATTGTACAATGATTTAATGAAATACATCATCACAAAACAAATGAATGATTTCCTGAACATTTGGTTTTAAATAGGTTTCATATATTTGTTTCGGTTGAAAGTACAACAATACCAAACCAATGAATGTTGTTTAACCCTTTCACTCTCGCACCCTGTCCACCACCATTTTGTATTGTCAACCATGCTAACAAAGCAGAAACGTAACTCTTTGACTAACTCACCCTATCCACCAGCTTCCTGCAGGAAGCTGGTGGATAGGGTGAGGGAGTCAAAAAGTTAATTTTTGTAGTTGGTGGATAGGGTGCAGGAATCAAAGGGTTAATTAGCTAAACCGTTGCTTTTCAAATGAATTCCATGTATTGATTCAAAGAGTTAAGGTGCAATAACATCACCTTATGCATGATCAGTGACCATCTTCTAATTTGCCGAACATTTGGTTTTAAATATATTCCATGTATTCATTCAATGTGAAAGTACAATAATACGAAAAGTAAGATCAATGAACGTTTTCAGATTTGCTTCTTATCTGCTTATTATTGTCTACAAAAAGTTCATTAGATATATTCAGTCTGTGTTCGTGACTTTCTCTAATTTTATATGATAAAACTATGCTTCTTTTGCTGATATGATTCAAATGTATCAAGTTTTTTTTTTCAATCTCCCCCTTTATTTTCTGTGATTTGTAGTGGTTGTTATCGCTGTTGTTGTTGTTGTGGATGTTATTGGTATTGCTGTTGTTGTTGTTGCTGCTGCTGCTGCTGCTGTTGTTGCTGTTGTTGTTGCTTTTGTTGTTGTTGTTCCTGTTGTTTTTTTTTTCTTGTTCTTGTTCTAAGAAAAGGGAAATTGTTTCATAACGACCGGAGATAGGTGTGTATCTGTGTGTCTGTGCACACGTGTCTGTTGGTCTGTAACAGAAAAGCATTACAAGATTCTCTCAGCTGTTTCTTGAAGGATTTTCCTTTTACCAACTTTGGATCAAAGGTGCTGATATTTGAACGTCACAACAACAAGATATAGGTCAAACAAACTATAGAAAGAGCGTGCAATCAGCTGTTGTTTGAGAAATGTGTGCTAATGAAAACAGTGGCCCGGCAGAATGATTAAGACGTTCACCTGCCAATAGTTAAATTCGAGGTTCCAGAGTTCGTTCCCTGATGAGGCTTTGACTTTTCTCCTCAGTTTGACAGGAAAATCGAACTGAACGTCTTGCCCTTCGGAAACGGACGAAAACGAGTCGGACCTGTGTGCCTTCTGGCCTATGCACGCTAAAGATTCCACGGTAGTTGAAAAACATGAAGAGCAGGGCATTCGCCCGGCTGCCCTGGTATAAAACATCAATCCCTTTCCTTGAAAGCCAGTTAGTTTTCTTGCCTTTCTGAAGTCTTGGTAAAAAAATGGTTGGCGCTGCCGGTGGCGACGCGCTCCCAGAGGGGAGAGTAGCCCCAGTTTCACTTGGTAAATCTACTGACAAAAGAAATGACTATGACTGTGACTATGACTGTGACTATGACTATGGCTATGGCTATGACTATGACTATGACTATGTCTATGAATATGAATATGACTATGACTGTGACAATGGCTATGAATATGACTATGACTATGTCTATGACTATGACTATGGCTATGAATATGAATATGACTATGAATATGACTATGAATATGAATATGAATATGAATATAAATATGACTATGACTCATCATCATTATCAGGTGCCCTGCCGCATGGCTTTGGCAATCATGGACTTCCATCTGTCTCTATCTCTTGTTGCCCCAAACATGTCCTTCACTCTCCTCGTCTTCAGCCACTCCGCAAGTCCGTCTAGCATTTTCTCCCTGGGTCTACTTGGTGCTCTCTTTCCTTCCAGCTTTCCCGTTGTGACCAGGTGCTCCAAATCCACCTTCCTCATAAAATGGCCTTTAAATGTTGCCTGTCTTTTCCTAATCTTCCTTATGAGTGATCTACTTGTGTCTGCCTCCATCAAGACTGTCTCGTTTGTTTTCTTTGCTGTCCATGGAACTCTCAGCATTCCTCTTAGAAACCATGACTATGACTATGACTATGACTTTGACTATGACTATGACTATGACTATGACTATGAATATGAATATGAATATTAATATGAATATGAATATGAATACGAATACGAATACGAATACGAATACGAATACGAATATGAATATGAATATGAATACGAATACGAATACGAATATGAATTTGAATACGAATATGAATATTATCAGTTGCTTCCGACATCTGCTTTTTGTTTTCGCTATTGTGATATTCTATCATTCTCCTCGCATCGCTTCAAGTTTTATTTGATCTGATACTTTTTCGACGTTACAATGACTTTGAAAAATATGGATTTTGTTTGCTTTATTATTATGATTTTTTTTTTGGGGGGGGGGGGGAGGGGGGTTTAAAGGAAGATTGGTATATTGGCTTCGCCATCTTGTTTTTGTCTGTTTGTTGTTTATTTGTTTGTTTGTTTTGTTTGTTTGTTTGATGTTATTGTTGTTGTTGCTGTTGTCGCTGTTCCTGTTATTATTATTGCTGTTTTTGTTGTCGTTTTTCTTGTTCTTGTTCTTTTTGTTCTTGTTCTTCTTTTTTTCTTGTTCTTGTTCTTCTTCTTCTTCTTTCTTCTTCTTCTTCTTCTTCTTCTTCTTCTTCTTCTTCTTCTTCTTCTTCTTCTCCTCCCCCTCCTCATCATCATCCCCCTTCTCGTCCTCCTCCTCTTTCTTCTTCTTATGCCATTTATTCTATAGGCAATTAGAACATTTTTATTTCTGCAGGTAGACCGAAATATCAGCCTCTTACGTCTCAAGGCCATGACAATGTGCGTCATGACTATATCAAAATAAATTGTTGACAATATGTTTAAATGGTCTCTAACCATGCATGAGTGTTTTCTAAATTTTGTAACGAAGAATGATGTTTGAAAATGTCTACTAGTTTTTTTTCCCCAAAGAACAGGTTGTGAGCGAAATATATATTGAAGACATGGAAATATAGATTTGTAGTCCAAACATCACAAATGTACGATATCCTGCTAATACTGCACTACTGTTGGACAATATCACCAGCATGAACATAATTATATACAGAATAGATACAGTGAACAAGAAGACAGTTTCTAAGTCCAAGTGTCAAGAAGATGTAAGTAATGCACCTGGAAGGAGAAGAAAGTCAAGCATATCCAGATATTCAAAAATCAATGAGACTGCATAAGAAAATATGAGTTGTACTAAAGACATCGAAGTAATAGTAGGAATGGTAAAACAGAAAATGATCCAACTCAGTAACATTTGAAGAGACAGAGCTAGAGGCATACCAACAGCCCTTAAGATCAAAATTCTAAAATGTCTGATCTGGCCACGGCTGCCGTCTGTGTTGACAGGCCCCGTCGCTGTCCGGACCACTTCACGCTGTTGATGGTGTCAAATATCTCGGAGTGGTTCTTTCATACCCAGTTTCTGAGGTACTCAAAGTCTTCCTCTTTCTTTTCGCTTCTAGTTGTCCTTGTATTATATCGTTGTATTTCATCAGAAAACCTTTCTTGTTTCTGCAAGCATGCCCCAAAAATGTCATGTTTCTTTTATTTTAATGTTCAAAAGTTTTCCTGGGACATTCACTTTATGGTGGATACTTTCATTTGTTTTTTATCATCCCATTTCACTTCAGGAAGGCGTCTGTAAAACTACACCTCAGTTCAGTTTATCCTGTCAATGTAAGTTTTTTTCCTTTAAGTTCATCCCTTCTGCCCCATATATCATCACTGTCCATACTGGACTTTCCATTATTCTCATTTTTACATCCAAATTTAGTGAGCAGCATTTCCATATGTTACTTATTCAACCGTGTGTTGTTGGTCATTTCCAAACCTTGCACGAGTACCCGTTGAGCGGTAAGCATATTCTGTCTTGATGGATCCATGTATTAGAATTGTTTCAATATTTCTATCCCTTCTTACCCAATGCGTATAGGGTTATAACTGTTACTGTTAGTGTGCATTGACTTTGTTTTCTTTAGATTCAATTTCAGGCTCTTTTTCTCTTTGATTTCATTCAGCTTTTTTCGAAGTGCTGTTGGTTCATCGTGGTTGTTCACGCATAGGGCTGTTTCATCAGCATATCGTATGTTCTATACCCTTCTCCCCCAACGTTAATGCCTTGTTTTTCCATATTGGCATCTCTCACAACTTGTTCGGTGTAAACGCTGAACAGATGTGGCGACAGAATGTCTCCTTGCCTGACTCCTTTACCTATTTTGAAGACTTCTGTATGAGCACCATTCCAGCTTATTTTTGCAGTTTTGGTCAGCGTACAGAGACTGGATGAGAGCAATGAGATGAACTGGGAATGTCATCTGCAGCAGTGTCTTGATACGTTCATTGTGGTTTACATTGTCAAAAGCTTTGAGGTAATCTATAAATACTATATGACTCTTTTCAAATTCGTCATCCGTACCATTTTGCTTTTTTGATAGGACTTACATGGCACATAGCATGTCTCCTGTTCCTCTTCCTGATCTAAAGCCAGCCTGTTCTTCTGCCATTTCACTTTTGATCTTTGCTTTTAGCCTATTCCGAATAATGTACAACATAATTTCGCTTGCATGACTTATCAAGACAATCGTTCTGTGATTGCTGCATTCTGTACCGCTGCCTGTTTTTTGGAGCATAATGAGTTCTCGCTGCCTCCAATTCTTCGGCCATTGACGAGTATTCCAGATCTTGCAGCATAGATATATGATGCCTTGACAGAGCTTAGACTGCTTGCGTTTAGCAATTCTACTGGGATGTTGTCAAGACAGGTGACTTGCTGTGCTTAAGGTTCTTTACAACGTATTCCACTTTATCTAGCAATAACCTCTACTGGAGGCAAACTTTGTCTTGATGCTAGTGAGCTGAAGTTTTTTGTTTGTTTGTTTTTTCACCATAGGTTTTTTCCACATCTTCATAATTTCATCTGGTTAGTGAAGGTCTCTCCAATCAAACTGTGTATATTGAGCTGCTTGGACTGGAAGACTTTGTTTTTGACTGATGTTATTTTGTTAAATAATTCTTTACCTTTATTTTGTCTATGAAATTCTTGAATTTTGGAGCATTCATATTGTAACCACGACTGTCTGTCTGCTTCAATTTGTCGTTTAATTTCTCTTTTTAGTCGTTTGTATTCTTGCTTATTTCTGTCTTCTTTGGTTTTTTGTTGTTGTTATTTTTGGTAGATCCAAAACAAGTGTGACTGCCTGCGCCCAAGCAAACATGAACCAGAAGAACAAGAAAACCAATATAAGCGCGTATCCAACGCGACAAAACAAAACAAAACAAAAGAAGACAGAAATAAGCAAGAATACAAACGACTAAAAAGAGAAATTAAACGACAAATTGAAGCAGACAGACAGTCGTGGTTACAATATGAATGCTCCAAAATTCAAGAATTTCATAGACAAAATAAAGGTAAAGAATTATTTTGTCTCGTTGGATACGCGCTTATATTGGTTTTCTTGTTCTTCTGGTTCATGTTATTTTTGTTGTTTTTTTCTTCGCATCTTGACAGTTTCTGAGCTGATCCAATGTTTTGCTTTCTTTGCTCTTTTCCTTTCTGTAGTTGATTCTGTGAATTCTTGCCATTTGTTTTTGCATTTCTTGCCACATCTCTTCTGACATGTTTTCTTCTTGGATTTCCAAAAGCGTTTTTAATCTGTTTTCTATGTCTACCATGAATTCTTGATTGATGACCGGTTCCAGTAGTTTAATCAGATTATATCTTAGTGGGTGTTATATTTCAAAAAAGAGAAACTCAATGTTTTAAGTGCGAATGCCGATAAGAGAAGTGTGACGTCAATATGTGTCTGTCGATTCAGCTACTGTCCGCTGTTCGCTCTTCAAGATTAGTTTGTGATTCACTTAATTAAAACAATAACAATATTAAGAAAAAAGAAAATATGGGTGTAACCCAATCTGACAACAAACTTGTAATCTGACTTAAGAAAAATGATTGCACTTGTTCCTCACTGTCTCGTGTTTTCTTTTCTTGGAGAAAAAGGATACTGTTATAAAGGAGAAAAAAAGAAGAGTAATTAGAAGTCCTGGAAGAAATAAAAAAAAAAGTCACATGTCACCCGTCAGCAATTTTCAACACATCGTTCCAGTACCACCCCCGCAGGAAATACAGAAATAGACAGGTGAAGATTCAGACTAACAACATCCTTGTGAACAAATACTGATGATCTAGTTTCATTTGTTGCAAAAGAAGACAAAGCGCAAGTTGTGACAGACATAATATCCTGTTGACGTCAAAACTGAATCCAAAACAAGTGTGACTGCCTGCGTTCAAGCAAACAGGAGCCATGAAAAAACACGAAAGAAGAATACGAACGCGTATTCAATACAACAAGACAAGACAGGCGCAAATTTTCGGCCAACTGGCCTTTGTCAAGCGTAAGATTACAAACAAACAAACACCAGACACAAAAAAATTGAGAAAATGACTGAAACTTCCCTGTTGCTGTGTCCGATGTGAGAAAAGGATTAAACTGACTCTGACAAAGGCCGGTTGGCTGAAAATTTGCGTTTGTCTTGTCTTGTTGTATCAAATAAGCGTTCGTATTCTTCTTTCGTGTTTTTTCTGGTTCCTGTCAAAACTGAAAATAAAGGAATATAGAACGAAGACATTCAATAGCCCCCACTGTCACATACAACGGTGTAATGACTGGCAGTGTCTTGCAGTTTATGCTGATTCGTGAAGATCTAGCAGTTGATCGTTCTTCTCAGAGGCAAAATACACCAGTCCAGGTTAAACGAAAACTATCCTTTATTTGAAGAACGTAGAAAACATAACAGGAACTGGGCTAATACTTCACACATCCAATGTACTACTCCTAGTTTGCAGAATTATTCTTCTTCAGCCCTCAGATCTACACACAGCAACTCCACAAATCTACAGCACCTTCTCTATCTCTGACAGCAGGCTTACACTTCAATTCTTTTTGTTGTTTTTTTTTTTTGCTCTCTCTCTCTCTCTCTCTCTTCTCTCTCTCTCTCTCTCTCTCTCTCTCTCTCTCTCTCTCTCTCTCTCTCTCTCTCTCAAACCACAGTCACGCTTTATTTATAACATGATGGAAAGTTCCCGAATATTCTCGGCATTTCCCTAGATTTTTCAGCCAATCATAGCTGCATTGTCGAACCTTCCCTTTCCAGAATATTCTGTAGTTCTGGCCAATTATTGTATAGATTAAATTTGTTTACGATTTCCGGAACATTCTAGAAATATCTAAGGTATTCTACGTTATTCTTGTCATTTCTAGATTGTTCCAAAGGATTCTACATATTTCCATACAACGAAATCGAACTTAAACATATATTTTCAGCTTTAGCATAAACCAAAACAAATATTCTCGATTCACTATTAAGCAGACCTTTTTTGTCTAGAATGCGAATATGGACGTTGCTTTCTCCACACTGTGCAGGCCATATTTTGCTGCATAGTCTGCAAACTCTGATTTCAGTGGGATGCATCCTGGTTATTTTAATGTTTTCACAATCCACCGGCCACTGACATGACGTACAGAATTTTAAACTTGTGCATTTGACATTTTGCAAGCGTATGAATATGAAGGGGGCTTAAGCACTGGCATGTCTGTCCATGTTTACCAGGGAGAAGGGGAAATTTTTACTCTTTAGTCATTAGGCGAAGGTGTTTAGGTAGATCGAAACCAGGACATTCCGATATTAAATCGGCCCTTTACCCATTTGAATACAGCACCCATATTAACTTATTTCATATATTGCACGCGTAAATTATATCATTTCAAGCCTGAGAGGACAGAAAATGGAAACTGTCCGCCCTCAGAAAACCTCATTCAAAGCAGCTTTGCCTCCGTAATTCCATGCTAATTCTTCTTCATTTATTTTTCTTCCGTTTAGTTTTCTTCTTCTTCTTCTTTGTTTCTTTGTAACTTTTTTTTTTTTTCTTTCTTATTCTTGTTCTTCTTGTTCTTCTTTTGTTGTTGTTGTTGTTGTTGTTGTTATTGTTGTTGCTGTTGTTGTTGTTGTTCTTCTTCTTCTTCTTTCTTTCTTTCTTTCTTCTTCTTCTTCTTCTTCTTCTCTCTTTCTTTCTTTCTTTCTTTCTTCTTCTTCTTCTTCTCATTCTTCTTCTTCTTCTTTGTTTTATTTATTTCTTTGTCTCTGTTTCTTTCTTTCTTGTTCAAATTCTTGTTATTGTTCTTCTTCGTCTTCTTCTATGAATTTATTGGTCTGTTTCTTTGTTTTCCGCTATTTGAGCCATCTTGAATAATGGTTAGAAATCATAGCCGACACAGAAATCAAACTATTCATCCAGAAAATAAGCTACAACTGAAACACGTATTGTACACATGGATAGTGTAGTCAATATTAACAACATTCCATATGGACGGAGCTTCCTGTCAAGCAGAACGGAAACATCATAATTATGTACGAAAACATTGCTACATATAAAATCACAATATCCAATCTGATGATCAAAATTGAAATAATCACGCATCCCTAAAATGGTTGGCTTCACAGGATGATGAGATAAACCAAGAATCAAAACTTTATCCTGACTGACTCGATGAACCTAACTCAAAGATTGGAAAAAAGGAATAGGAACCTCAGGCCATCACGAAGCAATGAGCAGTGTCGATCTACAAAAAGCTCATGTGGATCCATTGTCCTGGCTACGGTGGTGTCGATCGATATGAATTTGGCGACTAACTTGCAGGGTAAAACAAGTACAAAAGGAGTTCTGCAGCTTGGAAAGTCCGAAGTGTTCAGGCACCTAAAAGCATACCTT
>CM060313.1:12316923-12319423 GCA_030674185.1 Monoplex corrugatus | reverse complement strand
ATACAGACATAAGACTTAATTGTCCTATCAACACAGACCTAAGACTTAATTGTCCTGTCAATGCAGACTTAAGACTTAATTGTCCTATCAACACAGACCTAAGACTTAATTGTCCTGTCAATACAGACCTAAGACTTAATTGTCCTATCAATACAGACCTAAGACTTAATTGTCCTATCAACACAGACCTAAGACTTAATTGTCCTGTCAATACAGACTTAAGACTTAATTGTCCTATCAACACAGACCTAAGACTTAATTGTCCTATCAATACAGACCTAAGACTTAATTGTCCTATCAACACAGATCCAAGACTTAATTGTCTTGTCAATACAGACCTAAGACTTAACTGTCCTATCAATACAGACCTAAGACTTAATTGTCCTATCAACACAGACCTAAGACTTAACTGTCCTATCAATACAGACCTAAGACTTAATTGTCCTATCAATACAGACCTAAGACTTAATTGTCCTATCAATACAGACCTAAGACTTAATTGTCCTATCAATACAGTCCTAAGACTTAACTGTCCTATCAACACAGACCTAAGACTTAACTGTCCTATCAACACAGACCTAAGACTTAATTGTCCTATCAATACAGTCCTAAGACTTAACTGTCCTATCAACACAGACCTAAGACTTAACTGTCCTATCAATACAGACCTAAGACTTAACTGTCCTATCAACACAGACCTAAGACTTAACATGTTTAACCCTTTGGTGGATAGGGTGAGGGAGATGAGCGGTTAAGTTTTTGCTTTGCTGTCATGACTGACATTGCGGGATGCTGGTAGACGGGGTGCGGGAGTCAAAGGGTTATTGTAATCAGCGAGAATACTGTTAGAATCGCTCGCATGTTACTCAAAGTAAAAGAACAAACAGCACAAGCATAACTTGTCAAGCTGTGTGTCAAACGCAATCGATAGACGAAAGAAAATGATTCTGTGAAATTAACAGAAACAGGTCGAAAATGAGGACCTGAATACTAGTAGAAACAAGTTGAGAATGAAGCCCTGAATACGAACAGGAACAGGTTGAAAATGAGGACCTGCATATAAAGTACAAACCGGTTGAAAATGAGGACCTGCATATAAAGTACAAACAGGTTGAAAATGAGGACCTGCATATAAAGTACAAACAGGTTGAAAATGAGGACCTGCATATAAAGTACAAACAGGTCGAAAATGAGGACCTGAATACTAGTAGAAACAAGTTGAGAATGAAGCCCTGAATACGAACAGGAACAGGTTGAAAATGAGGACCTGCATATAAAGTACAAACCGGTTGAAAATGAGGACCTGCATATAAAATACAAACCGGTTGAAAATGAGGACCTGCATATAAAGTACAAACAGGTTGAAAATGAGGACCTGCATATAAAGTACAAACAGGTTGAAAATGAGGACCTGAATACAAAAGAAAAACAGGTCGAAAATGAGGACCTGCATATAAAGTACAAACAGGTTGAAAATGAGGACTGCATATAAAGTACAAACAGGTTGAAAATGAGGACCTGAATACAAAAGAAAAACAGGTCGAAAATGAGGACCTGCATATAAAGTACAAACAGGTTAAAAATGAGGACCTGAACATAAAGAAGAAACAGGTTGAAAATAAGGACTTGAATATATAGTAAAAACAGGTTGAAAATTGGTACCTGACTATGAGTAGAAGTACCTTTTTTATAGAAAATTATTTATTCTTCTTATTTCAATAACGACGTTACAGTGCATGAAATATGCTGATAAACAAGTAGAGTCGTACTTGTCAGACATTCTTACATGACTTAGAGTATATTTCTCGTTTTATCATCATCATCATGTGCCCTGCTGCGTGGAGTTGGCGATCATGGCCCTCCATACGAACCTATTCATTGTCGATGCAATTACATCTTCCACCCTCTATGTCCTCAGCCACTCCACACACAAAATAATCAACATTTAGTGCATAAAAAAGCAGCGGCAAGAAACATCATGAAAATCTTGATGCTGGATCCCCCCCCCCCCCCCCCACTAAGTGTGTTTATTCTGTGTCGTCTTTATACATTTGACAAAGGTCAGTTGGTCAAAACTGTGTGCCCCTCTTGTTTCGTCCATTGAACGCACGTTCTCGTTTTCGTTCTGTGTGTTTTTGGTTCTCATTTGTTCCAACGCTGGCAATCACTTTGAGCTAGATTTGAGCTTTTCAAGCAAATGAATAAATTCTGTTAATAACAATGATAACATGAATAATGATAACTTAAATAATGATGATAATAGTAATAACGATAACAACAACAACAACAACACCAATAACCATAATAATAATGATTATAATAAAAGTAATAATAATAATAACAATAATAATGATATTCATCATCATTATCATCAGCATCAGCAGCAGCAGTAGCTGCATCGTCATCATCATAATCATCAGCATCGTCATTATCATCATCCTCATCATCATGTGCCCTGCCACATGGCGTTGGCGATCATGGCCTCCATATAAATATGTCC
>CM060313.1:12306923-12311923 GCA_030674185.1 Monoplex corrugatus | reverse complement strand
GCGAGATATACAGACGGACGGACAGACAGACAGATAGAGACGGACAGACAGAGAGAGAGAGAGAAGGAGAGAGAGACAGACAGACAGACAGACAGAGAGAGCGAGATAAACAGACGGACGGACAGACAGAGACGTACACACAAGAGACAGACAGATATACATGATACAGAGAGAGAGAGGGGAGAGAGAGAGAGCAGACAGACAGACAGAACAGAAAGACAGACAAACAGAAGATATACAGTGAACAGAGAGAGAGGGGGGGGGGGAGACAGAGAGATAAAGACACAGAAAGAAAGCAAGAGAGAGAGAGAGAGAAGGACATACATACAGACAGACAGACAGCAGGCAGGCAAGCAGGCAAACAGACATATAGACAGACAGGCAGACAGACAGACAGACAGACAGACAGACAGGCTGCCAAAGGACCATCTGACGACATTACGACACAGAAAATAACACGAATTACTCTACGTCTAGACGAGAAATAGAAACAAAACTAAAAGCTTCCTGTCTGGCCAGTGAAAATATTAGTATTTTAAATCATTCTTATATTCCGCTATTCTACCAAACTTATTTGGACACACAGCGCATAACAAATAATGAGACTTTTGAATGGAGCCAGAAGAATTCAAACTGTCAGGCGAGATGAGCATATTCCACCACGTTGTTGCACAGTCTGCATCTGTGGTGGGCGTGCATGCTGTGTGTGTTTCCATGTTTCTATACTGACTTGATATGCTATGAGGATCGTTAACATGCATAGTTAATACTCTGTATAATATCCACGGAAAAGACAGGCAACATTTATAGGCCATTTTATGAGGAAGGGGGATTTGGAGCAAGGGAAAGCTGGAGGGAAAGAGAGCACCGGGTAGACCCAGGGAGAAAATGCTGGACGGACTTGCAGAGTGGCTGGGGATGAGGAGGGTGGGGGAGATGCTAGGGGCAACGAGAGATAGAGACAGATGGAAGTCCATGATCGCCAACGCCATGCGGCAGGGCACCTGATGATGATGATGATAATATCCACGACCGGGATTTTGACATTGCCAGGTTTGCTCTCATTTTAACCGAATGAATCAGAAAAATCTCCAGCCTTAACCCACAAGGTGAGGTGTCCAGACGGATTGAACCCAAGATCTTCCAATATGACATAAAGATATGTACGCTCTTGACTATTGCCCCTGTCATCATCATCATGTGTCATGCCGCATGGTGCTGGAGATCATGGTCCTAAATACGAATCTAGCATTTGTGGCTTCAAGTATATCTCCCACTCTTTCTCGAAATTAGAGCACCTAGTCTCAACAGGAAAGCTGGAGGGAAAGAGAACACAAGGTAGACCCAGAGAGAAATATTAGACGGACGTGCAGAGTGGCTGAGGACATAGAGGGTGGGAGATGTACTTGCAGCGACAAGGGATAGATTCGTATGGAGGGCCATGATCGCCAACTCCATGCGGCAAAGGACATGATGATTTCAGTCCTCATCTACTCTGCGAAACTATCCAATATTTATTCTAGTTCTGCCTGGAGCTCTTTTTCTTTCTAGCTTTCCTGTTGTAACCAGGTGATGAAAATTCTCTTGCCTCATAAATGTCTTTCTTTTTTTTAATTTCCTTCATTAATGTTCTCTTGTGTGTGTGTGTGTGTGTGGTGTGTGTGTGTGTGTGTGTGTGTGTATAATGTGTTGTGTGTGGTTGTGTGTGTGTGTGTTTGGGGTGTGTGTGGTGTGTTTTGTGGTGTGTGTGTGTGATGTGTGTGTGTGTGTGTGTGTGTGTGTGTGTGGGGTGTGTGTGTGTTGTGTGTGTGTGTGTGTGTGTGTGTGTGTGTGTGTGTTGTGTGTGTGTGTGTGTGGTGTGTGTGTGTGTGTGTGTGTGGTGTGTGGTGTCATTAGTTACGTGTGTGTGTGTGTGTGTGTTGTGTGTGTGTGTGTGTGGTGTGTGTGTTGTGCGCCTCCTTGTAAGACTCTCTCGTTTGTTTTCTTTGCTGTCCATGGAACTCTCAACATTCTTCTTAGAAACCACATTTTTGCTGCCTCAATTTTGTTCTGACTTTGCGGGTGACTATCCTCGCCTCTAAACCGCACAACGGCATCGGTTGAATATAAAATATTCAAGAACTCTCTTCTTGATGTTAATTGAAATGCATTTCTTGGTAAGAATGCTTTTCATCTTCCTGGATACTATTTTGGCTTGGCCGATTCTGCGGGCTATTTCTGATGTGCATCAACCTCTGGTGAGTGACCGTTCCCAGATATTTAAACTTATCAATCATTCTCATAGTTATGTATACATTCATACACACATACATACATACATACTACAAACATACATACATACATATATACATACATACACACATACAGACAGACATACATACAGACATACATACACATATACATACATACATACATGCATACATACATATATACATTCATTATACAAACATACATACATTATATATATATACATTATATATATATATATATATATATATATATATATATATATATATATATGTGTGTGTGTGTGTGTGTGTGTGTGTGTGTGTGTGTCTTCCTTTCTACAGCCAACTCGGAAGACAGGGCAATTCTTCTGCGTCTTTACTCGTCGCTCCCCGATTCTCAACTGACTACAGTATATATATACATATCACAGTGAACAGCAATCAGTTATCACTTAAACGAATATCATGCTGTGCTGTTACCCGCACGCTGTTTACTGTTAACACACGTCACATCTCCCTTTCTTTAAGGAAACAAAATCAATAAATCATTTTTCCTATCTTTCAGTCCATACGAAATAAATGTGTTTCCTACCTTTATCATAACATTAACTTAACAAACACTCATTCTCACGCACAGGGCCCAATCATTCATTCACCTCATTTTATCTCTGATCATTATACTATCCATCATCATCATGTCCATATTTCGCAATGTTTTCAGTTTATCTGATTGGATAGAGTCTTCAGTTTCATTCATATTTCAGGAAATCTGGCCTTTTGCTTTGTCTTCCAGATCTTGTTCTGTAAGAAGAACTAACTGGTTCGGGTTGTCCTGTCCTTGTTTGTTTGATAACTTCATCTGGCTCCTTGATGCTGGTTGTCTCAGACATTTTGATGACTGATGACTAATCAGATGAGTTCTCACGGACAGATGATGCTGGCGTCCTGACATCTGTTCCAGTTCCAGTTTTCTTGTTATCTTCCAGCATCTGTTTTGATGGAATGATGATTTGCTGTTGCTTGCCCGATGTGTCGCTTTCCTGATGTCTTCCAGAAATTATCCTTCTCTGGACAAGTCGTTGAGGGTTGATTGTCTGCTGAAGCTCCGTTTCTGTTGTGTCTCGTAGCTGACGACGATTCCTTCTGTACTGACGTCCGTCCTCTGTGCGAATGTTGTATGACCGGATGTTCACCTGTTGGTCTACTTTAGCGCTGATCCACTTTTTGGATCCTGGAGGTTGGAATTTCACAATCTGTCCCGGACTCAGTTCTGTCAGCTCTACTGCGCTTCTGTTGTAGTAGTGCGCTTGTTTCAGTTTCCTTTTCTCAAGTTCTTTCTTGATTGGTACAACTGTAGGTTGGAGTAATGTCTTTGACGTCGGCACTTGTGTTCGTGTTCTTCTGCCGAACAGTCTCTGAGCAGGCGAACTGTTTACAGTCTCTGTCGGGATGTTTCTCAACTCAAGTAAAGCGAGGAAGGGATCTTGATTGTTGTGTTCTGCTTTCTTCATGCACGTCTTTGCAGCCTTCACCGCGCTCTCTGCTTTTCCATTGGACTGAGGGTAGTGTGGTGAGCTTGTTACGTGTTCAAACCCATATGTTTTTGTGAACTTTCCAAACTGGTTTGATGTGAATTGAGTTCCACAGTCTGTTGTCAGGCGTTCTGGTATTCCGTGTCTTGCCAAGTGTCTCTTCAGACAGATGATGACCTCTTTGGATTCTCTTGTTTGTAACCGATCAATCTCAAAGAAATCAGAGTAGTGATCTACCGTGACCAGGTATTCATTGCCATTATGTTCAAAGATGTCACAAACAATGTGTTGCCAGGGCAGGTCAGGGATCTCTGTACTGATAAGTGGTTCCTTCTGCTGACCACGTTGGTATGTGTTACAGGCGCTGCATGTTTTGACAAAATCTTCAATGCCCATGTTCATCCTGGGCCAGTAGACTACCTCACGTGCTCTTCTTATGCAGCTCTGAATTCCTGAGTGGCTTGCATGAAGTTTCTCAAGGATGTCTGCTCTTTCGCTTTCAGGTACAATTACTCTGTGGCTTTTGAAGACAAGTCCGTTGTGGACTGACAGTTCCTCCCTGAAAGGAAAGTATTGTTGTAACTGTAATGAAAGTTGTTGTTTCTCCTCTGGCCAGCCTTGTAGAATGACAGCTTTCAGGTTTTCATGGTTGCATCTTCCTGAGTTGCTTGCTGCAGACTGTTCAGTCTCTCTTGGCTGATGGCCAGTTCTTGCAATGAGTCTGTTTTCTCCAGGTCTGTGAGGAAAACGGCTTCCTTGTGGGTGACTTGCTGTTCCGCTTTTCCACAGACTGCTCTGCTGAGGGTGTCAGCCAGGTGCATCTCAGATCCACGCTTGTATACTACCGTGTACCTGAACTTCTGAGTTCTGAGTAGCATCCTCTGAATCCTCTTAGGTGCTGAGAGCAGGCTCTTCTTGTGAATGGTCTCTAGTGGTTTGTGATCGGTCTCCACCAGGATATCTCTTCCATAGACGTATCTCTCAAACCTTTCCAGACCGAAGAGTATTGCCAACATCTCCTTTTCTATTTGAGCATAGCTTTTTTCTGTCTCGGTCAAGGCTCGTGATGCGTACTGAATCGGTTGACCATCCTGCATGAGACAAGCTCCAAGTCCAAACTGTGAAGCATCACACTGAAGGGTGGTTGTACGCTTTCCTGAAGAGTCAAAGTAGCGAAGTACCGGTGGCTCAGAGAGTATCTTCTTCACTTTCTTCAGGGCTTCTCCGTGGACATCTTCAT
>CM060313.1:12244423-12301923 GCA_030674185.1 Monoplex corrugatus | reverse complement strand
TTCGTCATGGAAATCAGAACTTGACAGTAGACTGTTGAATGCAGTGGCAAATCTGTTTGAAAAAGAAGAGCTCTTGATGGACTCTTTGCTTTGATGACAGAATAATGACAGCAGGTTTGCCCCCCCCCCCCCCCCCAAAAAATATACTTGGCTACTGAAAGACGGAATGTAACTGCTGGTGTCAATGTTGGATCAGTATAGATAATACGATTGACCAGACCAGACCAGACCCAGCTTGTGTGTATCTTCAAAGCTGTGGGGGGAAGCGTTGGATCAGTATAGTGATTTGATTGACCAGACCAGACCCAGCTTGTGTGTATCTGAAAAGGTGGGGGGAAACGTTGGATTAGTACAGAGATTTGATTGACAGGACCAAATCTGCCTGTGAGTACTTTAAAAGTTGTGTGGGAAAACATTGGGTCAGTATAGAGATTTGATTGAACAGACTACATCTGCTTCTGTGTACCTTCTGTGTATCTTTCTCGAGAAGCGCAGAAAGCAAGCAAGCAAGCTAAGAGAAAATACTGCCAAAAATTAGAGCAGCAGTTGGTGACAAGGTTGACAGTGCAAGCTATTACCCAGATTAAGCAGAAGTCAAATGTCTGTAACTCTGACCCCTCGCTTCCTGACCAGCTGAACCATTTTTACGCCTGCTTTGACAGGCAAAATAATGACCCACCTCCCCAAACTCTGCTTTCTTATTTTGGTGCCCCTACCTCTCCTCCTTTATTGTAACTGAACAAGAAGTTAGATCCCTGTTCAAAAAGCAAAACGCTAGAAAAGCTGCTGGGCCGGACAACGTGTCCACAGCCACACTTAAGTCCTGTGCTGACCAACTGGCCCCTGTCTTCTGTGATATTTTCAATAAATCTCTAGAACTCTGTAAAGTTCCATCCTGCTTCAAGTCTGCCTAATTTATTGTTCCTGTACCCAAAAAGACTAAAGTCTCTTCCCTTAATGATTTCAGACCTGTTGCCCTCACCTCTGTGGCCATGAAGGCGTTTGAAAGAATTGTTCTGCGATTCCTGAAATCCGTCACTGACCATCTATTCGATCTTTTGCAGTTTGCGTATCGCGCAAACAGATCAGTGGATGATGCTGTCTCCCATTAATGACAACATCTTGCAGCATTTGGAATCCCCCAAAACATACGCACGCATTCTTTTTGTAGATTTTAGCTCTAGCCTTTAACACAATTGTCCCAGCAAAAATCTATAGCAAACTTCTAGAGCTCAAAATTAGTCATCAAATGTGTAAATGGGTTTTAGATTCCTCCGAAATAGAAAACAAGTTGTCAAAACGTGGTCTGAGTTCTAGTCCACTGACGTTGAACACTGGTGCACCTCAAGGTTGTGTCCGTCACCGCTCTTATTCACTTTGTTTACAAATGAGTTGTGTCTCTACTCATGACTCTGTGATGTTTTTTAAGTTCTCTGACGACACAACAGTTGAAAGGCTCATCAAAAATAGCGATGAGTCTCACTATTTATGTGAGATAGACATATTAGTTCGCTGGTGCGACAACAACAATTTAGAGTTAAACGTTCTGAAAACAAAGGAAATGATTATAGACAATATAAGAAAAAAGACACCACTATCTCCCCTAGTGATCAAGGGAGACACGATAGAAGTAGTAGACACGTTTAAACTTTTGGAAACAACAATTTCGAATTCGTTAAAGTGGGAGGAAAACAAAACTAATCATTAACAAATCACAGCTGCGTCTGTGTTTCCTTCATCAGCTTAAAATGTTTGGGGTTAAGCCAGTCTATCTTGATTCAGTTTTACCGAGCAGTGATAGAAAGTGTTTTAACTTTCTCTATCACAGTCTGGTATGGTACTGTACAACAACTGAGAAAGATGGCTTAAACAGAATTGTCAGCACTGCCTCCAAGATCATCGCCATTACTCTTCCTTCCATCGATTCCATCTACGAAAAAAGAACTAAGAAGAAGGTTAATTAAATCTATCATAGCCCGACAAAGATCACCCAGCGAACAGTCTGTTCACTCCACTCCTTCAGGAAAGCGCTTTCGTTCCATCAAAGCCAGAACGTGTCGCTTTAAAGACTGTTTTTATGTAAGGGCTGCCCGTCACCCTGTTTCCCTGTAGACCTCTTTTTGTTGTGTGTATCTGCTAGACTTACATCCTTACATCATTACACTGTTTTGCAAATATGTTGTTGTATCTGCTAGACTTATATCCTTACATCATTACATCCTCTTGTTTTTACTGATGTGTTAATGATTTGCATTCCATATTCGTGTCTTAGTTACACATTTTTCTCTTACCCTGTGATGAACTTATTCTCAACCAAATTTATAACGAGCTATTCATGTTGTCTTTGAACTCTAATCCTCAGTCCGCGTACTCGAGGGAGGGCTTATGGAAATTTGGTGAAAGTTTCTAGAACGAACTATATATGTCTTTTATCTGTTCGTTATTACTGTTAATTTGATACATTGTTTTTATTCCCCGGGCTTGGATTATAGCTTTTATTTGTTTGTTGTTGTTTTTTTCCCTCCCGTTAGAAAGTAGTCTTTCAAACTATTTTGTTATGTATCAGAGCTTTTTCGCCTGTCTTTGGATTTTAGTCTTGTGCATGTGAGATGGGGGAGGGAAAGTAAGAGAACAACTTTTACCTTATGTTGTTTAAATCCCGACGGCGTGTGCGTGTGTGTGGGTGTGTATGGGTGTGTGTGGGTGTGTGTATGTGCGTGAGTGTGTGTGTGTGTGTGTGTTGTGTATGTGTGCGTGCGCGTGAGTGAGTGAGTGAGTGTGTGTGTGTGTGTGTGCTTGTTTGTGTGTTTGTGTTTGTGTTGTGTGTGTGTGTGTGTGTGTGTGTGTGTGTGTGTGTGTGTGTGTGTGTGTGTGTGTGTGTGTGTGTGTGTGTGTGTGTGTGTGTGTAATATCGGTACTTTTGTACGTATTTCGCTCTGTGTTTGGTGAAAAGTGTACTATGTAGAGTGTCTAATTAATAAGATTGGAACAGAGCAGATATGAATACAAATGGAATTTGTCCAAAGAGAGTTCGTCGTCCACAGACATTTGTTTACGTGTTCGCCAAAATCAAATAGCAATAGATGAGATGAGATGAGATAAGATGAGATAAGATGAGATGAGATGAGATGAGATGAGATGAGATGGGATGAGATATGAGATATAAGACAAGATAAGACAAGACAAGACAAGATGAGACGAGACGAGACGAGACGAGATACATAACTGAGGTACATTGTAAACAAACATAATTAAGAAAAACAACAACAACAACAACAACAACAATAGCAACAGCAACAAACCGACCAATCCAACCCAGCTAGTTTGAAGGCTGTTAACGAGAATGGTGTATCATAAAAGGATCAAAGAAGATAGACATACTTTTCTGGCAATTAACTTCCGATTATGTAAAGAAATGGTATTTCTACGATGTGCCATAACGTACAGCAATGTCCTTCACAAATGAATAAATGAATAATTGAATAGATAAATAAATGAATAATAAATAAACGAACGAATTAATACATACATATTTTGGTAATTAAGTGAACAAATAAATAAATAAATAAAACAAAACAAATAGATAAATGAATAGATGTATAGATAAACGAAGATAATAGATAAATACACAACAAATAGATGTACAAATGAACAGACAGACAAGCAAACAAACAAATACATAAATTGATAACTAGATAAATAATGAGTACATAAATAAGAATGATTGAATATATGAACAGACAGAGAGATCAATAAAATGAAATGCGGACACTCTCCAGAAAGGTACCACCTCTCCTCCACTCACAAATACGGTGCATAAATATTCTCAGGGGAGGCAAGGGGGGAGGGGGTACAGGAGGGAATGGTAAACTTGCTTTTTGACATGCTGATCTGATTTCAGAGTTCCTAGGTCCATATATTTGAGTTTCCATTCAAGAGATGGACTTTGTAGAATTGCATGCACACCATGATGTGATGATGGACCCTCCCGTCCATTCCATTGATGGTAGGCCTACCTAATCCTCATCTACTGGTATGGGTATTGGTACTGGATGCAAGACCGAAATTGGAGAGGCACATGAAGGAGAAGAGTGGCAGAATGGTTCAAACGTTCGCCTGCCAGTAACTAAACTCGGAGTTCCAAGGTTCGTTTCCTGTCGAGGCATTAACTTTTCTTCTCAGTTTGATAAGAAAATCGACCTGAAAGTCTAGTCTTTTAGAAGGGGGGGGGGAGTGAAACCCATGTGCCTACTGGTTTGCGCACGCTAAAGATCACACAGCAATTATGGTTTTGGCCTAGCTGCCCTAGTATGAAACATTGGAGGGATAGGTTGATTTGGCAGGTCCCTGCCTATGAAGGCCGATTAGCCTCTCTGGTTTATCAAAAGTCTTGGTTAAACATTTGTTTTGTTTTGTTTTGTTTTGTTGGTTTGGTTTGGTTTGGTTTGGTTGTTTATTTGTTTTTTGTTTTGTTTTGTTTGTTTCGTTTGTTTTGTTTTGTTTTGTTTGTTTTTATTTGTTTTGTTTTGATTTGTTTGTTTTGTTTGTTTTGTTTTGTTTTGTTTAGGATCATTGCACTCAGGGTTATCTTTGTGCTCACTTTCTTCAGTTTCATTTTCTACACCCCCTTGAAGCCATAGAAGCTGGAACAGTCTTCACAATGCAACGATGATGATGACGACGGGGGTGATAATCATAATGCTATGGAGTCCCATTCAGGATTGAGACTGCGTGACAGGGCTGTACCCTACGCTTACTATCATAATATATCCTGGCGTCAACCAGGCCGGAGAGATACCAAAACCTGCGGTGCTGCTCAGAAGATTTGAGCAACACCATCAATGACGCATCCGTGAAGTGGATGAGACTCGACTGTGTGGTCCCAGTCTTCCCAAATGAGCCCACAGCACGCCCAACTCTGGGTAGGAGCCGGTTAGAGCCGAAAAATCCCACAATGATATATATTTTGAAGAGATTGATGGGGATTCGAACCCACAACCTTCCAGTAAGTTGTCCGTTGCGCTAACCACTACACCACGGTGACTGGTTTGGTTAAAAAATGGGTGGTGCTGCACTGCGGCGACGTGTTGTCGACGGGGAGAGCGGCCTCAGTTTCACATGGTAAATCCACTGTGACAAAAGCCTCAATAACGCAGCCCCCGATTACCTGTCAAGCCTACTTGAGATCTATGTTCCCTCACGTACCTCCGCTCTGCCTCCGATCCTCTGACTTTTCGCTTTCCACGCACTAAGCTCAATACCTAAGGTCCACGAGCCTTCTCTGTTTCTGGTCCACTCTCCTGGAACAAACTTCCTCTCTCAGTCCGTCAGCAACCTACTTTTGTCTCCTTCAAGTCCACTCCCAAAACTCACCTTTTCTCCTCCGCATAAAATCCTAACCTCACTCAACCCCCCCCCCCCCCCCCTCTGCAGCCTGTCTCCGCTCGGAGGGGAATCACATGGTTATAATATATAATTGTATATGCTATGCTCTCTATAATTTTCCATTGCTTTTATTTTTGCTTTTATTGCTTTTATTCTTTCTCCCCATTTATAGCCATGCATGTGTGTGTGTGTGTGTGTGTGTGTGCGTGCGTGCGTGTGCGTGCGTGCGTGCGTGCGTGTCTGCTTCAGCGCTTAGATTTGATTTTGTCAAGATTTTGCGCTATATAAATATTATATTGTAATTATTATTATTTTTATTATTATTTTTATAGAATGTGAATGTGAACGTGAATATGAATATGAATGTGAATATGAATATGATTATGAATATGAATATGGATATGGATATGAATGTGAATGAATATGAATACAAATATGAATATGAATATGAATATGAATATGAACATGAACATGAACATGAATATGAATATGAATATAAATATGAATGAATGGATCTTGTTGGTATTGGTTCTTCTTGCGGCAGTGCCTGTTCGAAAACAAGTGTGACTGAATGAATAAATTCATAATCTATAAATAAATCAATTTCTAAATTCATAAATGAATAAACCTACACGTTAATAGATATAAATAAACAGATAAGTAGAGTATATGAATAAATACATAATGGTATTAGTACAGCTTAGTCTTTCTGGTTCTCCGTTCACTTCCAGGCTTTAACCTCCCATTTACCTAAGAGCACCAGTTCATACACTTCTGCAAACACACCTACAGTTTGTTTCCTTGCTATTACAATTCTTTCCTTAGATGGCGGGAGTCTAAATTTGTTCAGTAAACAGCCCAGTGAACTTTTTGCATCAGTGATCGATTGAGCAGTGGTGCCTGTTTTGCAGTTTTTCTCATTTCTCTACCACATACCAGTCAACATTACCTCTTATATACAGAGAGAGAAGGAGGGAGGAAGAGGGAGAGAGAGAGAGAGAGAGAGAGAGAGGGAGAGAGAGAGAGAGAGAGGCAGACAGACAGAGACATATATTATGGTGTGTGTGTGGTTCTCTCTCTTTTTTTTTCTCTCCCTTTCCCGAATGTGTGTGTCCGTATGTGTGTTTGTGTGTGTGTGTGCGCGCGTGCGCGTGTGTGTGCATATATATATATATATATATATATATATATATATGTATATATATATATATATATATATATGTGTGTGTGTGTGTGTGTGTGTGTGTGTGTGTGTGTGTGTTTGGGAAAGAAAAGCAGACATACATACAGATAGAGACAGACAGTCAGAGAGACACAGAAAGAGACAGAGACAGAGAGAGAGAACAAAAGAGAGATAGACCAAGACATTCAGAAGAAAAAGAGAGGGAGAAACAGACAGAAAAGGAGAAATTAAGCGAGAAAGAGAGAGAGAGTAAGAAAGAGAGAGAGACAGACAGACAGTGTGTGTGTGTAGGTGTGTGTGGGTGAAAGAGAGAGAGAGAGTGAGAGTGAGAGACAGACAGACATACAGAGTGTGTGTGTGCATCTGTGTGTGTGTGTGAGAGAGAGAGAGAGAGAGAGAGAGAGAGAGAGAGAAAGAGAGAGAGAGAGAGGCAGAGACAGAGAGAGAGATAGAGAGGCAGAGAGAGAGACAGACAGACAGACAGAAAGAGAGAGACACAGAGAGAGAGACAGTGAGAGCAATTACTGCTTCTCCTTCTTGTGTGTTGTCTGACCATTATTGTTAAAGAAAACACACAGATAGTGGTTTTAGCAATCACTACTGGGAGCATTTCCACTCTAAGTGTTTGCGATACTTTTTTTACGTGATTAAAATGGCTTCACGCGCCTTCACACAAAAACAGATCTGGTCTCTCAGTCTGGCTCCACCACAGAGTAATCAGTACTGATAGCAGAGAAAACAGTTCTGCATAATGTAACTTTCGGGTCTTACGTACTTAATGTTTATTCTGCCAGTGGTACGTGAGGACCGCAAAGAAAGTGCTTCCACCTCTCTCTGTTCCGGCTCAGCCTCCATACAGTACTCCACGTGTGTACTAGAGCCTTCAGGTTTTCTATTGTTCGTCTACAAGTGTTTCTGGATCAGCCTCGGTACACTACTCTAACTGTGTTCCAGAGCCTTCAGGTTTTCCATTGTTCGTCTTCAATTGTTTCTGGGTCTGGCTGGGTACAGTACTCCAAGTGTGTTCTAGAGCCTTCAGGTCTTCTATTGTTCGTCTTCAAGTGTTTCTGGGTCAGGTTCGGTACAGTGTGTTCCAGAGCCTTCAGGTTTTCTATTGTTCGTCTTCAAGTGTTTCTGGGTCAGGCTCGGTACAGTGTGTTCCAGAGCCTTCAGGTTTTCTATTGTTCGACTTCAAGTGTTTCTGGGTCAGGCTCGGTACAGTGTGTTCCAGAGCCTTCAGGTCTTCTATTGTTCGTCTTCAAGTGTTTCTGGGTCAGGCTCGGTACAGTACTCCAAGTGTGTTCCAGAGCCTTCAGGTCTTCAATTGTTCGTCTTCAAGTGTTTCTGGGTCAGCCTCGGTACAGTGTGTTCCAGAGCCTTCAGGTCTTCTATTGTTCGTCTTCAAGTGTTTCTGGGTCAGGCTCGATATAGTGTGTTCCAGAGCCTTCATGGCTTCTATTGTTCGTCTTCAAGTGTTTCTGGGTCAGGCTCGGTACAGTGTGTTCCAGAGCCTTCATGTTTTCTATTGTTCGTCTTCAAGTATTTCTGGGTCAGGCTCGGTATACTGTGTTCCAGAGCCTTCAGGTCTTCTATTGTTCGTCTTCAAGTGTTTCTGGGTCAGCCTCGGTATACTGTGTTCCAGAGCCTTCAGGTCTTCTATTGTTCGACTTCAAGTGTTTCTGGGTCAGGCTCGGTACAGTGTGTTCCAGAGCCTTCAGGTCTTCTATTGTTCGTCTTCAAGTGTTTCTGGGTCAGGCTCGATATAGTGTGTTCCAGAGCCTTCAGGTCTTCTATTCTTCGTCTTCAAGTGTTTCTGGGTCAGGCTCGGTACAGTGTGTTCCAGAGCCTTCAGGTCTTCTATTCTTCGTCTTCAAGTGTTTCTGGGTCAGGCTCGGTACAGTGTGTTCCAGAGCCTTCAGGTCTTCTATTGTTCGTCTTCAAGTGTTTCTGGGTCAGGCTCGGTACAGTGTGTTCCAGAGCCTTCAGGTCTTCTATTCTTCGTCTTCAAGTGTTATTGAGTCTTCCTCATTTACGTCTTCCCTCTAGTCTCCAGTGATGGGCAATTCGGATGATGTTTCTCTGCTCTTTTCGTATGATGTGTACGTCCCATCTTCATCACCTTTTCGTGATGATAGTTTCCATAGTATGTAGACAGCACTAGACAACTACAGTGAAACTCTGTTATATCGAGAGCGGACGGCCCAGGCACATTTTCTCGCTATTGCCGAGTTCTCGTTATTCCCAAATGACGAATTTACCAAGGGAAACAAAGGGAAATAATCTTGGCACCGGCGCCGTCGATGTGTTCATAATTAATCGATAGTGTCCCTTGATTACACACCGCACAAGGACGCGCCTTTCGTTGTTTTTCTTTGTTACCGGCCACCACGAGATGTGCCCTACCGGGAACTTGACGACGAGGTGGGGGTGGGGCGAGTGGCGAGAACTTTTGTGACCAGGAAGGATAGAAAATCTCTCGTTATTACCGAGATGATTATCCACTAACTCTCGTTAAACCCAATGGTTTATTCTTAAAGATTAATAAGGATAAAAAACGGGGATTGAAAAATGTCTCGTTACTACAGTGTTCTCGTTATTACAGTTGTCGTTATTAATGGACTCCACTGTAATTGGAGTTGGATCAGAAGAGTTTCGTGATTTTTTAGAAGTTGTTTATATAAAAGGTTGATAGCTGGGTGATGTCGCTTTCTGTCGTCCTCTAATAGTCGTAAGCCGTTAGGAACGGTGGAAGAAATGCAGCGCTGGTACAGATGTAGCTTGATACTGACGCTGTGCTGAGTGGACTTCCATACGTTGTTTATTGCAGTGAAGATGTTTCTGGGTTTCTTTAGATGGTCCTTGATGTCACTGCTTTGTCCTCCGTCGTGTCTCACTGTGCTCTCTGGGTAAGTGAACTTCTCAGTTACCGATAAGTGCGCGGCGCCGTATACTGAGATTGGTGGTGGGTTTGGGACGGTCTGTGTCATCACTTGTTTGCATTGGTCTGGCTGTTCCGTAAGGCCTGTTTGTCATGTAGAAAACAACACACACACAAACACACACATACACACACACACACACACGCACGCACGCGAGCGTGCATTCACACACACACACGCACGCACGCACGCGTGCATTCACACACACACACACACATACACACACACACACACACACACACACACACACACATACACACACACACACACACACACACACACACACACACACACACAACACGCACACACATACACACAAACACACACACACAAAAACAAAGCACAAAATTAATGACAATATACTAATAAGCTTACGCTGAAAATATATTCAAATGTATTCGGTCTGACCTGGCTATTTTAATCCTACCCTAATCGTTACATATACACTACGCACAAAAAGTTAAGGATCACTTGCACAAAAATTCATAACTTTCAAAATAAGAAAGCCAATGCGTTGAAGTTTGGCAAACATTTAATTCCATGCTTTAGTGATAACGATACACAATTGCCTTCAATTTCGAGCAATCGTTTGGTGTGTACATTTGATCAAAGTGGGTACGTATCGAAATTTGATTTCCCAAAGTCATTGAAATCACAAGACAGGGCATTCTGATGCTCCCAAAAGTTCAGTAATGCGTGTAACCGCCATGGCTGTTCTGGCACTCGACGCAGCGAGTCCTCATCGAGTTGACTAGGTTGGTGAAGATCCTCTGTGGAAGCGCCTGCCACTCAGCCTGCAGCATCTGGTAGAGGTGTTGGGCATCCCTGGGAGGGGGGTGGTTGCTCCTCACTTTGCGATCCAGCTCATCCCAGAGGTTCTCAATCGGGTTGAGATCGGGACTGCATGCTGGCCACTCCATTCTGTTGACTCCAGACTGCTGCAGGAAGTCGTTGACCACCCTTGCCCTGTGGGGGCGAGCGTTGTCATCCTGGTAGACAGCCGTCGGTCCAATCTGCTGCAGTGTAGGCACAGCCAGCGGTCGAAGGATCTCATCCCGGTATCGGAGGCCAGTCAGGTTACCCTGTACATGATACAAGGGTGTTCTGTGGTGAAGGCTGAAGGCCCCCCAGACCATTACAGAACCTCCACCAAAGGCCACCTTTTCTTGGACAGTGGTGTCAATAAAGCGTTGCCCTGGGCGCCTCCAGACCCTCAGTCGGCCGTCGTTGTGGTTCATGGTGAAGCGTGATTCATCACTGAACAGGACCTGGGACCATTGCTGACGTGTCCACCTCACGTGACGTCTGCAGAAGGCGCGGCGTGCTGCCCTATGGGCTGGAGTTAAGCGTGGCCGTACAGCTGGGCGACGAGAACGGAGGTTAAACCCATGAAGGCGGTTCCGTATGGTCTGCTGGCTGATGTTGATGTTAGTAGCCACCCTCAGCTGCCTTCGAATGATGCTGGAAGAGGCTGTTCTTGTCTGCAGGGCTTGTCGTTCAATGAGACGATCTTCACGTGGGTTTGTCTTCTTCGGTCGACCAGATCTGCGTCTTTCATGGACCCTCCCAGTGGCTGTGAAGCGTTGAATCAGTCTGACAATGACCGAGATGGACACCTGAAGTCGCCTGGCCACTTCTCGCTTGGGAACACCATCTTGGAACCATGCAACAGCTCGTCCCCTCTCAAACTCGCTCAATTTTCGTCGTGGAGGCATTGTCAGATCAGGCCTATACTTGTATTATTGTAGAACTTCCACAAACGAGGGTTGATAGTAAGAAAAAAATAGGAATAAAAAGAAAAAAACAAAACAAAACAAAAAACGGATTCATGTGCTCATGTCATTCCTCTTTAAAATGAACACGAGTTCTTGTTCTTGTCTTCAAAGACCTCTTCTTCCAGGGAACTCTGGAGGTTTATAGTTTGTGAGTATCTTATAACAGGGAATAACCGCAATACGATTCTGACCGACCGATTTTGAGTTGCTCGTGACTTCTACTCGGAAATGTGTGTAAAGTTAGGATAGGATTAAAAATAGCCCGGGTCAGACCGAACATATTTTCAACGTAAACTTATTTGTATACGGTCATTAATTTTGTGGTTTGTTTTTGCTCGCGTTCATGCGTGTGTGTATGTGTGTGCCTGTGTATGCGAGTCAGAGAGAGCGAATGTGTGTGTGTATGTCTGTGTGTGTGTGCATGTCTGTGTGCGTGTGTGTGTGTGTTTTAGTAGGAGGGGATAACTTAATAACTGTTACAAAGAAAGTGCATCCACAATGCTATCTTGCCCCGTAAAGGCTTTTAACATTTTGACGGAAATGTTTTCTAAGGAAATTTAACTGTCTGAATCATCTTACCTGTATGTCAGCAAGTGGTGTCCATGTTTTACACTCTTAGAGCAATGTGGAGATTTCCTGCGATTTGTAGTTAGTGACACCCCCCCCCCCCCAAACACACACACACACATATACACGCACACAGAGTTGGTTAGTTATGTATATATCTATTTGTTTGTTCATTTACTTATTTATTTATTCATTCATTTACGTATTTATTCATTTATTTATTTTCAGTTCCATTTTTTAAACATTTTCTTTCGTCTAAAAGCACGTATGTGAATAGACGTTAAAAGAAATAACGAACACACACACACACAGAGTTGGGTAGTTAGTTCTGCATTTATTCATTCATTTATTTTCATTTTCATTTTCTTTCGTCTGAAAGCGTATATGTGAATAGACGTTAAAAGAAATAACGCACACACACACAACACAACACACACAAAAACAAATACAAACTGAAGGCGTATTTGTTATAACAGAACAAGTACAAATAAATTTTCTGCCCAATGAATACGCATTCTGATATTTTTTGTGTACTTACGATTGCTATTTGATTGAATCCGGACAGTCACTATGATTTAACCCTTTGATTCCCTTACCCTGGCCACCAGCAGCCTGCATGGTCAACCATGCCACCAAAGCAATAACTTGACCCTTTGGTTCCCTTACCTATCCATCAGCTTCCTGCAGGAATCTGGTGGGTAGGGTAAGGGAGTCAAAGGGTGAAATTGTTCACTTGGTGGATACGGTGCGGTAGTCAAAGGGATAAATTGCAGCTAGTTGCTTGTAGTTAGTGATGAAACCGATACTGCTGCACTGCTCATGTCCTTGTGTGACTTCTCATTGCTGTTGTAACCGATTGTCTATTTTGTGGTGGTTTTGTAAAATTAACTATGTGTAAACGAACAATGTATTTGTATAGACAAAACGCATATGGCACATCACTGAATCCGGAAGCGTGGAATATTGATTTCTATGATTTTATTATTATACCAGAATCCGAGATCGATCTATATTACCTTTTCAGATAGGACGGTGTTTTTAGTTTCAGTTTTAGTTTCTCAAGATGACATCTCCGCGCTCGGAACTAATTCCATATGCATTTACCGTCACATGTGCCATGTGTATGGTGATCATGGCATAAGCCTTAAGCCTGCACATAAACCCATAATCTGGCCAGGTCCTGAGGACTTACCTAGACTACGTTTTACCTAGTCTGTATGTTGTACTGGTATGTGGGGCCATGATCGACAAAGCCATGCGGCAGGGTACATGATGATTGTATCAGACTATCACTGGAATAGTCTTGGTTACATGTAAATGACGTATTAAATAGGATTCTGGTATAATAAAAAAAATCATACGCTCAGCTTAGATTTATGTATGTAAGTATGTAAGCAGGTATGTATGCATGTATACGCTCATATGTATGTAGGTATGTATGCATGTATACGCTCAGCGCTTAGATTTGATTTTATCAAGATTTTGCGCTATATAAATAAAATATATTATTATTATTATTAGAAGGTACGTGCAGACAAGCATATATATTTCACGTCACCGAGTTTAGAAGACTGACGTGACCAGTTTGACGGGGGCGTCAAGGTAAGACAGGGAGCAGTCTTCACGACACAGATGGTCCCGTCTGTCTTCATAAAATCCCCACGGTTTTTTTTTTTACCAGCGTTACAAATAGCACTACACTGTTGTATTGTATTGTATTGTAAGACCATGAAGACCTGTAAGTTTTAAGGACAAACAACTACCCTGGATGTATCCATGCAGCATCCACAAGTTACGGTGCCTGACGGAAATCGCGTGGCAGCACAAAGAGATACGCCGTTGCTCTGGATCCGACCAATGCAGAGGGTAAATTGTGCAGATTCCAAGGGTGTGCAGATCTGGATGGAGCGCGTATGGAATTGCCTGACGAATCCCTCCTATCATTATGTGCCCTACCGCATGGTGTTGGCGATCATGGCCCTCCATACGACTATCCCTTTGCGCTTCAAGTACATCTCCCACCCACCCTCTCTTCGGCCACTCTGCAAGTCCGTCCAATTTCCACCCTGGGTCTACCAGGTGTTCTCTATCCCTACAACTTCCCTATTGTGACCAAGTGCTCTAATCTCTTGCCTCATAGAATGTTATAGATGTTGCTCGTCCTTTCCTTATCTTCATTAATGTTCGTCTTGTCTGCCTCCTTCAAGACTGTCTCGTTTGTTTTCTTTGCTGTCCATGGAACTCAATATTCTTCTTAGAAACCACATTTAAACTTAAAAAATCTGTATATTACCGCTATGATACACATTTTCTATAATTGTGACCCTTCAAATTATTCAATTAAATTTAACTTTATATCTTTGTCTTGTCTGGTTGCATGTACGCGTTCTGATTCTTTTTTCGCGTTTTTTTTTTCTGGTTCCTCTTTGCTTGAACGCGGGCGGTCACACTTTTGGACTTCTGACAAAGGATTCGTTAAAGTCTATATACTTGTAAGCCTACTTCTTGTAAAACTTAATGAAAGCTTATCACAATACGATCATAAGGAAATCATGCATAAAGTTTCTTATGTTTATATTTACACGCCTCCAATCTCCATCACACGCCTCCAATCGCCAACACGCCCCAGAATACTGGACAGGCCCATTCAAACTCCAGTTGGACCACTCATCCAATTTGTTTAAAGGTCAGCCTATTAACAACCAGGAAATTGATTAGATCAACGCACACACACACACGCCATGTTGCAATTTCATAAACGCACACTATAAAAAGAACAAGAACACATTTGCATTAATAGCAAGAAACACGAGGGCAGGGGTATCTCACGGATAAAACTCGAAAGACAACACGCAGTCTGAATCTTCACTCGACAAAACTTTTATTACTACCGTCAATACATGTACACACAATTATCTTCCCCCAAACAATAATTCATCTCGACTTGGACAGCCCTCTCCCTCACACTTATCGTTGTTTTAAACCTTTGGCTCCCTTACCCTATCCACCAGCTGCAAAAACAGACTCCAACCCTGCTTCCTGCAGGGAGCTAGTGGATAGGGTAAGAATCAAAGGGTCAAGTTTTTGTTTTGCTAGCATGGTTGGCAATGCACGATTCTGGTGTACAGGGTGCGGGAGTCAAAGGGTTAAAAAGTCCAGCCGATTCAGTAGAGCATATCAGAGCTATAACCATTTCAAAACACACAATTCAACAGGAAATACAAACATAAGTACACATATCAATGCATTCGCGCACATAATCTAAGGACATGCCCCCGGCGTTGACCACTCCGTCCGATTTATCGCACAGGGGAGATTTAAAAAACACCTGAATACAAATATTAGCATACTTAAAGGCACCAAAACAAAAACAGGCATAAATTACCTAAAATTGCTTCCGCATATCTCACCTCCCTAGAGCCAAAAATGCACTTTGTTTAAAACCCAGCCGACTGCGCAGAGCCATGTCATACGTCAGAGCTATAACCGCTTCAAAACAAAACTTCAACAAGAACAAAATTAAGTACACATATCAATGCATTCGCGCACATAATCTTAAGTACATGCCCCTGGTGTAGGACCATTCCGTCCGATTTATCGCACAGGGGAGATTTAAAAAACACCTGAATACAAATATACGCATACATAAGGACACCAAAACATAAAAACAGGCATAAATTACCTAAAATTGCTTCCACATCTCACCTCCTTAGAGCCAAAAATGCACTTAATACATGTACCCAATCAGCAATCCGAAGAAAAAGTACGAAAGACTTAATCGAAAAAATACAGGTGAATGGACTATTAAGGCAGAAATGACAGAAAGCAAGGCAACAAGGCAGAAACAAAGTGACAGAAAAGAGGAAATTTCTAGCACAGAATTTCCAGAAGGTGGGGATACTATTTATGTTGAAAGAGCCCCCGGCAACCCAACGGGGGAGCAGAGGGGATTAAAAAATATACGTGAACACAAATTTAAACTATAAGGGCACTAAACCAAAAATAGACCTGTACTTGAAATTGCTTCCGCATAGCTCATTGTACCAGAGCCAAAACATGAATTTAATACACGTACCCAATAATCAATTCTAAGATAAAGTACACAAGACTTGATCGAACGCGTACAGATGAATGGACCTGCAAGGCAGTAAATGATGGGAAGAAATGACAGAAAGCAAAGGTGGAAGACAGAAACAACGACAGAAAAGAGGGCATTTCTAGCACACAATTTCAAGAAGGTGGGTATACTATTTATACTGAAAGAAACCCCCGGCATCCCCAAAAGGGCATTTTTGTTTATTTTTAACGAATAAATTTTAAACCAGTCTGTCCTTGCCATGCAACCGTAAATCTACATTCACACACAATAGAGCCTTCATTAGAAAATGCACACGCAGCGTACTCGCCGGCCCCAACTGACCTAAACATTCGCAATACCTCACCCATGAACTTAGAAACAAAAACAAACAAAAAAACCCGCAACGAAAACATGCATACACACAAATAACTTGGGACACATTCGCTATCCATACATCATTAACCGTCCTCCACCCCATACCCCCCACCACGCACACACACAAACTCCAAAAGCACACACCTTACACATGCTCTTCCACCCACACACACGCTCGCTCGCGCATGCACCCACCACACATACGCACCCAAAACATGCATGCTCGCGCACACAGACACAAAAAAGAAACACAAGCAATAAAAACGAAAAAACACTCAGAGGGGACAATGTTTTCCGTAAGTTGAAAAAGGCAGGAAAATGCAGTTGGAATTCATATTGCTTATGGCACAGCCGACGTCTCCACCATTATCATGGCCAACATCACACTGAAAACTACCCCACGTTTAATTAAAAATTTCATTTCACTTCATATTGCTTATAGTCCAGCCGACTACGACAGCCATATGGGTTTAATCAAAAAGAATTGAAAAAAAACATACGATCTTTTCAAGTTTCAATTTATTTTAAGTAATTCCCACAATATTCCATGTTTAACCCTTTGACTACCACCGCCTGTCCCCCTGCGTCCTTCACTGTCAACCATGCCAGCAAAGCAAAAACTTTTAACCCTGTGACTCCCTCACCCTAACCTCCAGCTTCCTGCAGGAAGCTGGTGGATAGGGTAAGGGAGTCAAAGGGTTAAAAACATTTTTAAATCCATACAAGTCTCAATTTAAACATTTTCCCATACGCATAATCATACGAGCTGAAATTCCAGTATAACTTCTAAAAACGTAAAAATTGGATGATGTCTTGAAAAGATTCTTTAAAGAGCGTTACACACACACACTAGACAGATAATATAAATACACACACACACACACACACCACAATCACGCACACGTACCACACATGCACAATAACAACCGCCGCCCCCCCCCCCCCCACCCCAAAAAAAAACAAAAAACGCACCTCGCACATGTCTTACACACACACTATACACATACAATATAAACATACAAATACACACTCCACAAAAGGGGGTAAAATGTTTTCCTTAAATAGCGAAAGGCAGGAAAATGCAGTTAGATTGTCATATTGCTTATAGAACAGCCGACATCTAGATAACATTATCATGGCCAACAGCACGCTCACTACAAATTAACCCATTTGATTAAAAAAAATGTAAAAAAATGTACAACCATCCTTTCAAGTTTCAATTTAGTTTTAAAAAAAATTCCCACAACACTCCGTTTAGCCCGTTGACTACCACCACTTGTCAATTTGAACATTTTCCCATACGCATGGTCATACGACGTGAAATCCCATTATATCTTGTCAAAACGTAAACATTGCACGCTATCTTGAAAAGGTTCTTTAAAGAGTGTCAGAAAATGCAGTACGAATTTCTCACTTGACAAAGGAAATAGTCATAAAAATAGCTTCATAAATAACCCATAATTGAAATATACAGTCACAATAAAATAATCATTGTATATATTTTAACGAATGAATTTTAAATCAACAGCAGTCCGTCTTTACCACGCAACCATACATCCACAATCACACACAATACCGCCTTCGTTTAAAATGCACACACCCCCCGTACTCACGTACCTGCACCCACCACCACCCCCAAGGCCAACTGACCTAAACATCTGCCACGCCCCACCACACCTAAGAAAAAAAATACAACGAAAACATCCATACACAATTAGGACTCGTAACCGCCGTCCATATCCCACTCTAACAACCCCACACCCCCCAAAAAAAATCAAAACAAAGCACACACCTCGCACATGTCTTACACACGCACCACACACCTGCGCGTGCACACCACACACACAATCTAGACAATATAAACACACACAACCACACACTCCGCAAAAGGTAAAATGTTTTCCTCAAATAGCGAAAGGCAGGAAAATGCAGTTAGATTTTCATATTGCTTATAGAACAGCCGACATCTAGATAACATTATCATGGCCAACAGCACGCTCACTACAAATTAACTCATTTAATTAAAAAAATTGAAAAAAATGTACAACCATCCTTTCAAGTTTCAATTTAGTTTTCAAAAAAATTCCCACAGCACTCCGTTTAGCCCGTTGACTACCACCACCTGTCCACCATAATCCTGCATTGTTAACCATGCTAGCAAAGCAAAAACTTGACCACAATTCCCTCACCCTAACCTCCAGCTTCCTGCAGGAAGCTGATGAATAGGTGAGGGAGTCAAAGGGATACGTTTTTGCAATTGGTGGACAGTGTGCAGGAGTCAAAGGGTTAAAAAGAATTGGAAAAAAAAAAACCCACAAAAAACAGACCAATCCTTCCAAGTCTCAATTTAAACATTTTCCCATACGCATGGTCATACGACGTGAAATCCCAATTATATCTTGTCAAAACGTAAACATTGCACGCTATCTTGAAAAGGTTCTTTAAAGAGTGTTAGAAAATGCAGTACGAATTTCTCACTTGACAGAAAGGAACTTAATTACAACTTACAGAAATAGTCATAAAAATAGCTTCATAAATAACCCATAACTGAAATAGTCACAATAAAATAATCATTGTATATATTTTAACGAATGAATTTTAAAATCAATAGTCTGTCTTTACCACGCAACCATACATCCACAACCACACACAATAGAGCCTTCATTAGAAAATGCACACACCCCCGTACTCACCCACCATCACCCCCAAGGCCAACTGACCTAAACATCTGCCACACCCCACCACACCTAACAAAAAAAAACTACCATGACGAAAACATCCGTCGACACAAACCACAAATAGGGACGCCTAACGCCGTCCATATCTCACTATAACAACCGCCCTCCTCCCCCCTCCCCCCAAAAAAAATCAAAACAAAGCACGCACCTTGCACATGTCTTACACACACACACACAACCCAAGCACACACACTCCACAAAAGAGGGTAACATGTTTTCCTTAAAAACCCTCAGAGGCCCACTGTGTCACCTGTGACCCAAACAAAATCACAAACTGTCCTGTTGTTTAACCCTAGAGGCCCAAGGAGCCTTTCAGTTGAAAGAAAAATACTGTTAGGTCAGTTAGTAATTTTTCTTTCAACTGAAAAGACTCCTTGCACCTCTGAGGGTTAAATAACAGGACAGTTTGTAATTCATTTGTTTGGGTCACAGGTGACCCAATGAGCCTCTGAGGGTTAACATTAAATTAAATTAAATAGCAAGAGGCAGGAAAATGCAGTTAGGATTTTCATATTGCTTATAGAACAGCCGACATCTAGATAACATCATGGCCGACAGCACACAACTACAAATTAACTAATTTAATTAAACAAAATGGGAAAAAAAATGTACAGCCATCCTTTCCAGTTTCAATTTAGTTTTTAAAAAAATTCCCACAACACTCCGTTTAGCCCGTTGACTACCACTGCCTGTCCACCAGAATACTGCATTGTTAACCATGCTAGCAAAGCAAAAACTTGACCATGATTTCCTCACCCTAACCTCCAGCTTCCTGCAGGAAGCTGATACGGTGAGGGAGTCAAATCGATACGTTTTTGCAATTGGTGGATAGTGTGCGGGAGTCAAAGGGTTAAAAAGAATTGAAAAAGCAGGAAAAAACAGACCAATCCTTCCACTGTAACAACCGCCCCATTCCCCGCAAAATTAAATAAAAATAAAAAACACACCTCGCACATTGTCTTACGCCCACACACGCATGCACCACACATGCGTGCGTGCGCCACACACACACCGACAATATAAACACACACAATCACACACATGTGCGCGAGCGCACACACACACATATTCCAGATAATATTAACACACACACACAACGAAACACTCCGCAACAGAGGGTAAAATGTTTTCCTTAGAATGCAAAAGGCAGGATGATACAGTAAAGAATTTCATATTGCTTATAGCTCAGCCGACATCTGGAACATCACCATGGCCAACAGCACACTACAAATTAACTCACGTTTAATTAAACAGACCAAAATAAAAAAAACAACATCCTTTCAAGTTTCAATTTATTTAAAATATATTGCCACAACACTCCATCACCTGTCCACCAGCATCCTTCATTGTCAACCAATCTATCAAAGTAAAAACTCAACCCTTTGACTCCCTCACCCTAACGTCCAGCTTCCTGCAGGGTGAGGGAGTCGAAAGGATAAGATTTTGCAATTGGTGGGTATGGTGCAGGAGTTAAAAAACTTAAAGGGTTAAAAAGAATTTTAAAAAACATACAAAACAAAAAAACCGGAACAATCCTTCCAGGTCTCAATTTAAACATTTCCTCATACGTATGGTCATAGAGGTGAAATCCCATTGTATCTTGTCAAAACATAACTGCATGTTATCTTGGAAAAGGTTCTTTAAAGAGTTAGAAAATGCAGTTCGAATTGTTCACTTGACAGCTTCATTACAATTTTCAGAAAGTCATAAAAATAGCTTTATAAATAATTAATTGATGAAATACAGGCACAATAATACAATCATTTATTTTAACGAATAATTTTTAAAATCAACAGCAGTCTTTATCACCCAGCCATACACAGCTTTCACTATAAAAATGCACACACAGCGTACTCACCCACAAGGCCAACTGACCTAAACATCCATTAAACCCCCCTCCAAAAAAAAAAAAAAAAAAAATCAACACAAAAACGCACACATCGCACATTGTCTTACACACACGTACCACACACACACGCACCACACATGCGCGCGTGAGCGCATACACACACACACACACCAGACAATATAAACAGACACAAATATATACACACAAACACACTCCAACAGAGGGTAAAATGTTTTCTTTAAATGGCAAAAGGCAGGAAAATGCAGTTAAGTGTTTCATATTGCCTAAAGCATAGCCAACATCACTATACAAATTTCCTGACTTTTATTCAAAGACAATTGGAAAAAGCGTACAACCATCCTTTCAAGTTTCAATTTTTTTTTAATTCCCACAATGCTCCACGTTTAACACTTTGAATACCACCACCTGTCCACCTGCGTCCTTCACTGTCAACCATGCTAGCAAAGCAAAAACTTAACCCTGTGACACCCTCACCCTAATCTCCAGCTTCCTGCAGTTAGCTGGTGCATAGGGTGAGGAAGTCAAAGGCATACGTTTTGCAATTGGTGGATATGTGCGGGGGTCAAAGGGTTAAAAAGAATTGGAGGAAAAAAAATAAAACAAAAAAACAGAACAATCCAAGTCTCAATTTAAATATTTTCCTATACGTATGGTCATACGTGAAATCCCATTATATCTTGTCAAAACGTAAGAATTGCACGATATCTTGAAAAGGTTCTTTCAAGAGTGTTAGAAAATGCAGTATGAATTGTTCACGTGACAAAAGGACCATTACAACTTTCAAAAATACTATCATAAAAATAGCGTCATAAATAACCCATAATTGACGAAATACCGGCACACAGTAAAATAATCATTTTTTCGTATTTTAACGAATAAATTTTAAATCATCAAGCAGTCTGTCTTTACCACACAGCCGTACATCCACAAGCACACACAACAATCTTCATTACAAAACGCACACACAGCGTACTCGCCCATCACCACCCCCTCAAGGCCAAATGACCTAAACATCCGCTATACCCCACACCCACGGGGGGGGGGGGGGGGGGGGGGGGGGGACTATCACGACGGAAACGCGCATACACAGAAACCACAACGCAGACACGTAACCGCCGTCCATATCCCACTGTAACAACCGCCCCACCCCAACCCAAAAACACAAAAAAAAGCACACACCTCGCGCATTGTCTTACACACACACCCTGCCTGTAACCTCCTCCCCAAACACACACACTTTATATACTCCTAATCATAATTTAAGGGCCACTTCTTCCTCTCTCTAATTTTAAGTTGAAATAATTGACAATGTTTAGAATTGATTCTATGTTTTATTTCATCATTTCCACACCTGTTTTGGAAAAAGAAATTAGCACAATGACCCATTAGTGAACAGCACATGCATTTAAAGGAACATCCCCCCCTTTTCAAAAAACAAAGTGTCGGATTTGGCCAATCTGTTTTCAATATCGCGTGTGTCCGCCCCGAGCCTGGATGCATGCTTCACAGCGCCGATGCATCGACCCCACAAGGGTACGGAGTTTGTCCTGCACGGCTGTGCAAAACTGGCCAAATCGTTCTCTTTAGTGTACCTGCGGACGGCAGCTGTAGGCCTGCAAAGCCTGGCATTCCAGAGTGGGGGAAGGGGGTGGGATGCGGGGTCGAGACAGGGTCACGGCAGTAGCTGCGGATGAATCCCTTCTTTGTCTGTATTAAAACTTGATCATTTTACCCGATCTTCTGTGTGTAGACACGGAACGTAAGATATCTGGATGTCGATTTTTTGTGATTTACAAGTTTGTTCTAAGTGCCCGCGTTACGTCTAAGAATTAGAATTTGTACCGTTGACTGAAGTTTGTAATCTACAAACTTTTGCAGTGACTATGTGTTCAGCTGCTGTGCTTTTTTGTTAAAACGTGTATTCTTCACGTGTTAAAACTTCTAATTCCACTGATGCTGATTTTTTGTTCCCCCCCCCCCCCCCTTTTTTTTTTTTTATCGTTTTCTCATCCTTTTGTTCTCGTTTTATTTCATCTTTTTTTTTTTTTTTTTTTTTTTTGGCGTTGGCTTGGAGACTGGTTTCCAAATATATATGTGATGCTGAAGTGTTGATGTGTATGAAGTTAAGTGAAAGTTTAAGGATAAGTTACTCACTATAATCTGCTTTGAACATCACATCATTCAGTCTTGTACTCAGAGCACTGTTGTGAGTGAACTGAACAGTTTTGTTGTTTTGATCGTAGTTCTTTCCTTAGGTATTAGTGTTAAGTGTTGTGTGTAGAATTGAACAATGGCTGTTGTTTATGAACACACTGCATTTTTACATAATGAGAGACTTCAGTCTTTGTGTCGAGCATGTGGTGGGCGTTCCAGCAAAAAAGACAACAACAAAGCCCAGAGCTCCCATTCTCTGTCAGTATGTGCTCAAAGTGCTATGCATGGCTGAGAAAACTGAAGATGTCTGTTCCATCGAAAACAATAATGAAAACCAGTCTGTCTGATGTGGAGAAGGCGGCACCGATGTGGGTTAACTTTGATGCAGCCTTGTCCGTTCACCAGTGTTCTGTTTGCTCCGTGTTTGTCTGTCGAACAAAGGGAGGAAGGCCAGCAAAGAGAAAGAGAAGCTCACAACAAATTGACTGACATGTGCAGTTGAGTGTACACTATTCCTTACTGTATTAAAACTTCAACCTGCATTCAACACACACCCGGCAGTGTGTGATGACCAACCTCTTGACCCCAGTTCAGTGGAGTAATTAAAACGCGCGCCTCTCCTCTCAGGTTCAGGTCGAAAACTTTCAAGTAAGTGGAGGTGCACGCTGGCATGCTGTAGTTTGTGTGGCATGTTGTTCTGTGTGCATGAAAACTGTCAGGACTGCAATAACGGCGGTTTAAAACAGCAAAATTTTGTGAAATCGGAAATTATCGTCTCTGTACTTGTGATTGTGCATGTATTTGAACAAACACTGCATTCTGCTTTGCCAGTCAAACATATTCGTGTTTGGTGTCATTTTAAAGCTCGTGGATCTGGCCATCCAGCTATCTACAATACACTCTAGTTTGGCCAAAGCGCTTTAAAAAAATGTAGCATTTAAAGTCATACCCATTTCCCCCAGTTAAACACCAGATGTCAGCTATGGCTGCTGACAGGCGAGATATAAACAATCTGCCCAGGGAAAGCAGGCATCATGGTCGGGTCACGCATAGGTCAGCGCGCTGGGCTCAGCAACTAAAGGGAAGGGTTGGAACAGCAGTGCCTGAGGGATGGCCGCCCACTCGATCTGCAGGATGTCGACCAGCCTGGCCAGGGTGCCCGGTGGGGGGTGGTTGTCCCTGATGCGCCTCCCGAGCACATCCCAGAGGTGTTCAATTGGGTTCAGGTCAGGTGAGCACGCTGGCCAGGCCATACGGACGACTTCATGCTGCTCCAGGAAGTCGGTCACAAGGCGTGCTCGATGCGCAGGTGCATTGTCGTCCTGGAAGATGGCGCCTTGACCAAGGTCCACAAGCGCAGGCAGTGCCACGGCCGCCAGAACCTCGTCCCGGTACCGGACCCCGTTCAGGATGCCGTCAATGGGGAGCAGGGGGGTCCGGGTACCACGGCTCATGCCACCCCACACCATCACCGACCCGCCGCCGTACCGGTTATGCTCTTGGACAGTGGCGTCAGCGAACCTCTCCCCTTGACGTCGCCACACCCGAGCCCGGCCATCGTTAAAGGTCAGGGTGAACCTGGACTCATCCGAAAACAAGACCCGGGCCCACTGTTGCCTTGTCCAGGTCACGTGCTCCCTGGCCCAGGTCATGCGGCGCACTCTGTTGACCGGTGACAGCACGGGTCGGACGGCCGGTCTTCGTGACCTCTCAAGTTTGCCTCATGTAGCCGTCTTCTCACCGTGCTGCAGCTGATGTTAGCACCTGTTGCGTCCCTCAGCTGACCCCTCAAGGTCACCGCAGTGGATGCCCTTTCCCTCAGGACGGAGAGGGCAAGGTAGCGGTCTTGCTGTCTTGTGGTTACTCTGGGTCGACCCGTGTGACGCCTTGCCTGCTCCAGTCTCATTGAAGCGCTCCAGCAGTCTCTGGATTGTGGAATGCGACACTTCAAGTCGTCTAGCAACTTCCCGCTGCGCTAGGCCTTCATCAAGCAGAGCTAGGGCTCTCCCCCGCTGCTCATCCGTCATCCGTCGTCTTGCAAGCATGGTTAAAACGAACCAAGAACGGGTCCTTTTTATCCTCGTCTGCGGGCAACTTTGGCTGGAGTAGTGTTCAAAAAGGGCTTGCCTTGCACGTGCAAAGCGAATTTTGTCGCTACCTTGCCTGCGTCGTCAGAGAGACCCTGCTGCAGATTCGACAATTTCGTGTGGAAATTGTCTTCCTTGGGCCGCCCATTGCAAATCGGCAAATCCCCAAACACGTGCCAAAAGGAAACTGCAATGTTGTCTGAGCTCTTATCCAGTTACGGCAACGAATTGGAGAAAAGAGTAAGAGAAAATAGGTTATTTCTCCTTTCAAAAATTGACTCAAAAACGTTCCTGGCCCTTCAATAATGACGTGTAGTATACGTTACAGTAATCAAAATAAGACAAAAATACTGTATTTCCTAAGATAAATTTTCATCGGAAATTTAAGTATTGTTATAATCAATGCTACCATACAACGTTAATTAAAGTATTGATATTAATCAATGCTACGATACAGTTGCCATCGAATGGTTTAAGAAAAAATAGCCGTGGTAATCAGTGCCACTTTTCCTTTAATTAATGTGAAATAAACTATGGTAATAAACACTTACCATACAGCAATGTTCATGTAAAATTCAAAAAGAAAACCACCACCACCACCACCACTGGACAGTTTTCATCAGAGAAGAAAAAAAACAAACTAGGGTAATGACCACCGTACATTTTTCACTATTTTTGTTTTAATGCCCAGCCTACTGCACGGAGCCTTTTTTTCCCTTTTATTGTTTAAAGCCAGCCGACTGCGCAGAGCCATATCAGGGCTATAACCGCTTCAAAACACAAAACTTCAACCAGAAAAAAAAGTACACATAATGCATTCGCGCACATAATCTAAGGACATGCCCCCGGCGTAGGACCATTCCGTCCGATTTATCTCACAGGGGATATTTAAAAAACATCTGAATACAAATATAAGCATACATAAGGACACCAAAACAAAAACATGCATACATTACCTAAAATTGCTTCCGCATATCTCACCACCTTAGAGCCAAAAATGCATTTAATACATGTACCAATTATCAATCCGAAGAAAAAAGTACGTAAGACTTTATCAAAAACATACAGGTGAATGGACCATTAAGGCAAAAAATAAGTAGAAATGACAGATAGGAAGGCAACAGGGCAGAAAGAGAGTGACAGAAAAGAGGAAATTCTAGCACAGAATTTCCAGAAGGTGGAGATATTTATACTGAAAAAAACCCCCGGCAACCCAACGGGGGGCTCAGGGTTATAATCGTCTCAAAACGTACACAACTCAATGGAGGAAAAAAAATGGAAACAAATTACTCGTCAATGTATTCGCGCACATAATCTTAGGATATGCTCTATGCATTTACCACTCCGACTTATTCCAATGGTTTAAAAAAATCTGATTACAAATTCAAACAAACACTAAATCATAACGTGGGCCCAAAATTACCTATAATTATTTCGGCACATCACATTTCCTTACAGCAAAAAATGCACTTAATACATGTACCCAATCATCCTTACAGCAAAAAATGCACTTAATACATGTACCCAATCATCCTTACAGCAAAAAATGCACTTAATACATGTACCCAATCATCCTTACAGCAAAAAATGCACTTAATACATGTACCCAATCATCCTTACAGCAAAAAATGCACTTAATACATGTACCCAATAAAAAAAATTTTTTACAGCCCAGCCGACTGTGTAGTCACATCAAGGTTACAACCATTTCCAAAAATAATGCTTCAACAGGGAAAAAACAGGGGAAAAAATTTTTCAGTACACACACCAATGCATTCATATACATAATCTAAGGAAATGTCTCTGGCGTTGACCAATCCTGTCCAATTCATCACACGTGGGCTTTAAACAGAATACCTGAATACAAAGTCAAATATAAGTAAGGACACTAAAACATACAACGGGCCTAAATTACTTAAAATTGCTTCCGCAAATCCCATATGCGTAATGCCAAAAATGCACTTAACACATGTACCCAATCGCTGTTACTGATTTTTGTTTCAAGCCCAGCCGACTGCGTAGAGCCGTATCATGCACCATACTTCCAACATGAAAAAGGAAAAGGAAAAGAAAAAACTGTCGTGAAGGTTGGAAAACATTTTCAATCATACACACACAATCCTGCAGGATGTCCAAAATGACCACTTGAAAAAAAAAAGTCCCACTCCAAAGTAAAGGAATGAACAGAAAAGAGGAAATTTCTAGCACAGAATTTCGAAAAGGTGGGAGTACTATATACTGTTCAAAAAAAGAAACGCATAGATGATACTTGCAAATTTAATGTCATAAATGAGAAAGGTATAGAAAATCAAATAATGCGAATTCAATTTTGAAAGTTGGCATGGACAGAGCATAAAGGCTGTGCAGTTCATTTCGGTCATGACAGCAATTGGTCAGTCCATAGGCGCGAACACAGACGATCGGATCAGTAGGGGGTATGACCACCTTGAGCATCAACAAGTGCCTGGCACCTCCTCAGCATAGAGTGGATCAGACGTTGGATGTATTGCTGAGGAATGGCTTCCCACTCCTCCTGTAGCGCCTGCAGCAGTTCGGCATGAGTCGCCGGCGCTTCCTCTCGACTGCGCACGCGCCTGTCCAGATTATCCCAAAGGTGTTCGATTGGGTTCATGTCTGGTGACACGGCTGGCCAGGGAAGCACGCGAACGTGGTTGTCATTGAGGAACTGGGTGGTGACGCGTGCCGTGTGAGGACGAGCGTTATCCTGTTGAAACACGGCGTCAGGGTCGGCCAGAAGAGGAAGGACGTGTGGGCGCAGAATCTCCACGTAGCGCACGGCGTTCAGGCGCCCTGGGACGTGCACCAGGCGACTCCTCCCAGCAAGGCTGATCGCTCCCCATACCATGACGCCTCCACCACCATGTGGAGGTGCCTCATCCACACAGTTCGGCACGTAGCGTTCATTCACTCTTCGGTACACCCGTCTCCGGTTGTCATGTCGCCGGAGTAAGAAGTGAGACTCGTCGCTGAACCAAACGTGCCTCCAGTGATTCCTAACGGTCCACCGACGATGCTGGTTGCCCCACTGCAATCGGTCCAGGCGATGGCGGCGAGTGAGGACAGCTCTGTAAGGCCTGCATGCCTCAAGCCAGCGTTGTGCAGGCGGTTCCGCACTGTCTGGTCGGAAATTCGGCGGGGCCCGGGGAGTTCATGGACAGTAGAGGAGGCCGCCAAGAACCGATTCCGCAGGTGGCGCACCCGTATGTGGCGGTCCTGGCGAACAGTTGTTGCCCTTGGTCTGCCTGCTCGTGGCCGGTCAGCGATGGAGCCTGTGGCGTGAAACCTGGCCCACAGCCTGCTGATGGTGCTCTGCGACACGTGGAAATGCCTGGCAACGGCGCTCTGGCTCTGGCCTCCTTGTAGGCGTCCCAACGCGTTTTGGCGGTCTTCTCGGCTCAGGGGGGCCATTCTTCTGGGCAGACTTTAGACTTGATTTGGAGAGGAAAGTCTTTTCGCTTTTATGGGATTTGGAGGACATGGTGTGAACTCAAAGTTCACTACGTTTCACGAGATTTCATCCACGCACGGCGAGTGTCAACCGAAAATTGCTGTTTGGGCATTTCAGCCACTCCAAGCGCATGCGTCACGAACAGCACGGGAATTTACCGACGGACGCGAGGCCGAAAATCGGGTGAACACTTTCGGCAGTTTAGTGGATATCCACACACTCATACTTGGACCGGAACCCAATATTTATAACTATGCGTTTCTTTTTTTGAACAGTATATTTGTGACCTCCCAGCACGAAATCGGTCTTAACTAGCATTTTGGGTATTTTGAGATACACATCACTGGAAAGTGTACATTCTGCTGATTTTTTTGGTACCTGAATAAAGCTTGTACTCAAAAAAAAAAGTAGAGAACTTATATGTTTAAAGTCATTAAGTTGTTTGACGGCCATTTTGAGAAAACGGCCTCTAAAGTTTTTATGTACTCTCCTACACATTTTCCTTAAATTTATTTGGTGGCTTTGGCCCGGTTTGTTTCTAATTTTAGCTGTCATTATCTGAAAGGTGCACCAAAGAGCTTTCTGTCAGTATATTACATGTAAGGTTCGGTACAGGTTACAGTTCGCAATATAAAGGACAAAAATTGGTATTTTTGGTAAAAAATTGCATTCTTTCTGCTGCGATCAGTGCATTAAAATACCGTTTTAAATTGATTGATATTTTTTCAAGAAAAAAATTGTGGGGGATAGATTATAATCCACAGAAATCAAATTTGAGAAAAAGTCAAAACACCCTAGACAGACTCTCAGTCACCTTTTCAGCTCCTAGTGCTGTTGACTGACCGAGTTAAGACGATTTGGTGGTGGGATGTCGCATTTATACTGAAAAGCCCCCGGCATCCCCACGGGGGTAATTTTCATTTTGACTACGAATTGCCAACGCACAAAAACTAAGAACGCGTACTCAACCTACAAGATAGACGTTTAACTTTCGGCTTACCCGCCTTTGCGAATCTACAGCACGCACACACACGCGCGCGCGTACACACACATATGGACAAAAAGAACAATATTTACCCGATATATCGCCGAGCGGAAGAAAATGACCGATACTTAAGATATGTAACCCCATTTTCTTTTCGTTGCAGGGATGGTATTGCTGTTGAACATACTGACCGATTGGTCTTAGGTGCGCACTTAAAACGGTTCTTTCAGTTTATTACCTTGTCTCAATTTCTTTTGGTTTTTGTTTGTTTTTGGTTTCACACTATTTTAGTTATGCGCTCACTAGAAAACCTACGCTTATATGGTAATCATAAGCCGATCACAAAACCTACACTATACGGTAATCATAAACCAACCACAAAACCTGCATTCATACTGTAATCATAAGCCAACCACAAAACCTACACTATACGGTAACCATAAGCTGACTACAAAACCTACATATATATGGTAACCATAAGCCAACCACAAAACCTACATTCATACTGTAATCATAAGCTGACTACAAAACTTACATATATATGGTAATCATAAGCCAACCACAAAACCTACATTCATACTGTAATCATAAGCTGACTACAAAACCTACACATATATGGTAATCATAAGCCAACCACAAAACCTACACTATACGGTAACCATAAGCTGACTACAAAACCTACATATATATGGTAATCATAAGCCAACCACAAAACCTACATATATATGGTAATCATAAGCCAACCACAAAACCTACATATATATGGTAATCATAAGCCAACCACAAAACCTACATATATATGGTAATCCTAAGCCAACCACAAAACCTACACTATACAGTAATCATAAACCAACCACAAAACCTACACTATACGGTAATCATAAGCTGACTACAAAACCTACGGTAATCATAAGCTGACTACAAAACCTACGGTAATCATAAGCTGACTACAAAACCTACACTATACAGTAATCATAAACCAACCACAAAACCTACACTATACGGTAACCATAAGCTGACTACAAAACCTACACTATACGGTAATCATAAACCAACCACAAAACCTACACTATACGGTAACCATAAGCCAACCACAAAACCTACACTATACGGTAACCATAAGCTGACTACAAAACCTACACTATACAGTAATCATAAACCAACCACAAAACCTACACTATACGGTAACCATAAGCGGACTACAAAACTACACTATACGGTAATCATAACCAACACAAAACCTACACTATACGGTAACATAAACCAACCACAAAACCTACACTATACGGTAACCATAAGCTGACTACAAAACCTACACTATACAGTAATCATAAACCAACACAAAACCTACACTATACGGTAACCATAAGCGACTACAAAACCTACACTATACGGTAACCATAAACCACCACAAAACCTACACTATACGGTAACCATAACGCCACAAAACCTACACTATACGTAACATAACAACACAAAACTACACTATACGGTAACCATAAGCTGACTACAAAACCTACACTATACGGTAACCATAAGCGACTACAAAACTACACTATACGGTAACCATAAGCTGACTACAAAACCTACTAGGCTACACTATACGGTAACCATAAACCAACCACAAAACCTACACTATACGGTAACCATAAGCTGACTACAAAACCTACACTATACGTAACCATAAACCAACCACAAAACCTACACTATACGTTAACCATAAGCGGGACTACAAAACCTACACTATACGGTAACCATAAACCAACCACAAAACCTACACTATACGGTAACCATAAGCTGACTACAAAACCTACACTATACGGTAACCATAACACTACAAAACCACACTAACGTTAACCATAAGCTGACTACAAAACCTACACTATACGGTAACCATAAACCAACCACAAAACCTACACTATACGTTAACCATAAGCTGACTACAAAACCTACACTATACGGTAACCATAAACCAACCACAAAACCAACATATATATGGTAATCAAACCAACCACAAAACCTACACTATACAGTAATCATAAACAACACAAAACCTACACTATACAGTAATCATAAACCAACCACAAAACCTACACTATACAGTAATCATAAACCAACCACAAACCTACACTATACAGTAATCATAAACCAACCACAAAACCTACACTATATGGTAATCATAAGCTGACCACAAAACCTACATTTATACGGTAATCTTAAGCTGACCACAAAACCTACATTTATACGGTAATCATAAGCATACGACAAAATCCACACTACACGGTAAACATAAGCCGACTAAAAAACAAAAAAACAGGCTACATTTACATCTACGTTGTACCGACTTTTGTTGCGTAGGGAACCAGAGACGAGCAACTTTTTAGCGTAAAATATAGACTAGGTAAAACAGTAAGCAGGGCCTCAGGGCCTGGCCAGTTCATGGGTTTACGTGCAGGCTTAAGGCCTGTGCCACGGTCAAAATACACGTAGCACCTATGACGTTAGTGCATATGGAATTCGCTCCGAGGGCAGAGACGTCATCTGCGAAACTGAAACTAAAATTGAATTGCGTGGGTTAAAAAAAAGTACGTGTTATACATAAAATCCATACGTCATGTTATAAGTTTACGATTTTCTACCCAGCAAAGTGGGAAAGGATAGGGTAGAGGATATAGTTGGACCTCATGGCCTTGGTACACAAAATGAAAGGGGAGGGAAACCTGTAGAATGGGCACAGATGAACGAGTTCATAGTAGGAAACACCTAGTCTGAGCAGCCTAATAGAAGAAAATGCACTTGGTTGAGTCCAGGAGATAATACCAAAAACCAGATGACACCGTGCTAATTGCGGAAAGTGAAAGGGACCTACAAAACCTTGTGAATATACTTTAAATAGAAAGCAAAGGTAAGGGGTTGGAACTAAACAGCAGGAATATTGAAGTCATGGTGATCTGTAAAAAACATGAAATCCCCTCATTCAAAATAACAGCGAAAGGCACAACCTTGAGACAGGTTCATAAGTTTAAATACCTGGGAACGATCATTTCACCAGACGGCAGATGCACATCAGAATAGCCAGCAGAATCGGCCAAGCCGAAACAACATTCAAAAGATGGAAAGCATTCTTACCAACAAATGCCTATCAAATATCAGGAAGAGAGTTCTGGAATGTTATATCGAACCAATACTGTTGTACGGTTGCGAGGCGTGGACAGTCAACAAGCAAAGCCAGAAAAAGATTGAGGCAGCCAAGATGTGGTTTCTAAGAAGAATGTCGAGAGTTCCATGGACAGCAAAGAAAACAAACGAGACAGTCTTGATGGAGACAAACACAAGTAGATCATTCATACGGAAGATTATAAAAAGGCAGGCAACATCCATAGGCCATTTTATGAGGAAAATGGGAATTGGAACACCTGGTCACAACGGGAAAGATGGGGGGAAGGAGAGCACCGGGTGGACCCGGGTGTGGCAGTGTGGCTGAAGACAGGGAGGGTGGAAGAGATGCTTGAGGCAACAAGAACAGATGGAAGTCCATAATCGCCAACGCCATGCTGCAAGGCACCTGATGATGATGATGATAAGTATAATATACGGCATTCGCGGTTATTTTTTTTAAACAAGCGAGACGTTTTGAAAACTTTTTGTTCCAACAATTGTCATGACCAAACATCAGCCCCTTTAACACAATGTGTTAATGTTAGAACGGGTTAAGGTTAGTAGTGGTTATTATCTTTTTCACGTTAGATTCGGCGCGACATTTGTTCGGGCACAGTTGTCGGAACCACAAACGCCATTCACCTGACGTTATCAGAACGGCACCGAGAAAATTTATATGATAATGGGAAGGTCATACTATGTTTTTCAAAACTTGCTGGCGATCAGTATATTCATCATCATCATCATGTGCCCTGCCGCATGGCGTTGGCGATCATGGACCTCCAGCCATCTCTATCTCTCGTTGCCCCAAGCATCTCCCCCACCCTCCTCGTCCCCAGCCACTCTGCAAGTCCGTCCAGCATTTTCTCCCTGGTCACCTGGCGCTTTCTTTCCCTCCAGCTTTCCCGTTGTGACCAGGTGCTCCAAATCCCCCTTCCTCATAAATGTTCAGTCTTTTCCTAATCTTCCTTATGAGTGATCTACTTGTGTCTGCCTCCATCAAGACTGTCTCGTTTGTTTTCTTTGCTGTCCATGGAACTCTCAACATTTTAGAATTAACCACATCTCGGCTGCCTCAATCTTGTTCTGGCTTTGCTTGTTGACTGTCCACGCCTCGCAACCGTACAACAGTATTGGTTCGATTAACATTCCATAACTGTCTTCCTGATGTTAATTGATAGGCATGTGTTGGTAAGAATGCTTTCCATCTTGAATGTTTTGGCTTGGCCGATTCTGCCAGCTATTTCTGATGTGCATCTGCCGTCTGGTGAAATGATCGTTCCCAGGTATTTAAACTCATCAACCCGTCTCAAGGTTGTGCCATTTGCTGTTATTTTGGATGAGGGGATTTCATGTTTTTTACAGATCACTATGACTTCAGTCTTCCTGCGTTTTAGTTCCAACCCCTTACCTTTGCTTTCTATTTAAAGTATATTCACAAGGTTTTGTAGGTTCCTTTCACTTTCTGCAATTAGCACAGTGTCATCTGCGTATCGAATGTTTTATCATTTTTCCTCCAACCTTTAATCCATGGTCTTCCTCTAGGTTTCTCATGTTTTCGCTGTAAAGTGAAAACAGATCTGGTGATAAAACACAACCTGTCCGACTCCTCTTTGATGTTTTGGAAAGAGCTTTTATTTTTTATTCTTATTGCAGCTGTTTGTTCCCAGTACATATTTCTGATTATTCGTAGATCTTTTCCATCACTACTGAGTCTTTCTAGTTGGTGAATCAATTGTTCATGTCTGACCCGATCGAAAGCCTTGGTATAGTCAACAAAGCATAAATATAAGTCCTTGTTCACCTCGACTGACCTCTCTGATAGTTCTTAGGATGTATATGGCATTAACAGTTCCTTTCCCTTCCACAAATCCACACTGTTCATCTGCTATTCTTAACAGGATTTTTGTTATATGACTCAAAGTGATTGTGCGATGGAGTTCGCATTCTATAGCCCCTGTCTTCTTTGGAAACGCAATGAAAATTGATTGACATATCTTTGGGGATTTTTTCCAGTGTCGTAAATTTCATTCAGGAGGACTTTTTTTCTATACCGAATTCCTCCAGGGCTTCAATCATCTGTGGTAATGTCTGGTCCTGGGGCTTTTCCCGATTTCGTCTTTTTCAATGCTGCTCTAACTTCATATTTCATTATGGGTGGTCCTTCAAAGTTCTGTCTTGTGTTCTGCGTTTCTGTGATCTTCATAAAGGTCTTTATGTACTCTCCCTATCTACCTAATATTTTATCTTTTTCCATGCTATGCTAGATACAGCCTGAAAGCAGCAAAATAATGTTTGTACAAAACAATCAATGCCAATTAACTCTAAGAACGGCCTTGTACAAATGACCAATGCCAATCAACTCTAATAACGACCTTGTACAAATCTTTCATGCCAATCAACTGTAAGAACAGTCATACAAATCATTCATGCCAATCAACTCTAAGAACGACCTTGTACAAATCACTAAGCCAATCAACTCTAAGGACTACCTTGTAAAAATCACTAACGCCAATTAACTAAGGACGACCTTGTAAAAATCATTCATGCCGTCAACTCTAAGGACGACCTTGTACAAATCACTAATGCCAGCCAACTCTTAAGAACGACCTTGGGTCTATTCGTATCAAATGCTAATTGTGTACACTAAGCGCCTACATTTGCTCTAACCGATGTTTTTGTAACCTTAACTTATGGCATGGCCACTTTTTGTGGAGTTCTCGCTTTTTCCCAAGACGTCGATTTGCCTCGGAACTGTTGTTCCCCAGTTATCACTGTTCATAAAGACTTCATATCGGTCATTTTCTCAGGTTAAACGAGACATGGAAATTATGCTGTTTGTTCCCTATTTTCTTATTTTGTTTGATACTAGACATGGAAATTATGCTGTTTGTTCCCTATTTTGTTTGACACTAGACATGGAAATTATGCTGTTTGTTCCTATTTCCTTATTTTGACACTAGACATGGAAATTATGCTGTTTGTATCTATTTTGTTTGACACTAGACATGGAAATTATGCTGTTCCTTATTTTTTGTTTGATACTAGACATGGAAATTATGCTGTTTGTTCCTTATTTCGTTTTTGATACTAGACATGGAAATTATGTTGTTTGTTCCCTATTTTCTCTTTATTTTGTTGTTTGATACTAGACATGGAAATTATGCTGTTTGTTCCCTATTTTCTTATTTTGTTTGATACTAGACATGGAAATTATGTTGTTTGTTCCTTATTTCGTTGTTCGATACTAGACATGGAAATTATGCTGTTTGTTCCCTATTTTCTTATTTTGTTCGATATCTGTTCTCCGTCTTACGTTTATGTTTGACAAATGTCGGTTGGTCACAAATTTGTGTTCGTCTTGTCCGTTATACTGAATACACATTTCCATTCTATTTTCATTTTTTCCCCGATTCCTTAATGTGTATAATGCATATTATATTCGTACAACCTTCACGTGTATATCAGATTCGTACTATCTGATGATCGTGTAATTTTGAGGCGCAAATTGTAAGACCGATTTATATGTAGCCTCAGCGTATTAACGTAATAACGAGCGTTATGTGTTAATCGTTGCCTTACAGTCTACAGTATAAGCCACCAAACAAAAAATTTAAAAAATGAAACAGTCACGCACGCATATAGCCTCTCCTTCCCCAACACACACACACAGCATTATGAGAAACGGTGACGGAGGAAATTTCTAGCGCAGAATTTCCAGAAAGTGGGGATACTAGTTATACTGAAAGCGCTCTCGACATCCCCACGGGGGTACAGACAGTAAATGCCATACACGACGTCGATTCATATTCCATTGCGAATTACAAATTTACTCGCTTATCACATCCCCCACCCAAGCCCAAATACACACACACACACACTACACACGTATTTAAACCTATTTAAATGAAAAATGATAAAGGACCAAGACATCTATGTTGGAACATCTATATACCCAGTAACAGTTTAAAAAAAGAAATGTGACCTCCCACAACCAATTCAGTCTAAACTCAGTCGAACAGCGCTAGGAGCTGAAAGGATGACCGAGTGTCTATCTGGGGTGTTTTGACTTTCTCAAAATTGATTTGTGGATTACAATCTATCCCCCCCAGATTTCTTTTTCTTGAAAATATTTGAAATGGTATTTTAATGGACTGATCGCAGCAGAAAGAATGCAATTTCTTACAAAAAGTACCTATTTTTGTCCTTAATTGCGAACCATAACCTGTACAGAACCTTACATGTAATATACTGACGGAAAGCTCTTTGGTGCACCTTTCAGATAATGACAGCTAAAATTAGAAACAAACCGGGCCAAAGCCACCAAATAAATTTAAGGAAAATGTGTAGGAGAGTACATAAAAACTTCAGAGGCCGTTTTCTCAAAATGGCCGTCATACAACTTAAATGACTTTAAACATACATAACTACATTTTAGTACAAGCTTTATTCAGGTACCAAAATAATCAGCAGAATGTACACTTTCCAGTGATATGTATCTGAAAATACCCAAAATGCTAGTTAAGACCGATTTCGTGCTGGGAGGTCACAAATGGTTACGCCCACATGTCTGTAAATTTCCGTTAGGCAAGAAACCTTAGACATGTAAAAGATCTATACACAGTTGGTCCATCTTTTCTGAAACCATTTCTGTCCCTTTCTCTCAAAACCTTAATACATGCTACCTTTGGGAAAGGTATCCCAAATTAAAACGCAAAATCAATTTACTATGAACATGGTACAAAAGCGATTAATAATACAGCTAAAAATAACACCACCACTAATAATTCCATTAGTGCCGATTTTTGGTACCTGTGGTTTTACCGAAGACTGCTGAGGGTCAAATGGACGGATAGGCGCTCAAATGAAAGCATACTGAATGAGTTGGGTACTACACGCAAGCTCCTAGTACTCATACAACGGAGGAAACAAATATGTTGGACACGCAATCCGTAATAAGAGAACAGACTTGATGTCCACTGTCCTCCAAGGTAAAGTGGAAGGAAAGAGAAACAGAGGACGGCCACCTGCATCACTTGCTAGAAACATCACAAACATCAGTGGCAAGAAACTCCAGGAGGTGGTCAGACTTAGCCAAGATCGAGAGTGCTGGAGGCAACTTGTGAGGACATCATGTGCAGCGGCCAACACTGTTCCCGGTGACGCCGACAGGTGAGACAGGTGACTTTTGTTTAAAGCCCAACCGACTGCGCAGAGCCCCCGGCAACCCAACAGGGGATATGTCCAGGTAATACGTGCAAACACTAAAGTATATAAAAAGAAAACACAGCCCTGGGATGCAAAACTTGCTCAGTGCTGTCAACCTTTACTCTTGTAATAATAAAATGTCCAATTAATACGTGCAAACACTGAAGTACACACACACTGGGATGTAAACTTGTCCAACGCTCTCAACCGTCAACATTAACTCTTAACACACACAAACAAAAACAGCCAAACATACACTCGAATCAGGCAGGCACGAGTTCTGGCCCACAAACATTCTGGTTTTGTCATCCTGGTTCCAGTACCACGAATTCCTGTTCTTGTGATCCAAATTCTTATAATCAAGTCTAGGGAACTAGATCTACCTATGCATGTGCCTTTCCCAGGAGTTGCCGTTTGCTGGATTCCTTGGAGTCGCCGTTTTCTTAAGTCACTCGGTGCACATTTCCCTGTTTTTGCCGTAATCAACATTTCCCCGATTGCGCTGTAGTTGTTTCCTGTTGTCGCCATAGTTATCGTTTCCCTGGAGTCGTCGTAGTCTTCCATTTCCCTGAAGTCGTCGTAGTCTTCCATTTCCCTGGAGTCGTCGTAGTCTTCCATTTCCTTGGAGTCGTCGTAGTCTTCCATTTCCCTGGAGTCGTCGTCTTCCATTTCCCTGGAGTCGTCGTAGTCTTCCATTTCCCTGGAGTCGTCGTAGTCTTCCATTTACCTGGAGTCGTCATTTTCCTGGAGTCGTCATTGTCGCCATTTTCCTGGAGTCGTCATTTTCCTGGAGTTTTTTTTGGAGTCGTGGTCTCTATTTTCCTAAAGGCTGGAGTCGTAGTCACCATTTTCCTGGAGTGGTCGTAGTCGCCATTTTCCTGGAGCCGTCATTTTCCCGGAGTCGCCGTAGTCGCTATCTTCCTGGAAAGTCGCCATTGTCCTGAAGTCATCGTAGTCGCCATTTTCCTGGAGTCCTGCAGCTTTCTGAGCCGCTTTTCCTGGAGCCGCCATTTCTGCGTCGTGAGCCCGCCATTTTCCTGGAGTCGTCTAGTCGCCATTTTCCTGGAGTCGTCTAGTCGCCATTTTCGTGGAGTGGTCGTAGTCGCCATTTCCCTGGAGTCGCCGTAGTTGCCATCTTCCTGGAGTCGCCATTTTCCTGGCGTCGTCGTAGTCGCCATTTTCGTGAGTCGTGAGTCGCCATTTCCTCAATCCGCCATTTTCCTGGAGTCGTCTAGTCGCCATTTTCCTGGTCGTCATAGTCGCCGTTAACCTCATAGTCTTACCTGGAGTCGTGGTAGTCGCCATTTCCCTGGAGTCGTCTAGTCATTTCCCCAGAGTCGAAGTCGCCGTTTACTAGAGTCGTAGTCTCAATCTGAGTCGTAGTCGCGTCAATCTGGAGTCGTAGTCGTCGTCAATCTGGAGTCGTAGTCGTCGTTAACCTGGAGTCGTAGTCGTCACCTGAGTCGTAGTCGTCGTTAATCTGGAGTCGTAGTCGTCGTTAACCTGGAGTATAGTCGTCGTCAATCTGGGTCAAGTCGTCGTCAATCTGGAGTCGTAGTCGTCGTCAACCTGGAGTCGTAGTCGTGTCAACTGGAGTCGTAGTCGTCGTCAACCTGATCGTGTCAACTGGTCGTAGTTGTAAACCGGAGTCGTAGTCGTCAACCTGGAGTCGTAGTCGTCGTCAACCTGGAGTCGTAGTCGTCAACCTGGAGTCGTAGTCGCCATTTTCCTGGTGTCGTAGTCGTTAACCTGGTGTCGTACTGAGTCTAGCGTACCTGGAGTCGTAGTCGTTAACCTGGAGTCGTAGTCGTTAACCTAGAGTCGTAGTCGTTAACCTGAGTCGTAGTCGTTAACCTAGAGTCGTAGTCGTTAACCTAAGTCGTAGTCGTTAACCTGGAGTCGTAGTCGCCGTTCACCCACAGTCGCCGTTTTCCCGCGTTCCCGTAGTCGCCATTTCCCCGGAGTCGCCGCCATTTCCCTGCAGTAAATATACAAATAGTTTGTGGGCTGCACCTTTCATAAGAACTTTAATAATTAAGGGGCCCTTTACGTGCACATCTAATTTTAAACCCAACCATTAAGACTAATCAGTTTTCGAGGTGTGAATGCTTAATGATTTTACGTTTGCATAAGCATTATAATATATAAGCCACGATGGCCGACAGTTTACAGGATCTTTAACATATATTTAAGGATGAACATATTTGCTTTACATGTCTGCCTGTTGTCTCATCTTTTATAAAACACTTGTGGTTCATCCGTTTTGATCATAACGTTAGTCTACATACGCACAAAAAGTTAAGGATCACTTGCACAAAAATTCATAACTTTCAAAATAAGAAAGCCAATGAGTTGAAGTTTGGCAAACATTTAATTCCATGCTTTAGTGATAACGATACACAATTGCCTTCAATTTCGAGCAATCGTTTGGTGTGTACATTTGATCAAAGTGGGTACGTATCGAAATTTGATTTCCCAAAGTCATTGAAATCACAAGACAGGGCATTCTGATGCTCCCAAAAGTTCAGTAATGCGTGTAACTGCCATGGCTGTTCTGGCACTCGACGCAGCGAGTCTCGAGTTGACCAGGTTGGTGAAGATCCTCTGTGGAAGCGCCTGCCACTCAGCCTGCAGCATCTGGTAGAGGTGTTGGGCATCCCTGGGAGGGGGGTGATTGCTCCTCACTTTGCGATCCAGCTCATCCCAGAGGTTCTCAATCGGGTGAATCGCTGCATGCTGGCCACTCCATTCTGTTGACTCCAGACTGCTGCAGGAAGTCGTTGACCACCCTTGCCCTGTGGGGCGAGCGTTGTCATCCTGGTAGACAGCCGTCGGTCCAATCTGCTGCAGTGTAGGCACAGCCAGCGGTCGAAGGATCTCATCCCGGTATCGGAGGCCAGTCAGGTTACCCTGTACATGATACAAGGGTGTTCTGTGGTGAAGGTTGAAGGCCCCCTAGACCATTACAGAACCTCCACCAAATGCCACCTTTTCTTGGACAGTGGTGTCAATATAGCGTTGCCCTGGGCGCCTCCAGACCCTCAGTCGGCCGTCGTTGTGGTTCATGGTGAAGCGTGATTCATCACTGAACAGGACCTGGGACCATTGCTGACGTGTCCACCTCACGTGACGTCTGCAGAAGGCGCGGCGTGCTGCCCTATGGGCTGGAGTTAAGCGTGGCCGTACAGCTGGGCGACGAGAACGGAGGTTAAACCCATGAAGGCGGTTCCGTATGGTCTGCTGGCTGGGTGTTGATGTTAGTAGCCACCCTCAGCTGCTTCGAATGATGCGGAAGAGGCTGTTCTTGTCTGCAGGGCTTGTCGTTCAATGAGACGATCTTCACTGGGTTTGTCTTCTTCGGTCGACCAGATCTGCATCTTTCATGGACCCTCCCAGTGGCTGTGAAGCGTTGAATCAGTCTGACAATGACCGAGATGGACACTGAAGTCGCCTGGCCACTTCTCGCTTGGGAACACCATCTTGGAACCATGCAACAGCTCGTCCCCTCTCAAACTCGCTCAATTTTCGTCGTGGAGGCATTGTCAGATCAGGCCTACTACTGGTGGAATGTTTCTTATAAGCCAAGCAAGAGACAGCATCTCACACATAAACAGCAGTGCTTGCACGTGCATAATGGTTTTTCCATCTGGCTTGTGCAATGTGTTCAGGCAGAACGGTCCAAAACAAGGTCCTTTTTCGCAAGTTTCCGCTTTTCCGTTTGCGGACAAGCTCAGTAGTAGAGAATCCCGTGCAATTTTCGCACTAACACAACATCGCCCACTTACAGCTGAACAAGAATTCATAAATTTGGCTGGACTGAGAAAAATAACAGTAGCGAACTGAGTTTATTACGCACCGTTTTCTCATAGTGATCCTTAACTTTTTGTGCGTAGCTTATCTGCCCTTCCCTCGTTTGTTCATTCTTCCTTTCTTTTCTTTGATCCTAAAAATAAGGGAAAGTTAGTCTCTACCATCTCACTCCCCTAGAACCCCAGGGTTATGGCACTATCTAGGTAGAACCTCAGGACCTGGCCAGCTCATGGGTTTGTGTGCAGGTTAAGACTTGTGCCGTGATCATTTTGGATCTTCATCACATGGCACCTGTGACGTTAGTGCATGTGAAATTCATTCCAAGCATGAAGACGTCATCTTGAGAACTTGGAATTAGAATTTGATTCTATGACTATAGAATGTACTTTTTTACCCTACTGTTGGGATTTTCAATCTTTTATTTTTTTTTTTTCTTTAGAGCCCAGCCGACTGCGTAGAGCCGTATCAGGGCTATAACCCATTTCAAAACATACTTCAACAAGGGGGGAAAGTACACCTAATGCATTCGCGCACACAATATGAGGATTATGCCCCTGGAATCATCGACCATTCCAATTTATCACACAGGGGATATGGAAAACATACCTTAACATACACTGAACATTACCGATGGCACTTAAACATAAAAACGGCCCTACTTTACCTAAATTGCTTTTGCGTATCGCATTTCCCTACAGTCAAAAACCCACTTTATATATGTACACAATTATCAATCCTTAGAGTTAGTACGTAAGACGTTTAACACATACAGGTGAATGGACCAAAGACAGAAATTACAGAAATGAAAAAGGAAAGGAACAAGAGCGACAAAAGATGAAATTTCTAGCACATAAATTCCAGAAGGTGGGGATTTAATATACTGAAAGAGCCCCTGGTATCTCCACAGGGCCGTTGTTAAGGGCTGACGTGTACTTGCTTTATATATGTAACTGGGAAACACCTAACCAACTAGCACATAGAAATCTGTTTATATTACAATGTTCCCTTTGTCACCGTGTTACGTGTTCATCTCCGTTCATCATTGTGACAGTTTATCCGTTTGACCCCTCCCTCGGTTGTAGTGCCTTCTTGTATATTTGTGCATTTTTTAAAAATATATATGGTATAGGAGTAGAGAAGATAGGACCATCTGTAAACATCCAATGGGACCCAATGATACTATCCTTTAATACGCGTTTTTAATTTAAGGGGCATATTCGATCATACAAATGAAGGTGATTTCGGTACTAGCAGGTCTGCCATTTAACAGAACACTACACTCGTTACCATTTACACCTACAATATCATTTCACACAATACATACAATATTTACATTTTAACACAACTACGGTATTTGCCTTTTCAACACCTACTGGTATGTCACGTTACAAACTTATCTGGGCAAGCCTACAGCTTCAGTGTTATCTGAACCACTCACCCGTCTCAAAATTCAGTTCTCGAAGACAATATGCAACTGACATGACGTGACGGCGTCCTTCATGTGACGTCGTCCTGATGTCATGACGTCGTCCTCGACGACGAACCAGACGTGGTCCCTGGTGATGTGATCCTTGATGACGTGGATCTCAGTGTGGTCCTTGGTGTGGTTCTAGTTACCTGAAGATGTTCTCCCTTCAAAAGTGTTCCACCATGTCTATTGCTCCGAACCGAAGTTCTTGTTCTAGAAGGCTGAAATGTCTCTTTTTTTTTTTTGGGGGGGGGGGGGGGTGTTAGTTGTAGCGTCGTGTCCAAGTCTGCATACATAGTCAGGCAACACTGCTGGTAGACACCGAGATGGGGCAGTGGGTTTTAGTCTGGACATGAAGATGGGATGGGACTGTACAAGATCAGTGGGGCTGGATGTGAAAAGGAAGGGGGCGGGGGGAGCGGCAGGTTGGGCGCAGGCAGGATAAGTGAGGGCGAGGTGGGTCAGGACGGAGGATGGACTGGGGAGTGGGGATCCAGCTTCAGATATTCCATAAGTCCCAGTCTGTTTTTCCCCAAATGTTTTGCGTCCAGTACTGCTTCAGTCTTTGGAGACAGGGAGATGCTTGGTCTGCCGATCTTTTTGTTTGCTGTGGCGTTTTCGTCGTCTTTCTGGTGACTTGTCTTTTGGGAGGGGTCGGGAGGATTTAAGGGAGGGGCTGAGTGGGCTGGAAGGACAAGACTTCAGTAAAGAAACAGATGAATAGAAGGGATGAACGGAAAGAAAAAGAAAAGAAAAAGACATTTTACTGTTCTGAATACTGGAGCGACTTACTAATCTAACACAAAAACGCATGAAAATGAATAGGAAGAAAAACTGCATTACACCTATCAGGAAAACAGGGTCAACATCATGTCACCACCACGTCACCATCATGAAAAGACAAAGATGGACTGGGCACATCATTCCAAGAGAGCAGGCTACCATCCGGATTGGGTTCTTATACTGTTTCATATTGCTTACAGCCCAGCCGACTACTAGAGTATCACCCAAATTGCCTTTCTCTGAACACCAGTAGGAAAGAACACCTGGTGACCAACAACAGACCCTACCTTAAGGCCCTTAAACACGCACTGTGTAGCTGGTCCAGGACAGATATGAAGAAACCGCCGCTGCCTCATATGCCAACGGGATAATAGTAAGGATGGTCCATCTGACGAATCGACGAAAGAAAAAGGGACATAATCTACATATAAAAACTGAAGATAATCTGATGTAAAATAGCATGAGAAAACGAAGCGAAGACCATTAGAAGCACCGACCATCCACCTCAGAGAATGTAATACTTTCGAAACAAAGCAGTTACAGCTCATAGTTTAAAAAGCCCAGCCGACTGCGTTGACATACCAGGGCAAGGAATAGAATCAAGAGAGAAATAGCAGATGAACAGCCTCGATTTGTGCAAGGGAAAGGAACTATTAATGCCATATACACCCTAAGAACTATCAGAGAGGTCAATCGAGGTGAACATGGATTTATATTTATGCTTTGTTGATTATACCAAAGCTTTCGATCGGGTAAGACATGAACATGATCAACTAGAAAGACTCAATATTGATGGAAAATACTACGAATAATCAGAAATATGTATTGGGAACAGCTGCAATGAGAATAAAAATAGATATAAGCTCTTTCCAAAACACCAAAAGAGTCAGACAGGGTTGTGTTTTGTCACCAAGTTTTCACTTTACAGCAAAAACACGAGAAACCTAGAGGAAGACCCTGGATTAAAGGTTGGAGGAAAAAATATAAACATTCGATACGCAGATGACACCGTGCAAATTGCAGAAAGTGAAAGGGGCCTACAAAACCTTGTGAATATACTAGAAATAGAAAAAGCAAAGGTAAATGGTTAGAACTAAACAGCAGGAAGACTGAAGTCATGGTGATCAGTAAAAAAACATGAAATCCCCTCATCCAAAAAATAACAGCAAACGGCACAACCTTGAGACAGGTTAAGTTTAAATACCTGGGAACGATCATTTCACCAGACGGCAGATGCGCATCAGAAATAGCCACCAGAATCGGCAAAGCCAAAACAACATTCAAGAAGATGGAAAACATTCTTACCAACAAATGCCTATCAATTATCAGGAAGAGGGTTCTGGAATGTTATATAGAGCCAATACTGTTGTACGGTTGCGAGGTGTGGACAGTCAAGCAAAGCCAGAACAAGATTTGAGGCAGCTGAGATGTTTCTAAAAAGGATGTTGAGAGTTCCATGGACAGCAAAGAAAAACGAGTCTTGATGGAGACAGACACAAGTAGATCATAAGATTAGAAAAATGCAGGCAACATTCATAGGCCATTTCATGTGGAAAGGGGAACTGGAACAGCTGGTTACAACGGGAAAGCTGAAGGAAGAAGAGCACCGGATAGACCCAGGGAGAAGATACTGGACGGATTTGCAGTGGCTGAAGACAGGGAGGGTGGAAGAGATGCTTGAGGCAACAAGAGACAGATGGAAGTCCATAATCGCCAACACCATGCGGCAAGGCACCTGATGATCTAAAGATTTACCCCTGGCGCAGACCACTCCGTCTAATTTATCGCACAGAGGTTTTCAAAAAACACCTTAACACAAATTTAAGCATAACTAAGGACACCAAAACATACACCAACCACCAATCCCAAGAAAAAGCACGCAAGACCCCACCGAACACCCAAGTGAATGGACCAGCAAGCCAGAAAACAGTAAGAAATAGAAGCAAAGGAACAAGGCAGAAACGGACAGAAAACAAATGTAGAACTGAACTTCCAGAAGAATCTAAGCCAAAATGTCCAAGTACTCTGAACTAAAATGTAGATTTTTTTATGGAATGGCATGATAACCACAATATCAGTTGGGTTCCATGTTATTGTTTCTATATAAAACTGTCCCTGTTTAATTTTATTTATTAAAAATGTTACGTAAGCCATAAGGCATACAGGTATACGTTGTATTCCGTTTTTTCTTTCTTATTTCCTAGGGTTTTCCTTATTTTACGTTATGTTTTGAATTATTTTGTTTGAGGCTTTTTGCTTTCATTTTTTTTTTTTTTTAGTTACTTTGTTTCTTTTTCATGTACTTTGTTAGAGTTTGGATTTGGATTTCAATTTGATGTTTCTTCCAACGCGTGACTTCTACACCGGACATTTTTTTAAAGTGTGGTTCAGTTTTACTTTTCAATTGGTTTGGGTATTTGTTTTAAGGCATTTGTTGAATGTTCGCATTAGTTTAAGGTTGTTTTTTTATGTTTTCAGATTACGTTTGGTTTATTGATTACAGGTTTTATTGTTGCTTCATTTTATATAGTTTTAAAACTTCGCTTCAATGTTTTCTTATTGTTTAAAATCTTTAGATTTCGTTTTATGTTTATAATGTGCAGATTTCGTTCTATTGTTAAGAATCTTTAGACTGTTTTTTGTTAATGTTTAGATTCGGTTTTAATGTTTAGCTCAGTTTAAGGATAGTTTATACTGGAGTTTAGTTTCAGTTTGGGTTAAGTTCGGCTTAAGTTTTGTTTCGGTTTAAGTTTAGCTTTTGAGTTTCGAGTTTACTTTGAGTTTCAAGTTCAGGTTCGAGTTTCAAGTTCAGGTTCGAGTTTCAAGTTCAGGTTCGAGTTTCAAGTTCAGTTTCAAGTTTTCAAGTTCAGTTTCAGTTCTGTTTGTGTTCAAGATTATTACAAGTTTAGGTTTGGCTTTTAAGTTCATACCTTTAAGTTCATTTGTACTTACTTTACTTTTTCCTTCCGCTTGTACCCGGTGGGTGTCGCGGGGAGATAGTCGTCTGTCAGCAGCAAGGCGGGTGGCCTGGAGAAGGGACATCTCGTGAGCTCATAAGGAGTTCATTTGTAGCTTTAATATTATCTGTTTTGAATTTAGTTCTGGTTTAAGTTTAGTTTTGGTTTAAGTTTACCTCTGGTATACGTTTGACTCTAGTTTAAGTTTAATTCTGGCTTAAGTTCAGATTAGTTCTGGCTTAAGTTCAGATTAGTTCTGGCTTAAGTTTAGTTTAGTTCTGGCTTAAGTTTAGTTTAGTTCTGGCTTAAGTTTAGTTTAGTTCTGGCTTAAGTTCAGTTTAGTTCGGGCTTAAATTCAGTTTCATCATCATCATCATGTCGAGCTTGCTCGGCTATCCATGACACGTTTCTGCCATCCTTCTTTCAGACATTGCAGCAAGTAGGTAGTTCATCATACTGACAGCCCGTATCATCCATCAGTTGGTCGATGGAGGTGGTCTTTGGACATCCTGGTCTTTGCCATGGCTGGGTCTCCATATAGGACCCCCCCCCCCCCAAACCAGTTCTTTGCTCCGCCAGCAGTGTCCCGCGAAGCGCAGTCTTTGTTGACGTATTGATTTACTGATTGGCTTATCGTTCAGTTCTGGCTTAAGTTCAGTTTAGTTCTGGCTTAAGTTTCAGTTCTGGCTTAAGTTTCAGTTCTAGTGTAGGACTGATTTATCGATCAGTTTAATGTCTTATAACAGTACAGTTACACAAATACATGTGCCATCAGTACTAAGAGTTTATTCATGGAACCCAACTGATCCTGTTGCTGTTGTCAGTCTTGACATGAATTTACTGAAATTGTCTTTTTGAGTTCGTGACGAAGGCTGGTCAGAATCTGAGACCGATTTTTTCTACTCTTGACAGGTAATTTGGCCAAAAACTGCGCATGTCTTGTTTCGTTTACACCCCTATATCATTTCTAACGGTGAATCGCCGTTGGCAGTCGGATAAACAACTTGTACTGAACATTACACGAGAGCGACTCGAGACAGTCAGGCCACCTGACCTGGATGTCTGTCAACCAGCAAGCAAGCCCTTCCAACTTGCACTAGATCCTCCAGTCCAGAGTCATGTGAAAGACCACAGCAGCGCCAGATGGAGTAGCAGAACGCTACATCCACACTAAGACTACGCTGCTTTTCCCTCTAGCTGCAGAACGCCAGTTTAATTTCCCCATCCATAGTTACCGGTACAGGTGTACGTAAAAAGTAGACCAAGCAACTACAGAAAATGCATCTGGCTCAAGAAGCTTATCAACCCTCCTTTGGCCTGGACAACGGCAGATAACCACTGAAGACACTGTAGAATTCCCGCTCAAAAAAAAACAAAAAAACCCACCACACACGCGCCTAAAATTGCTTCCGCATATCTCACCTCCTTAGAGCCAAAAATTCACTAAAACACATGTACCCAATTATCAATTCGAAGAAAAAGCAAGACTTTATCGAACAAATAAGGTGAATGGACCATTAAGGCAGAAAATGACAAGTAGAAATGACAAAGCAAAGCAACAAGGCAGAAACAAAGAGTGACAGAAAAGAGGACATTTCTAGCACAGAATTTCCAGAAGGTGGGGATACTATTTAAACTGAAAGAGGCCCCGGCAACCCAACGGGGGAAAAATGCACGTAATACATGTACCCATTATCAATTATCAATTCTAAGAAAAAGTACCCAAGATTTTATCAAATACGCACAGGTGAATGGACCATTAGGGCAAAAAATGATAGAAATGACAGAAAGCAAAGAAACAAGGCAGAAAAATGTGACAGAAAAGGACGTTTCTAGCACAGAATTTCCAGAAGGTGGGATACTTTACATACTGATAGAGCCCCCGGCATCCCTACAGGGGTGGGGAGGGGGGCGACCTCAGACGAGGCAACACCAAATGGAAAATGCCCACAACGACGTAAGCTGGTGACCGTGCACGTAGAGAACACATTTCAACATACAACAGCTGCTATCCAACAGAAGCAAGATCAAAAGAAGCAAAACCAAAGCAGCGTTTGTAACCACAGTTGGTAGAGGGCGCCTGCAGGCCAGGTTACTCAGACGCCATCCTTCGTTTTTAACTTAGAACAGTGATCTGATTAGTGACATAGTAAAATAGCGACTGGCACTGAATAATGAGATACAAGGACAGGGAGGGGGGTAAAGGGAGCGGAGGGGAGAGAGAAAGAGGGACATATAAGTGCGACGTCGGGGAAGGAGTGAGATGGAAGGAAAAAGAAAAGGGAGGTAAGTTTAAAATACCGGGCTACTGGCGATTTCACCTGCAAAAATAAAGTCAATTATTGAACAAAACCACACTGCAGGCACGCACACGCATGCATACAGACATGCATATACACCACGCATGCATTCCATTATGAACACATACAAATTTCTAGGAATCAATGGACAAAAGTGTACAAATCAGTCAACTGTTAGAATCACTTTGCAATGATGATTAAATTTAATCTCACTTTTACTGGAATGCTTTGTGATTCTGTACAAAAGGTCGTTTTAAATATCTTTTGCAACTATTAGTCCTGGAAACCAAAATTTGTTTAAAATTCAAATGTCGGTGAGGAGACAGCATAGTGACAGTGGTACCAATCTCTCAGCGTTAACTTCCCTGACCCCAGAGGGAACGGTTTCCCATTTACAGCTGGGTGGTTCTAAAGTAGCCTAATTAAACATGGACTTTTCAACATGGTGTTAATATTTGAGGTGTGTGTATCTCTCTGTACTGGACCGATATGGTTCTTGTGATCGGCCGAGCTACATGGAGTATGAACTTAACTGAATTCCGGCGACGTCCAAAGTTCCCCTCGCACATTTCCATTTCAAACCCTGCCAACGCATAAACTTTTGCACAAGGTTAAGACGTCTGCGGGATATTTATCTGGCCAATATGGGTAGATCACCTATGCAATTGTCCGAGTGCGATTAATCCTTAAAAACCCTGTTATTTACACATGGCATACTACACATTTACTCTCCTCCGTGCATACACAAGTACATACATATGCATATATATGTAGCCAGAAAGACAGTGAGAAAGAGGGCGGAGGGAAGTTCAGTTCAGTTCATATTGCTTACAGCCCAGCCGACTACGAGAGCCATATCAGGGCGAACAATACGTCAACAACCACCCGTCAAAAGGTAAATCAAAAACCATGCTCACCTTGCAAGTCTAAATTTCAATTGATTAATCCTTATAAACCCCATTCTTTACATTTGGCGTACTACACATTACCTCCATGCATACACAAATACACATGCATGCATAGCCATAAAGAGGGTGAGAAATGTGGAGGGAGGGAACACAAGAGTGGAGACGGACAATAATGGTACATTTACCAAGACTACAGCAAGGCAAGAAGGCTAATTGGTCTTCAAGGGGTGGGACCTGGGAAATCAACCTATCTCTCCAATGTTTTATACCAAAGAAGCCGGGCAATGCCCTGCTCTTCATGATTTTCAACTGACGTGGGATCTTCAGCATGCGCAACCATAAGTTTGATTTTCCAGTCAAACTGAAGAGAAAAGTCGAGGAACACACCATGACAGGTATAGCAGTAATACAAAACTTACCTCCACTGAATGTGACCACAGCTCTAGTGGTACCCGTCTGTAGAAGCAGGACTGGTACGTGATGCCAGCAGACGTCCTGGATACAGCGGAATCAGAAAATATGACCTGAACCCGACTTTGGAATCTCCATTGTCTTCGTGCTGCTTTCCTTTCTTTGAGTGGTCATCGTCACGTTTTATTTCTTGGCTGGAAAAAGAATTTGGATTTTTAACCTGCTCTGGACAATACATATTTTCATGAAAATTATTGTTATTGTTCAAAAGCTCAGCCGACTGCGAAGAGCCATATCAGGTGTATAACCGCGTCAAAACATACAAAACAGCGACGGGAAAAATGAAAAGTACACACAATGCACTCGCGCACATAATCCAAGGACATGCCCTCGGGCGTTGAACACTCCGCCCAATTTATCGCACAGGGGAGATTTAAAAAATACACCTGAATACAAATATAAGCATACATGACCATAACAGGCATAAATTACCTAAAATTACTTTCGCATATCATCTCCCAAGAGCCAAAAATGCACTTAATAGTTAATACATGCACCTGATAATTCTAAGAACAAGTATGCTAGACTTACAGGTGAATGGACCATTAAGGCATAAAAATGATAGAAATGACAAAGCACAGAAGAGGAATTTTCTAGCACAGAAGGTGGGGATACTATACTGAAAGAGCCCCCGGCATCCCCACGGAAGAAAATAATTCGCTTCTCAAGATGGCGTCTAAGCGCTTTAAAATAAATTCTATTTACGCTGACACAGCAGATGTTACGTAACTGGTGAAATCCAGAATGACATAAGCCGTATACCTGCACACAAGCCCTGGAGAGGTCTTGGCGCTCTATCTTGTTTTCTTTATATCAGTCACTGAAACAATTTGCATTGTTGTGAAATGCATTTCTTCATCTGCCATGTCATTAAAATAAAGTACTTCTGCACTGCACTATCACCCTATACGTCACAGAGACCCATGTACGGGTGACCCAAACATGCCATTGCTCGGTTTCTATTAATCTCCACCTTAATTTTCTTACTACTATCCTTTCCACACCACAGAGGGAGAGAGAGCGAGAGAGATTTGAATAATTACATTTTAAAAGGGCATGACTCGAAATGGTAACACTTAACCTTTGACAATACTGATCGATTTGATTCCGTTTACGTCAGCACCCATACTGGGTGATATGTTCGACAGGAATAACCATTCCAGGGAAGTGGGGGAATGAGGATCTTATCTATCTTACACTGACACCAGCACATTGTGTTAAAATGGGCAGTAACTGAGTAAGGCCAGTCTTCACGTAGCGCACCTCATGAAAAAAGAATTTTAAAAAGCGAAATACAAGTGCTTTGAAAGAGGAACTGTCTATAGACACTAATTTATCGTGTCAGTTTTTATTCAAAACATGGCACCAGAACAACCAAAGCAAGCACTGTGTCTACGGAATTCTGAACGCAGTGTTGTTTGTATGAAAAAGAAATATAGGCCTACAGCAGAGAGGAAGCATGGATTTTTGGTGAACATTCTTTTGAAACTAAGCCAGTGTTACGAGTTGATCAAGGCGCTTGGTCTTTATGGAAATCTCTTCAATAATTAAATACATCCTTATGCTCAGACAAATTGTGATCATAAATTTGATTTTGAACCACGTCCGGTTTTTCTCCTTTTCCGCGGTATTTTTCTCCCCCTCCCCTTTATTGTAGGTACGTGTGAAAACCGGGCTCCGTGCAGCCGCGAGCGTTCGCTAAAAAACAGACGCATTCCGGCGCTTTGACGGAGGGGTGTCCACATATCGAACCCGTGACTGGTCAATATCTACGGTTATTAATCGAAACAATACGTGTTAGGACGCTAAACATAGATGGAACTGTAGCCTCCGATTGCGATTCTTTCATTTCGTACTGTCACGCGAGAGCAGACGGACATTTGGCTGACCACTTGGTTGTAACCGCTGCAAGCTCAGAAGTTAAGTGACCGACTGCCGTAAAATTTCGGATGTCTGTAGACAAATCCCTCTTCTGTTGACATGCCAAATTTAAAACATCAGGACACCATCTCATAGTTAGTCCTGTCCCGCAAGGTGTATGGTGTACCGAGGCGATGGTGCGCGTCATGCCGCCTAGATCTACATACTGCTGATAGACTTGTTTGTATTGAGATGGCAATGTTTTGGGTGATGACGTAAAACATACTGATCTTATCAATGATAGATTTCGTTATGAAAATGCACGCGCGCGTGTGTGTGTGTGTGAGTGTGTGTGTGTGCATTCCACTGTGCGTGTATGTGCATGTGCATGTGCGTGCGCGTGTTCCTATAGATCTCATGGGTGGGAGCAAATTTTTTTTGCTATACTGAAAAAGGCATGACTAACTCATCACTTCAGATTATTATAGATCTGATCTATAAAAATCTGAAGTGATGAGTTAGTCATGCCTTTTTTTTCTTTTTGCAGCTATTCATCTTGATCAGCTGGTTTTGGCTGATGCCCTGTAACAAGAGTGCAAGTGACCTGAGCATGGTTCAGACTTTTTGTTTTTCCTCTTGTTAATCCTATTACTATTCCATGATGCATAAAATACATTTTCACAATACAAGTAGAGTAACATAACTGTATCCATGAGATGACCGAGTGCTTCACTGGGCTTGCAGATAATTGTTATATTTTATGTTTGCAGGTTTTGAGTACTTGTAATGATGATATATACTCCTAATCATAATTTAAGGGCCACTTCTTCCTTCCTCTCTAATTTTAAGTTGAAATAATTGACAATGTTTAGAATTGATTCTATGTTTTATTTCATCATTTCCACACCTGTTTTGGAAAAAGAAAATTAGCACAATGACCCATTAGTGAACAGCACATGCATTTAAAGGAACATCCCCCCCTTTTCAAAAAACAAAGTGTCAGATTTGGCCAATCTGTTTTCAATATCGCGTGTGTCCGCCTCGAGCCTGGATGCATGCTTCACAGCGCGGATGCATGCTTCACAGCGCCGATGCATCGACCCCACAAGGGTACGGAGTGTGTCCTGAGGGATGGCCGCCCACTCGATCTGCAGGATGTCGACCAGCCTGGCCAGGGTGCCCGGTGGGGGGTGGTTGTCCCTGATGCGCCTCCCGAGCACATCCCAGAGGTGTTCAATTGGGTTCAGGTCAGGTGAGCACGCTGGCCAGGCCATACGGACGACTTCATGCTGCTCCAGGAAGTCGGTCACAAGGCGTGCTCGATGCGCAGGTGCATTGTCGTCCTGGAAGATGGCGCCTTGACCAAGGTCCACAAGCGCAGGCAGTGCCACGGCCGCCAGAACCTCGTCCCGGTACCGGACCCCGTTCAGGATGCCGTCAATGGGGAGCAGGGGGGTCCGGGTACCACGGCTCATGCCACCCCACACCATCACCGACCCGCCGCCGTACCGGTTATGCTCTTGGACAGTGGCGTCAGCGAACCTCTCCCCTTGACGTCGCCACACCCGAGCCCGGCCATCGTTAAAGGTCAGGGTGAACCTGGACTCATCCGAAAACAAGACCCGGGCACACTGTTGCCTTGTCCAGGTCACGTGCTCCCTGGCCCAGGTCATGCGGCGCACTCTGTTGACCGGTGACAGCACGGGTCGGACGGCCGGTCTCCGTGACCTCAAGTTTGCCTCATGTAGCCGTCTTCTCACCGTGCTGCAGCTGATGTTAGCACCTGTTTGCGTCCCTCAGCTGACCCCTCAAGGTCACCGCAGTGGATGACCTTTCACTCAGGACGGAGAGGGCAAGGTAGCGGTCTTGCTGTCTTGTCGTTACTCTGGGTCGACCCGTGTGACGCCTTTCCTGGACTGCTCCAGTCTCATTGAAGCGCTCCAGCAGTCTCTGGATTGTGGAATGCGACACTTCAAGTCGTCTAGCAACTTCCCGCTGCGCTAGGCCTTCATCAAGCAGAGCGAGGGCTCTCCCCCGCTGCTCATCCGTCATCCGTCGTCTTGCAAGCATGGTTAAAACGAACCAAGAACGGGTCCTTTTTATCCTCGTCTGCGGGCAACTTTAGCTGGAGTAGTGTTCAAAAAGGGCTTGCCTTGCACGTGCAAAGCGAATTTTGTCGCTACCTTGCCTGCGTCGTCAGAGAGACCCTGCTGAAGATTCGACAATTTCGTGTGGAAATTGTCTTCCTTGGGCCGCCCATTGCAAATCGGCAAATCCCCAAACACGTGCCAAAAGGAAACTGCAATGTTGTCTGAGCTCTTATCCATTCAGTTACGGCAACGAATTGGAGAAAAGAGTAAGAGAAAATAGGTTATTTCTCCTTTCAAAAATTGACTCAAAAACGTTCCTGGCCCTTCAATAATGACGTGTAGTATATTTTATGTTTGCTTATTTTCTTTTAAAGTAATGGAGAAAAAAAAAAGGAAAAGAGAAAACTTAAAGAAAGAATATGACTGTGTGTGTGTGTGTGTGTGTGTGTGTGTGTGTGTGAGTGAGTCCTCGCAGTGTGCTGATTAACATGTGTATTTTGAATTGTATGAGCGATAGACTGATGCCTCTAGACATGGTACTATGCGTCACGTAAAAAAATTGCATTGGCATAGTGCAGCTAAGCCTTTTTTCTACCAAGTGTGTCATTTTGTTTAGACTGGATTTTCCATGGAATTTTGCCATGGACAAATCTTTGCCATGGGACTCGGGAAATAAGGTGTTCTGAAGTATGAGGGACTCAGTTTTTCATCCAAAAGACCAGCACCGATACCGTTCAGGATTTACTGTGTAAATTAACAGCTACTATGATTCATCATCCTTTGCATGAGTATTATCTGGAGCGAGTCTGTGGTAAAATCAAGACAGGAATTCAACAATTGGGAAAGTGAAGTTGTTTTGGAAGTCTCAGGCAGATATGTTTAAAGGTTTTCAAGATAATTCCTGGATTAGTCACAGTAGGTATTACAACCATTCATATTTTTTCATGATAAATACTTGCAGTCTGTGGCAAATTACAAACCAGAATTCCAACTATAATGGTAGAAGTTAAAATGGTTTTATGACTGTGGTTTTATGGCTGTTATGTGTTGTTTTTTAAGATCGTAAGATCATTTGATTATTAGTTTAATTAAAACTATTATCATAGATCATATTTTTTGTGATAATAGTGTGTTGTGGCACATTACAAGCCAGAATTCCAGCTATTATGCAACTTACGTTTTAAGACACTAAAATAGGGTTTTTCTTTAGCTCATTAAGGTAGGTAGTTAATTACTGGGTTAATTACTGGACTAATTACCAAGCTATATGGCTGTTTTTCTTGATGAGTAATACCTGGAGTCTGCAAGTAGCAAATAAGCTGGCCAGAATTCCAACTATGATGGAAGTTAAAAAGGTTAAAGGACTGTTATATACTATATTTATGCTTGTTAAGTTGATTGATCAATTACTGGATTAATTACCACAGCTATTACGACCAATCATATTTGCCATGATGAATGATACCTAGAGTCTGTAGCAAATTACATGCCACAATTACAGCTACTGTTTTTTGGACTCTCATACACTTTTTTAAAGCTCGTTAAAGTGTTAAATTATTAATTACTGGGCTAATTACTCAAACCATTACAACTAATCTTAGTTTTTCATGATGAGTAACCTGGAGTCTGTGTGTGGTAAATTAGAAGCCAGAATTCCAGCTATTATGGAAGTTGTAATGATTTAAGTACCTTCACATGTATTTTCTTAAAAGCTCGTTTGATTAATTAAATTAATTATCGGTAAATAGAGCACGGTTTCATCAACTTGTGAATACTTCAATTGTCTTGTGCTTGTAAAAACCTTTCTAGTGATAGTTTTTGGTTCTTGGTTCAGTCTTTCCAAAGTTATGTAACTTTATATTCACAAAATCAAGACAATTGATCTCTGTTTCTGCTATGTGAGCCATGTAAAAAATGGCCGAAATTTTTATTATTTCAAAATTTCTAACTTTCGTTACAGTCAACCAAAAATAAAGCTTTTCATACCGTTGTAAAGCTACTTTTCTTTTCAGTGGTACCAATTTATTTTTAAAAAATGAACAATTTTGTCACATACCTATGTAATGGCTACAACAATCAACCCCTCTTTAAAGAGAAACTTCAGGGCACAATGGATTTGCGCACATATTAACGATGTTCCCCTGGCACTGACCATTCCGTCCTATTTATCACAGGTGATTTTAAAAGAACCCTGGGTAATCTTGTAGAATAGAATACGAAAATAATTGGAGCTAATTTCACGCACTTATACGGGTGTTTTCGGTTCTGCTGGATGTAAAGAGACGTAAGACACCCTTACCTACTCACTTTGACCAGTCCTTCCCCACAAACATGCACAAAATATCCCTGAATGACTGGCGACCACAGCTCCAGCAGTCACCTGCACGCCATATTTATAGACAACTCCCCACTAGTGATGACGTTGTGCCCATGTGATCAGCAACCAAAATGGCGTGCAGGTGACTGCTGGAGCTGTGGTCGCCAGTCATTCAGGGATATTTTGTGCATGTTTGTGGGGAAGGACTGGTCAAAGTGAGTAGGTAAGGGTGTCTTACGTCTCTTTACATCCAGCAGAACCGAAAACACCCGTATAAGTGCGTGAAATTAGCTCCAATTATTTTCGTATTCTATTCTACAAGATTACCCGAACCCTGAATATAAATGTATAAATTACGCTAACCCATACAAAACCTGGCCTACAACAACAAACTGCACATTTCGTTGGAGCCAAAAATGCAGTCCAATAATTATTATAAATGAGACCAATTACCAGTCTTAGGAGAAAGTATGGAAGCTTGACGGAAAACGAGGTGAATGGACCAGTGAGGCAGAAAATGATAGGAACAGCCTCTTCCCAAGACTAAGAGGCAAATGTGAACAT
>CM060313.1:12229423-12239423 GCA_030674185.1 Monoplex corrugatus | reverse complement strand
TACAGTGTTGTGGACTTCAACACGAGGGACAAGCCATGGTTTCACAGTGTTGTGGACTTCAGCACGAGGGACAAGCCATGGTTTTACAGTGTTGTGGACTTCACACGAGGGACAAGCCATGGTTTTACAGTGTTGTGGACTTCAACACGAGGGACAAGCCATGGTTTCACAGTTTTGTGGACTTCAGCACGAGGGACAAGCCATGGTTTTACAGTGTTGTGGACTTCAACACGAGGGACAAGCCATGGTTTCACAGTGTTGTGGACTTCAGCACGAGGGACAAGCCATGGTTTCACAGTGTTGTGGACTTCAGCATGAGGGACAAGCTATGGTTTCACAGTGTTGTGGACTTCAGCACGAGGGACAAGCTATGGTTTCACAGTGTTGTGGACTTCAGCACGAGGGACAAGCTATGGTTTCACAGTGTTGTGGACTTCAGCACGAGGGACAAGCTATGGTTTCACAGTTTGTGGGACTTCAGCACGAGGGAAAAGCCATGGTTTCACAGTGTTGTGGACTTCAGCACGAGGGAAAAGCCATGGTTTCACAGTGTTGTGGACTTTAGCACGAGGGACAAGCTATGGTTTCACAGTTTTGTGGACTTCAGCACAAGGGACAAGCTATGGTTTCACAGTGTTGTGGACTTCAGCACAAGGGACAAGCCATGGTTTCACAGTGTTGTGGACTTCAGCATGAGGGAAAAGCCATGGTTTCACAGTGTTGTGGACTTCAGCACGAGGGAAAAGCCATGGTTTCACAGTTTTGTGGACTTCAACACGAGGGAAAAGCCATGGTTTCACAGTTTTGTGGACTTCAGCACGAGGGAAAAGCCATGGTTTCACAGTTTCACTTCAACTTGCATAAATGATTTAAAAACGAAAGACGTCAGCTTACGCAGTGATCATACTGTGAGTTGCACCAAAGACATCATTGCAAAACTTCCACATACAAAGGTAGTGATAAGCAGAGTTGCACCTCTTAAATCGTCAGTTTTAAAAGTGGAAAGAAAACTTTTCAATGTGTAACGATATCACGCGCTGTGTCTTTCCGGCCGGTACGCGCATGCTCGGACGAGGTCAGAAGTTTAGCTGTTGTTAATGGAGTTCAGTTAGTAAAGTTTGTTCGCATTGAAACGCTACGTGTGGAGTGTTTTTGGGTACGGCTGTTTTCTAGCTTCAGGGCGCATTACACACAAACGTTTTCTCCCAACTATATGACCAGAATAACGTCACGTTTGATAATCTGGAAAAATTGTTGTATGTTATTATTTGACACTGTTCATTTCATTGTTCTGAATTATTCATTGTGATTGTTCCCCTTCTTACATTCAAACTACCACCTGCGTTATTTATCTACTTACTCCTTTAATTGTAGTTATTTATTCACCTACTTACTTCTTATTCACTTACTCGCTTCCTTGCTGCTTACTTGCTTGCTTACTTACACTTACTTACCTATCGTTGATTAAGAAAAAAATGGCTTGATAGATGATAGATGGCTGAACATTTGGGCATTAACTAGGAGAGGGGGGGGGGAAGGTCTGTCGTGTGAGACGAGTTTATACAGAATAGCTAGTTGTGTTGTGAGTCAGACCTTTAATTATTGTTTATTTACTTTATATATATGTTCCTTTTTTGAAGGTAAGATACACAGATACACATGTCATTTACATGTAACCAAGATTATTCCAGTGGTAGGCTGATAAAATACCTGTATAGAATAGTAGGCCTCCCTCGGTCATGACTGACCATGGACAAAGTACATCCGTTCTAATGTTTAGATGGGCTGTCTGCTTGGTCCAAGCAGCGTCGCCTGTGACTGTACAGACCAATGCGAGAGAGGCAGTCTCTGTCGCAGTGGTCGCATGTGTATGCTGATGCTGGTCTGTTGGCTGTCATCCCTTTTCTGCGAACTCGCTTTTCTGCTGCAGCAGCTGACAGTTTGTCCTCACCAATCCGCAGCTGTTTCTTGAGAGTAGTTCTCCAGCTGTTGCGGTCGTATGCGAGGTCCTCCCAGGACTCAGTGTTGATCTCAAGCGCCTTCATGTCACGCTTGCAAACGTCTTTGTATCTCAGCTGTGGGCGGCCAATGTTTCTCTGCCCTGTGGCAAGCTCACCATAAAGGATGTCTTTTGGGATGCGACCATCTTCCATGCGGCGAACGTGGCCCAACCAGCGCAGCCGACGCTGTCTCAGCATGGTATGCATGGTTGGGAGGCCAGCGCAGGTTAGGACTTCGGTGTTGGTCATCTTGTCTTGCCAGGAAATGCGAAGTATGCGCCGTAGGCTTCTCAGGTGGAAGGTATTGAGCCTTTTCTCCTGATGAGCATGCGTGGTCATGCCTCGCTGCCATACAGCAAGATGCTGAGGACACAGGCGTTGTATACAGCCATCTTTGTCTTTGTGGTCAGCTTGGGATTTGTCCACACCCTTTGTGTGAGGCGGGCTAGTGTTGAGGCTGCCTTCCCGATCCTCTTGTCGACCTCTGTGTCAAGGGAGAGGTTATCGGTGATGGTGGATCCAAGATATGTGAATTGATGGATGGCTTCAAGCTCGTAGTCATCAATGGTGATGGCTGGTGGAGATGGCGTGTCTTGGCCCAGGACGTTTGTCTTCTTAAGACTGATGGTCAGACCAAAATCTTTGCAGGCCTGGGAGAAGCGGTCCATTAGTGACTGCAAGTCCCGCTGAGTATGGGTCACAACTGCGGCATCGTCGGCAAATAGCATGTCTCTGATGAGGGCTTCACGGACCTTTGTCCTTGCTCTGAGGTTGAAGAGCCTGCCATCTGATCTGGTCCGCAGGTGGATCCCTTCTTGCGCTGTGCTGAACGCATGCCTCAGGAGGAGAGCGAAGAAGATTCCAAAGAGGGTTGGGGCCATCCAGGACGCAGCCTTGTTTCACACCGCTGCGTACGTCGAAGGGCTTGGAGAGGTTTCCGTTGAACTGCACCATCCCTTTCATGTTTGAGTGGAAGGACTCAATTAAGCTGTGCAGTTTGGGGGGGCAGCCGATTTTTCGGAGAGCCCTGAAAAGGCCATCTCTGCTGACTAGGTCAAAGGCCTTGGTGAGGTCAATGAATGCCACATACAGGGGCATCCGCTGCTCTCTGCACTTCTCCTGGATTTGGCAAAGGGAGAAGACCATGTCTACCGTGGATCTCTCTGCTCGAAAACCACACTGTGATTCCGGGTAGACGCGTTCAGCCAGTTTCTGCAGGCGGATTAGGAGGACCCGAGTGAAGACTTTGCCAACAATGCTGAGGAGCGAGATACCTCTGTAGTTGTTGCAGTCGCTCCTTTCGCCCTTGTTTTTGTACAGGGTGACGATTTTGACGTCTCTCGTGTCCTGTGGTACAGCTCCCTCATTCCAACACTGACAAGAACTGCGTGCAAAGGGTGCAGAAGAGAAGTCTTGCAGTGCTTGATGAGGTCTGGGGGAATTCCGTCGTTGCCAGGTGCCTTCCCTGATGCCAGGCTATCAATGGCCTTGCTGAGTTCGTCCGCAGTTGGCTCTGCGTCAAGTTCTTCCATTACCGACATGCACTTGATGGCATCGAGGGACTAAGGGGGACACCATGTTCTGTGTGGAGTAGAGGTCGGAGTAGTGTTCCGTCCATCTTTCCATCTGTTGGCTAGGATTGCTGATTACTTCCCCAGTGGAGGATTTGAGGGGGGCGATCTTGCTCTGTGTTGGTCCCAGTGCCTTCTTGATGCCATCATACATTCCTCGGATGTTGCCTGTATAGAATATAGACTAGGTAAAACATAGTCTAGGTAGAGCCTCAAGACCTGGCCAGCTCATGGGTTTATGTGCAGGCTTAAGGCTTGTGCCATGATCACCATACACGTGGCACCTGTGACGTCAGTGCATATGGAATTCGTTCTGAGCGCGGAGACGTCATCTTGAGAAACCGAAACTGAAACTCGCAGCAGTCTGGCCACCTCCCACTACGTTGTTGCGCAGTTGGCATTTTTGATGGGCGTGTATGCAAGATTTTTTCCATGTCTCAAAGAGCCATCTGACACTGGCACAATTTACCGGATCTTTAATGTGTACATTTGATATTATGTATGTATATGTATGTTCTGTATGTTTGGACAGTCAACACGCAAAGCTAGAAAAAGATTGAGGCAGCCGAACTGTGGTTTTAAAAAAAATGTTCAGAATCCCATGGACATCAAAGAAAACAAACGAGACACTCTTGATGGAAGCAGACACGAGTAGATCATGAATAAAGAAGATTAGGGAAAAGACAGGCAACATTTACAGGACGTTTTACGAGGAAAGGGGAATTTACAGTACCTAATCACAACAGGAAAGGTGGAGGGAAAGAGAACACCAGGTAGTAGATCCAGGGAGAAGACATTGGACGGACTTGCAGGTTGGCTAGGGACGGAGGGGTGGGAGATGTACCTGCAGCGACAAGGGATAGATTAGTGTGAAGGGCCATGATCGCCAACGCCATGGCGGTAAGGCACATGATGATGATGATGACGATGGCGACGACGATGATGATACTGATGATGACGACGATGATGGTGACGATGATGATGATGATGACGATGATGACGACGACGATGATAATAATAATGATGATAATGATGATGATGATGATGATGTATAAATACACGTAGGGGATTTAGGCAATGACTGGTCTGCACACAGAGTGACCAGGAAGATCAGAAAAGTCTTCAGTTTATCATTTCTCACACTGGACCGAGCAGCAGGGAAGTTTCAGTCTTTTTCTCCTAATTTTTGTACCTGGTGTTTGTTTGTTTGTTTGTGATCTTACACTTGACAAAGGCCAATTGGCCGAAATGTTTGCGCCTGTCTTGTTTTGTTGTATTTAACACGCGTTTTTATTCCTTTTTCGTGTTTGTTTGGTTTGTTTTGTTTTGTTTTGTTTCTCCACCATTAACTCACCAGGCGAAGGCGTCTGGGCGGATCGAAGCCAGGTCCTTCTGACTTGGAAATGCAACGTTTACCCACCCGAACACTGCCCATCGTATTCCCCACATCCTCAACTAGTTATTTCCCTTCGTTTCTGCCAGAAAACCTGCCACCCACTTCCCACTGTGTGTGCCTCTGTGTGTGTGGGATCACCCTATTGTCAGTGTCCATAGCAAACCCTCCCTCCCCCCTCCCCTCTCCCCTCTCCCCTTCACCTTCTTATACTTGTCTCCTGAATCCCACATGTGTCTGTCCCCCAGTCATGACCTTGAATGCTAGCTCGCTGCACACAGTTCTCTCTCACCGCCCTGTCTGATGGTGACAAACACCTATTGCTTTGAACAACACAACGTGAAATTAAAGAGAGGAAAAAGGAAGACGAACATAAAGAAAGTAAAACAAACATAAAGAAAGTAAACAGTTGGTTAAACCATACTGATGGTGTGTTTCTCACCTACTTGTTTCTGTCTTTAATTAATCTCTTTGTCAGGATAATAAAAAAAAAGTTCACAATGAAAACTTGTTGTTGTTGTTTTTTTTAAACTATATCAATCATCGCTTTGAGTCATATGGGAATTTCCAGATGTGCTTCAACACAGATCCGAGAACGTGTTTTGTATTAATCTACCAAACATATATGTTGACATATATCACTAACCCAAATAAACATGTGCATAGATACATGTCATCTCGAAGCCACAATCACAGAGACAGAGACACAGAGAGAGAGAGAGAGACAGACAGACAGACAGACAACGGACAAATAGACGGACAGACAGACAACGGACAAATAGACGGACAGACAGACAGACAGACGGACAGACAGACAGACAGACAGACTGATGTGCTGACAGACAAGGCAGAGAGACAGAGAGGAGAGAGCCAACAATGGACTAATTGATTGTGTGATTGATTGATTGTGTGATTGATTGATTGTGTGATTGATTGATTGATTGATTGATTGTGTGATTGATTGGTTGTGTGATTGATTGATTGTGTGATTGATTGTGTGATTGATTGATTGTGTGATTGATTGATTGATTGTGTGATTGATTGATTGTGTGATTGATTGATTGTGTGATTGATTGATTGTGTGATTGATTGATTGTGTGATTGATTGTGTAATTGATTGATTGATTGTGTGATTGATTGTGTGATTGATTTATTGTGTGATTGATTGATTGATTGTTGATTGATTGTGTGATTGATTGATTGATTGTGTGATGATTTGATTGTTTTGATTGATTGATTGATTGTGTGATTGATTGTGTTATTGATTGATTGTGTGATTGATTATTGTGATGATGATTGTGTGATTGATTGATTGTGTGATTGATTGATTGTGTGATTGATTGATGATTGATTGATTGTGATTGATTGATGTGTGTGATTGATTGTGTGATTGATTGATTGTGTGATTGATTGATGTGATGTGATTGATTGTGTGATTGATTGATTGTGTGATTGATTGTGTGATTGATTGATTGTGTGATTGATTGATTGTGTGATTGATTGATTGTGTGATTGATTGATTTGTGTGATTGATTGATTGATTGTTGATTGTGATTGATTGTTGATTGATGTTTTAATTAATTGTTTGTTTGATTGATTGTGTGATTGATTGATTGACCGATGATTTCCAACAACAAAGATAATGACTTAATACATACATGTACAACAGCGCTTTATCATCAGTTGTTCCAAAGTACTTGACGTTTAGAGCCACAATAAAACACAATGAAAGGATTATAAATAACATCACCTGCCTTCTGGCTTGAGGCGTTTTACGATTAAAAGAAATGTTACAGTCCAAAGGACTAGAGCGTAGAAGTTTGCACGTGATCATTACGTTCTGGCCATGACCATTTTCCTGTTATAATGACTGTGTTGATACATCCACCAGATATACACAAGTTTACATGTAGTAATTATTTACCAAACACAGCACACACAATTGCCAAACTAATTTCATTACACATGGCCCAGATATGCATGTGTGTACACAAACAGACGCACAATTTACACGTACGTACGCACACACTTGTACACACACACATGAACATTCACATAGAGAAAAAACAGATTGACAAATAAAGGAAAACAAAGAGACAGACAGACTACACACACTCACACCACCCCACACACACACACACACACATACACACGCGCGCACGCACATACACACACACGCACACACACATACAACACACACGCACATACACACACACACACATATACACACACATACACACACACACATAGACAACACAACATACACACACACACATACACACACACACATACACACACATACACACACATACAACACACACACATACACACACACACACATCACACATACACACACACACACACACACACACACATACACACACACACACACACACACACACACACACAAACACCCTGAATTGTCATGTTTTCTCTTACATGTGTTGGTAAGCGTGCGAAAGACTGACTTATTATAGCAAAACTAAACAACTCTCAAGATCCAAAACAAGTGTGACGCCCGCGCCCAAGCAAACAGGAATCAGAAGAACAAGAAAACCAATATAAGCGCGTATCCAACGAAACAAAACAAGACAAGCGCAAATTTTCGGCCAACTAGCCTTTGTCAAGCGCGAACGCACGGTCACAAACAGATCACAGACACCAAACAATGGATAATAAAAACGGGACTAAAAACTTCCCTGCCGCCTCATCCAGTGGGTAAGAAATGGAATGCCCCCCAGTGGGTAAGAAATGGAATGCCCGTCTCAAGACTTCCGGCGGTATTGCAGGGTCCACTACGATGGGTGGTCTCCTGGATCTTCTCACCCACAGCTCTTTGTCGTTCTTTCTCTGATTGCATCAGACTAAACATGTGTTTGAGTGTATGTTGGCGAGGTGGAATAACAGACTGGTGCAAACTGGGACAACACAGATAGAAATGAAATGGCCGTTTATTTAACAACGGTACAGATATTAGCACCTGGTCACAACGGGAAAGCTGGAGGGAAAGAGAGCACTGGGTAGACCCAGGGAGAGAATGCTGGACGGACTTGCAGAGTGGCTGGGGATGAGGAGGGTGGGGAAGATGCTAGGAGCAACGAGAGATAGAGATGGTTGGAAGTCCATGGTCGCCAACGCCATGCGGCAGGGCACCTGATGATGATGATGATGATGATGATGATGATGATGATGATGATAGATATTAGCACAAAGGTTTTCTTACGTATCTGTGGGATAGTGCAAACAGATTTCAATTTAAGGAAAAAAATCTAAACAAAACAAAGCAAACAAAGCAAGTTGATTAAACAATTTCGCCATGATTTACATGGAAGTGTATATATACAAATTACTCAAATGTATGTGTGTGTTCATGCTTGTTCACGTTTGTGTTCGTTCGTTATTTCTTTTATCGTTTATTCACATAAGTGCTTTTAGACGGAAAAAAAAAGTGCGTAAGGAATGAATGAATCTATGTAATCATGAAGGCATTGTATCGATTAAGGTAACATCAAACAAAATTATGAACAAAAGAAAAAACAATCAGAACATTATATCGGTCAGGCTTCATCGGTTTTCTCAGGGTTGTGTGTATGCATGTATGCGTGTGTATGTGGTGTGTGTGGTGTGTGTGTGTGTGTGTGTGTGTGTGTGTGTGCGCACGTGTGTGTGTGTGTGTGTGTGTGGTGTGTGGAGTGTTTGTGTGAGTATGTGCATGTGTGTTTGTGTGTGTGTGTGTGTGTGAGTATGTGCATGTGTGTATGTGTGTTTGTGAAGAGGTAATTACCTCTTTGTATGTGTGAGAGACATAAACAGATAAAGGGAGGAGAGAGAGAGAGAGAGAGAGAGAGAGAGCAGAGGAGACGAGAGACGAGAGACGAGAGAGGAGAGAGAGACGAGAGAGAGAGAGAAAGAAGAGAGACGAGAGAAAGAGAAAGAGAGACAGTGGACAGACAGAGACAGAGAGAGAGAGAGAGAAAAGAGAGAGACAGAGAGAAAGAGAAGAGAGACAGGAGACAGTGAGAAGAGAGACAGAGAGAAGACAGAGAGAGAGAGAGAAGAAGAGAGAAGACAGAAGAGAAGAGAGAAGAGAGAAGGAGAGAGTAGACGGAGACAGACATACTCAGAGAAGAGAGACAGAGAAGAGAGAGAGAGAGAGAGACAGAGAGAAAGAAAGAGAGAAGAGAGACAGAGAGAGACAGAGAGAGACAGAGAGAGCCGGGCAGGGGGAGAGACGTTCATGTAACTTCACGCAAAGAACTAAGTGTAGTTGTGGATGTACTTAACATGATTTCATGTATGCGCAAGCACGTAGAAAAGCCTTGTAGACGAATTAAAAAAATCATTCAAAGGAGCAAAGTGCCACACTAAAAAAAACATTCTTGTTTCTTACAAAGCTAAACACTTGGTACATGTAACTCGTTCTCTTCTTAAAGCCTCATCTGGACTATATGCCAGTAAAGTCTTCTTTCTCATGTATATTTCTATATTTGCAATGTATGAAAACAAACATATATCACCAGACAGTATAAGCAAAATAGATAAACACAATAAACAAACACAATGTATAACCAAAACAAATGAAAACAATTCAATGAGTGTCGTGACATCTTAACGTTTATTTTCATTGAATGCCTACTACATTTGAATTATATGTGACCTCCCACCCACCACGAAATCAGTCTTAACTAGCATTTTTGGATGTTTTGAGATATACATGTACATATCACTGGAAAGTGTACATTCTGCTGATTATTTTGGTACTTGAATAAGGCTTGTACTCCAAAAAATGTAGAAGTTATGTATGTTAAAAGTCATTAAGTTGTATGATGGCCATTTTGAGAAAACAGCCTCTAAAGTTTTTGTGTGCTCTCTTACACATTTTCCTTAAATTTCTTTATTTGGTGGCTTTGACCCATTTTGTTTCTAATTTTCGCTGTCATTATCTGCACCAAAGAGCTTTCCGTCAGTATATTACATGTGCGGGTACTGTACAGGTTACGGTTCATAATAAGAGATAAAAATAGGTACTTTGGTAG
>CM060313.1:12196923-12209423 GCA_030674185.1 Monoplex corrugatus | reverse complement strand
ACAATTCAGTTAGTCCACAGAGAATCATGTTATCCCATTTTGTGATCTTGCCCCATTATGGTATCCTGGCATCATCTCTACATACAAGAGCAATTTTAGGAATTTGGTTGTCTTCTGTATGGACAACGTGCCATGCCCAATGAAGTTAACCCTTGGTGTGTGGACACTACACGTGGCAAGCCACACACTTTTTTTTAGAACTTGAGGGTTGGACACCCGATGTTGCCACGTGATGCTGCAGATCTTGGGCAGACATCTTTGGTGTAGTCACTCCAGCAGACATCTTTGGTGTAGTCACTCCAGCAGACATCTTTGGTGTAGTCACTCCAGCAGATATCTTTGGTGTAGTCACTCCAGCAGACATCTTTGGTGTAGTCACTCCAGCAGACATCTTTGGTGTAGTCACTCCAGCAGACATCTTTGGTGTAGTCACTCCAGCAGACATCTTTGGTGTAGTCACCCCAGCAGACATCTTTGGTGTAGTCACCCCAGCAGACATCTTTGGTGTAGTCACTCCAGCAGACATCTTTGGTGTAGTCACTCCAGCAGACATCTTTGGTGTAGTCACTCCAGCAGACATCTTTGGTGTAGTCACTCCAGCAGACATCTTTGGTGTAGTCACTCCAGCAGACATCTTTGGTGTAGTCACTCCAGCAGACATCTTTGGTGTAGTCACTCCAGCAGACATCTTTGGTGTAGTCACCCCAGCAGACATCTTTGGTGTAGTCACTCCAGCAGACATCTTTGGTGTAGTCACTCCAGCAGACATCTTTGGTGTAGTCACTCCAGCAGACATCTTTGGTGTAGTCACTCCAGCAGACATCTTTGGTATAGTCACTCCAGCAGACATCTTTGGTGTAGTCACTCCAGCAGACATTTTTGGTGTAGTCACTCCAGCAGACATCTTTGGTGTAGTCACTCCAGCAGACATCTTTGGTGTAGTCACTCCAGCAGACATCTTTGGTGTAGTCACTCCAGCAGACATCTTTGGTGTAGTCACTCCAGCAGACATCTTTGGTGTAGTCACTCCAGCAGACATCTTTGGTGTAGTCACTCCAGCAGACATCTTTGGTGTAGTCACTCCAGCAGACATCTTTGGTATAGTCACTCCAGCAGACATCTTTGGTGTAGTCACCCCAGCAGACATCTTTGGTGTAGTCACCCCAGCTGTTAGGGTCTGTTGTCGTAGTACAGCCTGCAGAGTAGACAGCTGTCGGAAACTTTGTGGCTTTCTAGAGTGCAGTAGTACAACTGTCTGTAACATTGTGACTTTCTAGAGTGCAGTAGTACAATTGTCTGTAACATTGTGACTTTCTAGAGTACAGTAGTACAACTATCTGAAACATTGTGGCTTTCTAGAGTACAGTAGTACAACTATCTGAAACATTGTGGCTTTCTAGAGTACAGTAGTACAATTGTCTGTAACATTGTGGCTTTCTAGAGTACAGTAGTAACAACTATCTGAAACATTGTGGCTTTCTAGAGTACAGTAGTACAACTATCTGAAACATTGTGGCTTTCTAGAGTACAGTAGTACAACTATCTGAAACATTGTGGCTTTCTAGAATACAGTAGTACAACTATCTGAAACATTGTGGCTTTCTAGAGTACAGTAGTACAACTATCTGAAACATTGTGGCTTTCTAGAGTACAGTAGTACAATTGTCTGTAACATTGTGGCTTTCTAGAGTACAGTAGTACAACTATCTGAAACATTGTGGCTTTCTAGAGTACAGTAGTACAACTATCTGAAACATTGTGGCTTTCTAGAGTACAATAGTACAACTGTCTGAAACATTGTGGCTTTCTAGAGTACAATAGTACAACTGTCTGAAACATTGTGGCTTTCTAGAGTACAGTAGTACAATTGTCTGAAACATTGTGGCTTTCTAGAGTGCAGCAGTACATCTGTATAGTACAACTGTCTGAAACATTGTGGCTTTATAAAGTGCAGTAGCACAAAAGTCTGAAACCTTGTGGCTTCTGAGAATGTAATAATGCAACTCTCTGAAACCTTGTGGCTTCCCAGAGTGCAGTAGAGCAGCTCTCTGAAATAGTGTGCCTTTCTTGAGTGCAGCAGAATGGCGTTACGAAACGTGGGCCATTCTAATTAAGATTTCCGCTGCTGATGCTGATGCTGCAACAATGTTCTCAAGATCCTCCCCTCCCCACCATCCCTATCTCATTCCCTCTTTCCTGTATTCCCCAGCCACCGTTTCTCCCCGTGGTGTGCTTGCGCTCAGACGTCAAATATCAATGCGATGACCCCGGTCAGTTAATCTTCTCTCTCCCTGACCCTTTGCATCAGGTTTTTGTAGGAAGAAGGTGGAAAGGGTGAGGGAATAAAAGGACCAATTAAGGGAATTGCGGAGCCATCGTGGACATCAGTAAAGGAAGGCAGCCGAAGTTGATGGGCGGATGGTAATTATTTTTCTCTCTCTTTTCTGTTTTATTTTTACTTCTGTCAATCTTCTTTTGAAAAAGAGAAGAGAAAGTTTTATATAGATCAGAGACAGAAGTTTGGGTGAGTGGGTGAGTGAGTATGTGTGTGTGTGTGTGTGTGTGTGTGTGTGTGTGTGTGTGTGTGTGTGTTTGTGTGTTTGTGTGTGTGTGTGTGTGGTGTGTGTTTGTGTGTGTGTATATGTGTCTTTGTGTATATATATATATATTATGTGTGTATATATATATATATATATATATATATATATATATATGTAGTATATATGTATATGTGTGTGTGTGTGTGTCTGTGTGTCTCTGTCTGTTTCTGTGTCTGTGTGTGTGTCTGTGTGTCTCTGTCTGTTTCTGTATCTGTGTGTGTGTCTGTGTGTCTCTGTCTGTTTGTGTCTATGCGTGTCGGTGCACGTGTCTGTGTGTGTGCATCTATGAATATCTACTTGTCTTTCTGCCATCTTTATGTCAATAACTTAAACGTGTTAATACAGTCTAAATCTGTATCGGGTTTAGGTCAAAGATGTAGACATTTAGAAATCCCAAATGCATGAACTTGGAAGTCATGTCGCTTGGGTCAAAGTCAAATGGACCAAACAATTGAAGGTGTGGACGCCTATGAAAGCCCTGCTGGAAGAGAAACTCTTCGAGATCGGATTTAAAAGAAAACAGTAACCAACCGTGTCGAACAAAGAAAGACAGTGAATTCCAGATTTTAACAGCGGAGGAAGTGAAAACTTTGACATTATGCTTTGGCCTTTTAAATCCTGGGACACAAAATGTCTTTTTGGTCAGCAGCAGAATGGAGAGATCAACAAGGAACATAGATATCCAAAAGTTCTGAAAGGTTCTATGGTACAGTTCTGGAAATGATTTTGGTTGCAAACACAGGTGGCTTTGTATTTGGTTTATTGTCGGTTGGGCAGCCAATGTAACCCTTCAAGGTGGGTTGTGCAGTGTTCAGATCATACTCATTACTTTAAACATCTGTTTAGTCACAGAGTTTTGAACTTGCTGTAGTAGTCTGAGAAGTGTCTGTGAATGGTCAATATGTATGGAATTGCAACTGTTTTCGTTGCATCAGGAGATATGATACGATACGATATGATTCGATACGATACGAAACGAAACGATACGATACAATACAATACAATACAATACAATACGATACGATACAATAAATACAATACAATACAATAAATACAATACAATACAATACAATGCAATACAATGCAATACAATACAATACAATACATTATTATATAGTAGCTTATGATATGAGATGAAGATACGACACAATATGAAACCATACGATATTATACTATACGGTACGATACTATACGACATAATACGATACAATATGATACGATATAAAAGGGTTTTCCCACAACCACGAAGCCATAGGTGAATAAGATAATAGAAATCTCTACTGTTCTCAGAGTCAAAATCATGAGTGCAATGTCCATCATACTCATTCACTCGCTGCGTTACTTTTTTCAATCGTGAATGATTAGGTGCCCATTCAGATATGAAAATGTCTCCATATGGTACAAAAACAGAATCTACATATTGCTTCTGTTGCTCTTACATTTCTGGGAATTCTCTAGTCCACAATTTCTGATGTCTGCACAAAGTAGTTTTGTATATTATAAAACTTTTCAGTCTGAGGATAACTTTATCAAAGCACGTGCTTTCTTTAAAGTGCTACAATATAGTGTTACAAAATGTGGACATTAAACTTAAAAAGGCCTTCATGACCGATTCAACTTTCAATACAGAAACCAGAAAAAAAAAAAACACGAAAAAAGAATCAGAACGCGTATTTAACACAACAAGACAAGACAGGCGTAAATTTTTGGCCAACTGGCCTTTGTCAAGCGTAAGGTCACAAAAAAACAAACAAACACTAGAGCAGCAGAGAAGTTTCAGTCTTTCTCTCCTAATTTTTGTATCTGGTGTTTGTTTGTTGATGATCTTAAGCTTGATAAAAGCCAGTTGGTACCTGTTTGCTTGAACGCGGGCAGTCACACTGGTTTTGGATTTCGATACATATTTTGGTTCAGCTGTTGTTGTTATGTCACACACATGTACACGTACATAACTAACTTTACGTCAAAAACAAAATAGGTCCACCCACCTCTGTTCTTATCAACTTTGATTTAGAATGTTGCTACGCATTATGTGTCAATGGAACTTGATATTAAGAGAGAGTTTAAAATGAATACGCAATTACCAAAAATGAAGACACGTTTTATATCTTCCCCTTGGCATCATTTGAGATAACATCGCAAACATACACTGGGCAGACTCAAAACTGTTGAAAATGAAGCGGGGCACTCGATGACATGAATTGTTTATACACTTCTGCCGGAGCTCTAAGATTTCCGCTGCAGATGCTACAGCAATTTCCTTGATGTCATCCTACTCACCCCCACCCCCATACTTTCCCTCTTGGGTCCCTCCATTCCCCATTTCCTTTCTTTTCTCCACTCCATTCAGTCGAGTCATTAACTGGCCACTATTCAGTAATGAGTCCTAGGGAGGTTGATTAAGATTGAGGGGGATAATGAAGAATGGAGGGAGGGTTGAGGTGAGTGTGTGGATAACCTGCTTCATTTTGGATGCTGAAAACCTGCTGTGTCCCTGACTGAACAATGCTTTGTTTCTCTCTGTCTATCTGTCTGTGTGTCTGTCTGTGTCTTTGTCTGTCTTTCTGTGTGTCTGTGTGTCTCTCTGTGTGTCTGCCTGCCTGTCTGTTGGTCCATGTGTCTGTCTGCCTGTCTGTCTGTCTGTCTGTGTGTCTGCCTGTGTGTCTGTCTCTCTCTCTCTGTGTCTTCTCTGTCTGTCTTCTCTGTCTGTCTGTCTGTCTGGCTGTCTCTCTCTCTCTGTCTGTCTCTCTGTCTGTCTGTCTGTCTGTTTGTCTGTCTCTGTCTGTCTGTCTGTCTCTCTCTCTCTCTGTCTTCTCTGCCTGTCTGTCTGTCTGTCTCTCCTCTCTCTGTGTGTCTTTTCTGTCTGTCTGTCAGTCTGTCTGTCTGTCTCTGTCTGTCTGTCTGTCTCTTTCTCTCTCTCTCTCTGTCTTCTCTGCCTGTCTGTCTCCTCTCTCTCTGTGTCTTTTCTCTGTCTGTCTGTCAGTCAGTCTGTCTGTCTGTCTGTCAGTCTGTCTGTCTGTCTGTCTCTCTGTCTGTCTCTCTGTCTGTCTCTCTCTTCTCTTCTTTATCTCTCTGTCTCTGTCTTCTCTTTCTCTCTCTCTCTCTCTTCTCTCTCTCTCTCTCTGTCTCTCTCTCTGTCTCACTCTGTGCATCTCTGCCTCTCTCTCCCTGTCTTTCTCTCTCTCTCTCATTCTCTCCTCTCTCTCTCTCTTGCCTCTCTCTCTCTCTGTCTCCCTCCCTCTCTCTCCTCTCTCTCTCTCTGTCTCTCTCCCTCTCTCTCCTCTCTCTCTCTCTTTCTCTCTCAGTCTCTCTCTCTTTCTTTCTTGTTTTCTCTTTCCCTCTCTCTTTCTCTCTTTCTTCCTTTCTCATTCTCTGTCTCTCCCTTTCTCTTGCATGTAGACAGGCTGCGGGAATCAAAGGATTAAAAGAAATATACAGTTACTGTATTACCAAACCTGAAGACATGTTTTATATCTTCTGCGCTGACATTACTTGGGACAACAGTGCAGACATTATTATTATTATTATTAAGGGCATTTAGAGCGCCTAATCTTTCTGGAAAGCCCTAAGCGCTTACAAACTGTACAATACACATTACATCGAACATAGAAACATAGGCCTAATATAATTTTCATCATACATGGCGGACCTCTGTCACTCCATCCCACAAGCACATACACACCGTTAATAATATCAAATATTAGTACCTACTCTCTGGCACACACACACATATCCTCCTCCCACCCCGAGACATATCTATAGGCGCACAGCAATAACATACACAGAAGCACGCTAGCGCGCAGACAGCATAGCTCTTTTAGGTTAATAAATTTCAGAGAGGAAAGAGATGCGTTTTCAAGCCAGATTTAAATGACTGAAGACTTGTTTTGTGCCTCAGCGGGTAGGGAAGTGAATTCCATGAGGAAGGGGCTTGAAAAGAAAAGGATCGCTCACCATATGATTTTGTTCGAAAAGTTGGGATTCGAAATAAGCGGGTATCGGCTGAGGTACGAAGATGACGAGATGGAACGTATAGTTGAAGATATTCAGACAGGTAAGAGGGAATAGAATTGTCGAAGTATCTGAAGCACTGAACAGCAATTTTATGTTGGATCCTTTTCAACACAGGTAACCAATGCAAGTCTTGGAGAAGAGGAGAGACATGCTGAAATTTGGAAGACCGAAATACTAGCCGAGCGGCATGGTTCTGTACTTTCTGAAGTTTGTCAAGGAGCTGTTTTGGGGAACCAGACAGAAGGGAATTACAATAGTCAAGACGAGAAAGAACGAAAGCACAAACTAATATTTTAGTAGCTTCGAGAGTAAGGAGATGGCGGATGGAACCTATTCTACGAAGTTCAAGGTAACAGACACGACAGATGTTTGAGACATGCTGCTGAAAGTTAAGAGTGTTGTCGATGGTGACACCTAGATTCTTAACTTTTTGGGAGAGGGTGATGTCTGTCCCATTCAGTGATATGGAAGATGGAATTAAGTCACAGTTGAGAAGTTTTTTAGGAGTAATGAAAATCATTTCAGTTTTGTCTTGGTTTAGTTGTAATTTGTTGCAAGTCATCAAGTCTTTCACGTCGGAAATGCAGGCTTTAGTGGTTTGTACGATGTTGTTTACATTAGAGATGGGACCAGAATTGTAAATTTGATTGTCATCTGAGAAGCTATGATGTGATACAGAATGGCGGAGAATAATATTTGCGAGAGGCTGCGTGTACAAAACAAAGAGAACTGGACCCAGGACGGATCCTTGAGGAACGCCATATCTGAGGGCTGAGGGAGGTGAGGGCAAGCCATTTACAGATACAGTCTGTGTGCGGTCAGAGAGATATGACTGAAACCAGGAGAGAGCGGAGCCAGAAATTCCGTAGCAGTTGTGGAGGCGCCAAAGCAGTATCTCATGGTCTATAGTGTCGAAGGCAGCAGACAAATCTAAGAGAGAGAGAAGAGAAATGTCACCATCATCAAGGGATGTCAGAAGATCGTTCACAATTTTCAATAAAGCAGTTTCAGTGCTATGTCCTGATCTATATGCTGACTGATTGGGATATAATAAATGGTTTGATTCAAGATGTTCTAGAAGTTGGTGTAAAATAATTTTTTCAGTTACCTTGGAAAGAAAGGGGAGATTGGAGACAGGCCGGTAGTTTTTGAGAATATCTGGATCAAGAGAAGGTTTCTTTAGGAGAGGTTTGACAATAGCTGATTTGAATGAGCTTGGGAAGATGCCTGACACCAGTGAATGATTGATGACAGATGTAAAGAATGGGAGTAGAGTATCCAAACATTGTGTCAAAACAGAAGCCGGGAGGGGATCTAATTCACTAGGCAGACTCAAAACTGTTGAAAATGAATCGTCGCACTGGAAGACATGAATTGTTTATACACTTCTGCAGGAGATGTAAGATTTCCGCTGCAGATGGTACAGCAATTTCCTTGATGTCCTCCTACCCCCTTGCTGTCTCCCCCCACCCCTTCCCTTTTCCTTTTATTCTGTCTCCCCATATTTTTCCATAGATAGTGCACGTGCGCTCGGACGTGAAATGTCAGCAGTGATGACCCAGTCAGTTAACCCTATCAATCCTTTGCCCTATTTCACCGGTCTCCTGCAGGATGCTGATGGAAGGGGAAAGGAAGTGGAATGGTTAATTTAAGTGAGCGGTGCGCCGTCGTGGACATCAGAAGATGAAAGTGGCCAAGTTGATGGGCAGATGGTCTTGTTTTCTTTGTTTGTTTGGTTGGTTGGTTGGTTTTTAGCGTGTTTTTTTTTCTTTTTATTCACATTCCTTCTTTCCCCCCCCCTCCCCCCCCCCCCGCTCCTTTCAGTCGAGTCATTAACTGGCCACGATTCTGGCATACGTCCTAAGAAGGTTGATTAAGGTTCAGGGGAATAATGGAGGGTTGAGGTGTGTGTGTGTGGACAGTGTGTTTCAGTTTGGATGCTAAAAACCTGCTGTGTCCCTGATTGAACAGTATTCTGTCTGTCTGTCTGTCTGTCTGTCTGTCTCTTTGCCTGTCTGTTTGTCTCTACCTCTGTCTCAGTCTCTCTGTCTGTCTGTCTGTCTGTCTGTGTGTCTGTCTGTCTGTCTGTCTTCTCTCTCTGTCTCTCCCTCTCCCCCCCTCTCTATCTTTCTCTCTCTCTCCATTTCTTTGTATCTCTGTCTGTCTGTCTATCTGTCTCTGTGTCTCTGTCTCTCTCTCTGTGTCTCTGTCTGTCTCTCTCACTCTCTCTCTCTCTGTCTCTCTCACTCTCTCTCTCTCTGTCTCTCTCTCTCTCTCTCCAGTTCTCTGTCTTCTCTGTGCCTCAGTTTTTTTTTCTCTTGTGACCATTCAGACCTATCTTGTGCTCATACTGTTACTGAATCCTGTCAGAGAGATTGTTAACATCTAAAGGGTGTACATGAAATGATCCCAGGATTCAAAGTCCAACGTTCTACTGATGAAGCTAGCCAGGCTAAAAGAGATGCATGAATACATAAATAAATTATGTTTTTCTTTAAATGAAAAGAACGTTGGGACGTTTAAGGGTCAAAGCCACCACCACCACTACGTTTGAATAAAATCGACATTTATAAAACGCCAAATAATGCTTCAAGAATCAAACGGAAGCGCGCATTCTCATCATTCACCAGAGCAATCACCCAAGAGCGGCCAAAGCTCGAGGGCTCGAAGGACACACAGACTGGATCGGGGGAGGGGGGGGGGCAGACAGGAAGGTATTGGGGCAAAAGAGTTTTCAGCAAGATGCTGTAAGAATCTGAGGTATCGGCCCATGTGGTTGATGTTTCTGAAATTGCACTCAAGTTAGGTAGTAAAAAACTCTGGGGAGAACCGGACAGCAGAAGGTCCTCAGAGGAGAAACCCCCGTCAAGCAAGTGTTTCAGAGAGAAAGAGAGAGAGAGAGAGAGAGAGAGAGAGAGAGAGAGAGACAGAGACAGAGACAGAGACAGAGACAGAGACAGAGACAGAGACAGACAGACAGACAGACAGAGACAGAGACAGACAGAGACAGAGAGAAAGAGAGAGAGAGAAACAGACCAACAGACAGAGAGACAGACAGACAGAGAGACAGACAGAGAGAGAGAGACAGAAGACAGAGAGAGAGAGAGAGAGACAGACAGACAGGCAGACAGACAAACCGACAGACAGACAGACAGACAGACAGAGAGAGACAGAGAGAGACAGAGAGACACACACAGAGAGAGAGAGAGAGAGAGAGAGAGAGAGAGAGAGAGGAGTGGCAGGCATAAACAAGAGACATAATCTTATAGGTAGCTTATTTCTATCATGACGGAAGACGGGCATATTACTCCAGACACTGTCAGGGGGCAGGGGGCCTCATCCAGGCCAAGTTAATATCCAGTCCCCGTTCGTTTGGACCAACCAACCCCAGAGAGACATTACAGGCTGGAACAAAAGACATTTTGGTATATTAATCCTCATCCTCTCACAAACTGTTTTATTTCAATAGGTAGCAGTCTTCATGACTCACAATACATATTTTGAAATGGTGGAATTTGATAAACAGGGATTCATCGCACTCAGACAAGTCCATATACGCTCCACCCAATATGCCAGCAACTACCCGACAGACTCCGTTAGCCTGCGCAAACTTCTATGAGCTGGAACGGACTTGAATGGAGGAACGTAGAGGGAGAAGAGGAAGGGGCAGACCTTTGAAATATTAGGCCGATACATCCAGAATGATGGTAACATGAAGACGGGCAGCAAGCAGGCCATTTTCTTACTGTAGCAAACAGGGACTGAACTCAAGCTATACATGTGACATGTTATCCAGTGGTCTTACTCTCAGATGCCCTCTCTGTTCTCTAGGATCTTGGAGAATGTTAAGCTTCACCCACCTGACCAGGGCCTTCCTGAAAATCAGGAGAACCAGAGAAATAGTCCTCCAGTGGATCCCCACTCACTGTGAAATACCAGAAAAAGAAAAAGGTTGATGAGCTACCACAAAAATAAAAACGCAAGAAGACAGCCAGACAATACTGGACGAAGCAGTAGGGAAGTTTCCGTCTTTTTCCCTTAATTTTGTTTTGTTTGGTGTTTGTGCATTTGTAATCTTACGTTCACGATTAACAAAGACCAGTTGGCTGAAAATTTGCGCCTGTCTTGTCTGGTTGTATTAAATACACGTTCTGATTCTTTTTTCGTTTTTTTCATGTTTTATTTTTGTTTGTGTTTTGTTTTTTGTTGTTGTTGTTGTTTTTTTCCTTCTATTTGCTTGAACGTGGACAGTCGCACTTGTTTTGGATTTCAGACAACAGAGTGTTAGCTAATGCAAAAACATTATCAGTTCACTCCTTAAGCCACAGACAGAAAGAGACAACCACCACCTTCTGTCCAGACGTCAGCAAGTGGTCCTGATGAGGCTCAGCACTGGCCACAACCGGCTCAACGCCCATGTGGACTGTAAGGTCAAACTGACGTTATCATCAACCTGATCCCTGGGGTCAAGAGGACCAACACCTAGACGACTATTGCAGCGATATCATCATCATCATCATCATCATCATCATCATCATCATCATCATCATCATCATCATCATCATCATCATCATCATCATCATCATCATCATCATCATCATCATCATCATCAAGTGCCTTGCTACATGGCGTTGGCGATCAAGGCCCTCCATATGTATCTATCCCTTGTTGCCGAAATCACATCTTCTACCCTCTCTGTCCTCAACCACACTGCAAATCCATCCAATATTTTTTCTTTGGGTCAACCTGGTGCTCTCTTTCCTTCCAGCTTTTCTGTTGTGAACTGGTGATCCAATTCCCCTTTCCTCATAAATTGGCCTATAAATGTTGCCTGTCTTTTCCTAATCTTCCTCATGAATGATCGTCTTGTGTCTGCCTCCTTCAAGACTGTCTCGTTTGTTTTCTTTCCTGTACATGAAACTCTTAGCATTCTTCTGAGAAACCACATCTCCGCTGCAGTGATATCGCCTGTGTCAAGCAGAGCAACAGGGGACTTGGCCGATCACAACTCCTCTGACCACCAATGTTCATGGCAGACGGCAGGAACTGAGGGGCGGGGGGCATATTGATTCGCCAGATGTGGTCTGTTAAGAGGACTGCGAATAGCAGAAAAAGAAGACTTCAACACATCGCACATGGACAAAGCTGCAGTGTTTCATGCAAATCTAGTAATACACAGAGAAAGAGAGAGAGAGTTAGGGAGGGAGAGACAGAGACAGAGACAGACAGGCAGACAGACAGACAGGTAGAAAATATAGAGACAGAGAGCGAGCAAGCGAGAGAGACAGACAGAGACAGAGAGAGGCAGAGAGAGAGACAGAGAGACAGACAGACAGAAAGATAGAAAGAGAGAAAGAGAGAGAGAGAGGGAGGAGGGGAGGGGATGGCGGGCATAATAAGAGACACACAGCTTATAGTCTGCTTATTTCTATCATGAGAGAAGAAGGGTATAATTATTATTCTATAGAGACATGTCAATCTTATTCAAACATGATAAAGATGGTTTGAACGAACAATCAATCGATCAGTCACTCAATCAATCACTCAATCACTCACTCAATCAATCACTCACTCACTCACTCACTCACTCACTCACTCACTCAATCAATCAATCAATCACTCAATCACTCAATCAATCAGTCAATCAATCAATCAATCACTCAATCAATCAATCACTCACTCAATCAATCAATCAAATTAACAAACAAACAAACAACAATCAATCAATCAATCAATCAATCAATCAATCAATCAATCAAATTAACAAACAAACAAACAAGCAAACAAACCTCCCAATATCTAACCGTGCCCTGCTAACTTACAGACACAACTACTCACAAAACATGAGGGATTGACAACCGTATCACCCAACAGACTTAATACACA
>CM060313.1:12186923-12189423 GCA_030674185.1 Monoplex corrugatus | reverse complement strand
TACAAAACGTTATGAATGTAATAGAAATAGAAAGCAAAAATACAGGGTTGGAGCTAAATAGCAACAAGACTGAAGTCATGGTAATCAGTCAAAAACAAGAAATCCCCTCAAGCAGAATAACAATAAATGGCATAAATTTGAAACAAGTTGATAAGTTTAATCATCTGGGAACGGTCATCTCACCAGATGGTAGCTGCACATGAGAAATAGCCAGCAGAATCGGCCAAGCCAAAACAACATTCAAGAAAATGAAAAGCATTCTTACCAACAAATGTCTATCAATTAACGTCAGGATGAGAGTTCTTGAATGTTATATAGAACCAATATGTTTTACGATTGTGAGGCGTATGCAGTCAACACAAAAAGTCAGAACAAAATTGAGGCAACTGAAATTGGTTTCTATGAAGAATGGTGAGAGTTCCATGGACAGCAAAGAAAACAAACGAGACAGTCTTGATGGAGGCAGACACAAGAAGATCATCAATACAGAAGATTAGGAAAAGACTAGCAACATTTATAGAACAGTGTATAGGGAAAGGGGAATTAGATGGTCATAACAGGAAAGCTGGAGGGAAACAGAATACTAGGTAGACCCAGGCTGACATCTCCACGCTCGGAATGAATTCCATATGCACTAACGTTACGGGTGCCATGTGATGGTGTTCATGACACAAGCCTTAAGCCTGCACATACATTCATGCTCTTGCCAGGTCCTGAGGTCCTTCTTCGCCTATACAGGATGTGCGCACAGCTCGTAAAAACGCCTTTAGCAAACTTTCCCCTGCAGTCGTGAGGACTAATCAAGTAAACGCAGACAGAGAGTAGAGAGAGAGAGAGAAAGAAAGAGAGGGAGGGAGAGAGAGAGAGAGAGAGACAGACAGACAGACAAACAGACAGAGACAAAAAGAGATAGAGAGAGAAAGAAAGACTGAGAGACACAGACAGACACACACACAGAGACAGACAGACAGACAGAGACACAGAGAGTGACAGACGAACAGACAGACAGAAAGGCAGATAGACAAACACACAGACAGACAGACAGACAGACATAAAGGGAGAGGGAAACAGAGAGACAGAGAAAAAGAGAGACATCCGGACAGACAGAAACATGTACCGATATAAATCAGTACCCTGCTTTACTTCTGTATACTCAATCCGTTTTTCTAACAAACAGAAAAAAAAGACAAAAAAAAAAAAAGACAGGTGACACAGAATGCAGGTGCGGTTCTAAGCAAAACCAAACTTAATTTTTACCATACCTAAAGCCAGATCTTTCAATCTCACGAAGGGATGTCCGATTTCTTTCAACATCCTCGCTCTTTGATAAAACATTTTTTGGATTTCCATATAAACACCATGCAATGAACAGACGAAGGAAAGAAAACTTACAAAAGAGAACTTTCAGCAGAGAAAACTTCGAAGATAACTTTGAATGATGTTAACCCTTAGATTCCTGCATCCTGTCCACCAGCATCTTGAATCGTCAACCATAGTGGCAAAGCAAATACTTAACCCTTTGACTCCCTGACCCTCAGGAAGCTGGTGGATAGGGTGAAGGAGTCAAAGGGTTAATTTTTTTGCAGTTGGTGGATAAGGTGCGGGAATCAAAAGGTTAAAAAATGTCAATGTGGACTATTATATCAAAATCCTATACTGTAAAAGTCTCATCATTGATAAGTTTCTTGTGATATTTCGTGATAAGGTGGGGAGTCAAAGGGTTAAAATACGTCAAGATATACTGTTATCCTCAAATCCTGGATTGTAAGAGTCTTATGGTAAGTTTCTTGTGATATTTCGTTATAAGGTGGGGAGTCAAAGGGTTAAAATACGTCAAGATATACTGTTATCCTCAAATCCTGTACTGTAAGAGTCTTATGATAAGTTTCTTGTGATATTTCATGATAAGGTGTGAAGTCAAAGGGTTAAACTAATGTCAATATATACTGTTATCCTCAAATCCTATACAGTAAATCTTAAGTTTCTTGTGATATTTTATGATAAGGTGTGGAGTCAAAGGGTTAAACTAATGTCAATATATACTGTTATCCTCAAATCCTATACAGTAAATCTTAAGTTTCTTGTGATATTTCATGATAAGGTGTGGAGTCAAAGGGTTAAACTAATGTCAATATATACTGTTATCCTCAAATCCTATACAGTAAATCTTAAGTTTCTTGTGATATTTCATGATAAGGTGTGGAGTCAAAGGGTTAAACTAATGTCAATATATACTGTTATCCTCAAATCCTATACAGTAAATCTTAAGTTTCTTGTGATATTTCATGATAAGGTGTGGAGTCAAAGGGTTAAACTAATGTCAATATATACTGTTATCCTCAAATCCTATACAGTAAATCTTAAGTTTCTTGTGATATTTCATGATAAGGTGTGGAGTCAAAGGGTTAAACTAATGTCAATATATACTGTTATCCTCAAACCTATACAGTAAATCTTAAGTTTCTTGTGATATTTCATGATAAGGTGTGGAGTCAAAGGG
>CM060313.1:12179423-12181923 GCA_030674185.1 Monoplex corrugatus | reverse complement strand
GTCCCCGAAGACATCTCTGACCCCAAGACCTTGCTCTTAAAGGAACCAAACATCTCTGAGAATTCCAGACAAGTAGAGCGTTTATTAAGTCCACCATATAACTTGTTCTGGTGTGCCTCTGGGCTACCTACTCACTCCAGGCGATTCATTAGCAAGTCTGGACGAGAGTTTTGGACAAATGTAGGAAATGTATGCCATATGGAAATTTCACGGGTACATTTGGAATATTGATATGCATTACACAGTTGCTAGACATTTATGTTTTTTGTCTTTGATTAAATGTCGATGTACTTGGGCTTGAATTTGGTAAACACAAAAGAAGTAGATAGCGAAAGTGGATTGTGTAACTTTTTGTGAGGACAGTGCCTTAGGCGAAGAGATTCGCTTTATGTTTGAATGTTCTTAATTCCATGATGGCCGACTGATGTTTATTAGACACACACACATACACACCATACACATACACACACACACATACACACACACACACACACACACACACACACACACACTGCACACACAACCACACACACACACCCACCACACACACCACACACAACCACACAACACACCAAACACACACACACCACACACACACACACACACACACACACACACACACACACACACACATACACACACACACACACACACACACACATTTACACACACAAACACACACACACACACACACACCACAACACACACACACACACACACACACACACACACACACACACATATATATATATATGTCAGATAAATTGATGTCCCCAATGTATAGCTTCATTTTTGAAAGGAAAACAGATCAATTGCAATTAATAAATTTATTAAATTGTTCTTAAACTGTATACAAGTTATCTTCTAAACATTTGAATATCCTTTTACAAGGCACTTTCAGTTGTTGTTTTTTTCCAGCATTGGACAATTACAATATTTGTTTCATGTTATGTATAAATTTGCCATTGAATTTTCATTATGTATTTGCTGTTATCATGCATGACCCAGTAAGGGTTAATGGAACTATTAAACGCTGAAGTTTGAACACTGTTGACACAGTGAATTAAATACCTGATCTAGGAAGTAAGAAATGAAGTGAGGGATCTTTTATTCCTTGCCTGTTCACTCTCGTTATTTTAGACCAAAAAGGGATTGAAGGAAATAAGGAGAACAATCGTGACCTGCCACCACGAAATCAGTTTTAACTAGCATTTGGGGCTTTTTGAGATATACATATCACTGGAAAGTGTACATTCTGCTGATTATGTTGGTACTTGAATAAAGCTTGTACTCAAAAAGATGTAGAAGTTATGTATGTTTAAAGTCTTTAAATGTTATAACGGCCATTTTGAGAAAACGGCCTCTAAAGTTTTTATGTACTCTCCTGCACATTTTCCCAAAAATTTTTTATGTGGTGGCTTTGACCCAGTTTGTTTCTAATTTTAGCTGTCATTATATGAAAGGTGCACCAAAGAGCTTTCTGTCAGTATATTACATGTGGAGGTACTGTACAGGTTACGGTTCATAATAAGAGACAAAAATAGGTACTTTTGGTAGGAAACTGCGTTCTTTCTGCTGCGATCAGTGCATTAAAATACCATTTTAAATTGATTGATTATATTTTTTCAAGAAAAATATTTCTGTGGCGGATAGATTATAGTCTACAGAAATCAATTTTGAGAAAAAAAGTCAAAACACCCCAGATAGACCCTCAGTCATCTTTTCAGCTCCTAGTGCTGTTCCACTGACTGCGAGTTAAGACTGGTTTCGTGGTGGGGGTCACAATTAGATAACAATTTATAGCATTAGCCTTTTACTCCCACACCCTATTAACCAACAGCAAAAACGTAACCGTTTGATTGCTTCACCTATCCATCAGCTTCTTACAGAAAGCTTGTGGATAGGGTGAGGGAATCAAAGGGTTAAGTTTTTGCTTTGCTAGCATGGTTGACAAATGCAGGATGCTGATACACAGGGTGCAGGAGTCATAAAGTGTTAAAATAGCAGTGTTAGATACATATAAAATGACGTGTCGGTGAACCGGATATTTAAAAGAAAAAAAGTGTCCTGTGGAAGGTCAAGGACTGAATTCCTAATGGTTTCAATTTGGATCAGATTAGATTTTATCAATGCCCGGCCCTTGCAGACAAGATTCTATACTCTTAAATTCAATCATCACATCATGAATTGCATATGTGAGCGTGAAGTCGAAAGTAATTAGAACAATAATGGCATTGCTGGTAACAATTCATGCGACAACAATAGCAATGATCGTATTTGAACATTGATAATAACGTCTAGATGTTTATTTCGTTTTTTTTTCTTCTAGAACATTAAGCATATCTATTGATGAAAGGGTTTTATGTTAATTAACCACAATGCAATGATGATCATAACATTTAAATTCTACATACAGAAGAAAGCAGCAACACCATGACTTATTCATTTGAGTCTGACGATGCTTTATTGTAAATGCTCACGATTATCTTTCTCCGAAAAT
>CM060313.1:12166923-12174423 GCA_030674185.1 Monoplex corrugatus | reverse complement strand
CATTCCCAACTCTGCGGGGTTACCATCCCCAAATCTGCGGGGTTACCATTCCCAACTCTGTGGGGTTACCATTCCCTACTCTGTGGGGTTACCATCCCCAACTCTGTGGGGTTACCACTCCCAACTCTGTGGGGTTACCATCCCCAACTCTGTGGAGTTACCATCCCCAACTCTGCGGGGTTACCATCCCCAACTCTGCGGGGTTACCATCCCCAACTCTGCGGGATTACCATCCCCAACTCTGCGGGGTTACCATCCCCAACTCTGTGGGGTTACCATTCCCAACTGTGCAGGGTTACCATTCCCAACTCTGTGGGGTTACCATCCCCAACTCTGTGGGGTTACCATTCCCAACTGTGCAGGGTTACCATTCCCAACTCTGTGGGGTTACCATCCCCAACTCTGTGGGGTTACCATCCCCAACTCTGTGGGGTTACCATTCCCAACTGTGCAGGGTTACCATTCCCAACTGTGCAGGGTTACCATTCCCAACTCTGTGGGGTTACCATTCCCAACTGTGCAGGGTTACCATTCCCAACTGTGCAGGGTTACCATTCCCAACTGTGCAGGGTTACCATTCCCAACTCTGTGGGGTTACCATCCCCAACTCTGTGGGGTTACCATCCCCAACTCTGTGGGGTTACCATTCCCAACTCTGTGGGGTTACCATCCCCAACTATGCAGGGTTACCATTCCCAACTCTGTGGGGTTACCATCCTCAACTATGCAGGGTTACCATTCCCAACTCTGTGGGGTTACCATCCCCAACTCTGTGGGGTTACCATTCCCAACTCTGTGGGGTTACCATCCCCAACTCTGTGGGGTTACCATCCCCAACTATGCAGGGTTACCATTCCCAACTCTGTGGGGTTACCATCCCCAACTCTGTGGGGTTACCATCCCCAACTATGCAGGGTTACCATTCCCAACTCTGTGGGGTTACCATCCCCAACTATGCAGGGTTACCATTCCCAACTCTGTGGGGTTACCATCCCCAACTCTGTGGGGTTACCATTCCCAACTCTGTGGGGTTACCATCCCCAACTATGCAGGGTTACCATTCCCAACTCTGTGGGGTTACCATCCCCAACTATGCAGGGTTACCATCCCCAACTCTGTGGGGTTACCATCCCCAACTCTGTGGAGTTACCATTCCCAACTCTGCGGGGTTACCATTCCCAACTCTGTGGGGTTACCATTCCGAACTCTGCGGGGTTACCATTCCCAACTCGGTGGGGTTACCATTCCCAACTCTGTGGGGTTACCATTCCCAACTCTGTGGGGTTACCATTCCCAACTCTGTGGGGTTACCATTCCCAACTCGGTGGGGTTACCATTCCCAACTCTGTGGGATTACCATTCCCAACTCTGCGGGGTTACCATTCCCAACTCTGCGGGTTTACCATTCCCTACTCTGCGGGAGTACCATTCCCTACTCTGCGGGTTTACCATTCCCTACTCTGCGGGTTTACCATTCCCTACTCTGCGGGTTTACCATTCCCTACTCAGGTCGGATAGATGTATCCGCTACTGGTAACCTGGAACCCAGTACTACCTGTCACAGGGTCGAATTGCTGGCGACTACACCAGCAACCCCACCAGTCCTCTCAGGAGGATGGTGGCTAGAAACCCTGGTGGAAATAAATTAGATCCATCAAAGGGCGCCAGCTCTGGAGAGCTACCCGCGGCCATCTAGCTAAGGGAGTAAACCCTGACAGTAAATCCGGTGTGGGGCCCCTAAGGCGGTTGGATGGCAAACTTTGTCACTTTTCGGCAGCTCCTGCGGCCGCGTTGGCACCAAAACGTAACAGCCCTGCTGTTCCTTTGGATCTGTCAGCGAGGTGGAGAGGGAGGACAAGTTGCATGGGCAACAGCCTGTCTTCCATATTACACTGCCCAGGCTTACATCCGTCCATTTATCCACAAACACTCTGCACCTCCAGCCTCGCTACTAACACTAGTGTCGGCACAATACGGGAAGCAACAGATACCGGTGATAAGTCATTGCTCAACTGGCGTAGAGCTGACGCCAGGGGTTGCTTTTGAAGGTGGGAGAGACCTTCGTGTCTTACTGGACAGCTACCGCCTGCCTAAGCTGGGCAGCCCCCAGTCAGTTAGGTGCTGTCCCGCCACGACCTGCCTTCTTCATTGGGTGCATGAAGATTAGGATAAAATCTGACAAGCAGGTCGTTAATTACCACACCAAACAAAAAGAAAAATTCAAATTCAAGAAACGGATCAGGAAAAGGATCAGCAGTGAAACTGGGCTGTTGGAATGTCCGAACAATGATGCCTGGGCTCTCCCAAGATCTGCAAGACATCAGCGACGCCAGAAAAACCGCCGTCATAAACAGCGAACTAAAGAGGCTCAATGTGGACATTGCCACTCTGCAGGAAACACGGCTGGCTGACTCAGGAACACTAATGGAAAGGGACTACACCTTCTTCTGGCAAGGAAAGAGTTCTGATGCCCCAAGAGAGCACGGAGTAGGCTTTGCAGTTAGGAACAGCCTGCTGAACATGATTGAACCAGGCAGCGGCGGTTCAGAACGACTCTTGACTCTCCGCCTCAACACCACCGAAGGCTATGTCACTCTCATCAGCGTTTATGCCCCAACTCTGTCCGCCTCTCCAGACACCAAGGATGAGTTCTACGAAAATCTTGCATCAACCATAAGGAACATCCCCAGGACAGAACAACTTGTTCTCCAGGGCGACTTCAATGCCAGAGTGGGTGCAGACAATGACTCATGGCCCTTCTGCCTCGGTTCCTTTGGAGTGGGGAAAATGAATGAGAATGGACAGCGACTGCTTGAGTTTTGCGCCTGCCATGAACTGTGCATCGCCAACTCCTTCTTCAAGACGAAGCCTCAGCACAAAGTCTCCTGGAGGCATCCCCGCTCAAAACATTGGCACCAACTGGATTTGATCCTAGTAAGACGTGCCGCTATCAAAAACGTTCTCCACACTCGCTCTTATCACAGCGCAGACTGCGACACAGACCACTCTCTGGTATGTTGCAAGATCAGGCTACAACCAGAGAAGTTCCACTGCTCAAAGAAACAAGGGAACCCTCGCATTGACGTCAGCAAGATGTCTCAGCCAGATCTTGTAGAACAGTTCGCAGGGGCCTTTCAGAGAGAATACGATGCATTGCAGACCAGAGACTCTGCCACTGAGAGATGGGAAACGCTACGAGACACCATGCACCGCATTGCTATGGCCACCATTGGGAAGAAAACTGTGAAGTCCCACGACTGGTTTGAGGCCAAATCATCAGAGATGACTCCCACTGTTGAGGTCAAGCGTGCCGCACTCACCAAGTATAAGCGGTCACCCAGTGAAAAGAACCTGCAAATCCTCAGGGCTGCCAGAAGTAAGGTTCAGCTTAACGCCAGGCGCTGCGCAAACGAGTACTGGACAGAGCTCAGCGAAGAGATACAGAGTGCTGCTGAAGGAGGCAACATCCGAGGAATGTATGATGGCATCAAGAAGGCACTGGGACCAACACAGAGCAAGATCGCCCCCCTCAAATCCTCCACTGGGGAAGTAATCAGCAATCCTAGCCAACAGATGGAAAGATGGGCGGAACACTACTCCGACCTCTACTCCACACAGAACATGGTGTCCCCCTTAGCCCTCGATGCCATCAAGTGCATGTCGGTAATGGAAGAACTTGACGCAGAGCCAACTGCGGACGAACTCAGCAAGGCCATTGATAGCCTGGCATCAGGGAAGGCACCTGGCAACGACGGAATTCCCCCAGACCTCATCAAGCACTGCAAGACTTCTCTTCTGCACCCTTTGCACGCAGTTCTCTGTCAGTGTTGGAATGAGGGAGCTGTACCACAGGACATGAGGGACGTCAAGATCGTCACCCTGTACAAAAACAAGGGCGAAAGGAGCGACTGCAACAACTACAGAGGTATCTCGCTCCTCAACATTGTTGGCAAAGTCTATGCTCGGGTCCTCCTAATCCGCCTGCAGAAACTGGCTGAACGCGTCTACCCGGAATCACAGTGTGGTTTTCGAGCAGAGAGATCCACGGTAGACATGGTCTTCTCCCTTCGCCAAATCCAGGAGAAGTGCAGAGAGCAGCGGATGCCCCTGTATTTGGCATTCATTGACCTCACCAAGGCCTTTGACCTAGTCAGCAGAGATGGCCTTTTCAGGGCTCTCCGAAAAATCGGCTGCCCCCCAAACTGCACAGCTTAATTGAGTCCTTCCACTCAAACATGAAAGGGATGGTGCAGTTCAACGGAAACCTCTCCAAGCCCATCGACGTACGCAGCGGTGTGAAACAAGGCTGTGTCCTGGCCCCAACCCTCTTTGGAATCTTCTTCGCTCTCCTCCTGAGGCATGCGTTCAGCACAGCGCAAGAAGGGATCCACCTGCGGACCAGATCAGATGGCAGGCTCTTCAACCTCGCCCGCCTCAGAGCAAGGACAAAGGTCCGTGAAGCCCTCATCAGAGACATGCTATTTGCTGACGATGCCGCAGTTGTGACCCATACTCAGCGGGACTTGCAGTCACTAATGGACCGCTTCTCCCAGGCCTGCAAAGATTTTGGTCTGACCATCAGTCTTAAGAAGACAAACGTCCTGGGCCAAGACACGCCATCTCCACCAGCCATCACCATTGATGACTACGAGCTTGAAGCCATCCATCAATTCACATATCTTGGGTCCACCATCACCGATAACCTCTCCCTTGACACAGAGGTCGACAAGATGATCGGGAAGGCAGCCACAACACTAGCCCGCCTCACACAAAGGGTGTGGACAAATCCTAAGCTGACCACAAAGACAAAGATGGCTGTATACAACGCCTGTGTCCTCAGCACCTTGCTGTATGGCAGCGAGGCGTGGACCACGCATGCTCATCAGGAGAAAAGGCTCAATACCTTCCAACTGAGAAGCCTACGGTGCATACTTGGCATTTCCTGGCAAGACAAGGTGACCAACACCGAAGTTCTAACCTGCGCTGGCCTCCCAACCATGCATATCATGCTGAGACAGCGTCGGCTGCGCTGGTTGGGCCACGTTCGCCGCATGGAAGATGGTCGCATCCCAAAAGACATCCTTTATGGTGAGCTTGCCACAGGGCAGAGAAACATTGGCCGCCCACAGCTGAGATACAAAGACGTTTGCAAGCGTGACATGAAGGCGCTTGAGATCAACACTGAGTCCTGGGAGGACCTCGCAGACGACCGCAACAGCTGGAGAACTACTCTCAAGAAACAGCTGCGGATTGGTGAGGACAAACTGTCAGCTACTGCAGCAGAAAAGCGAGTTCGCAGAAAAGGGATGACAGCCAACAGACCAACATCAGCATACACATGCGACCGCTGCGACAGAGACTGCCTCTCTCGCATTGGTCTGTACAGTCACAGGCGACGCTGCTTGGACCAAGCAGACAGCCCATCTAGACATTAGAACGGATGTACTTTGTCCATGGTCAGTCATGAACGAAGGAGGCCTACTACTCTGCGGGTTTACCATTCCCAACTCTGCGGGTTTACCATTCCCTACTCTGCGGGTTTACCATTCCCTACTCTGCGGGTTTACCATTCCCAACTCTGCGGTTTTACCATTCCCAACTCTGCGGGTTTACCATTCCCTACTCTGCGGTTTTACCATTCCCAACTCTGCGGGTTTACCATTCCCTACTCTGCGGGTTTACCATTCCCTACTCTGCGGGGCTACCATCACCAGCTCTGCGGGTCGCAGATGGCCGATGGTTTTCAGATACTGAGGTTAGCAGTGAAACAGGCCAAGGTTACCAGGACGTAAAAGCAATCATTTACTGACTGGTAATGTTGTTTCCATCAAAACGAAAAGGGATGGCAGTCAGCAAGGCCATCGTCATCATCGTCATCATCATCATCATCATCATCATCATCACACATCATCATCATCATCATCATCTCATCGTCATCTCAACATCATCATCATCATCACATCATCATCATCATCATCATCATCATCATCATCATCATCATCATCATCATCATCATCATCATCATCATCATCATCATCATCATCATCATCTCATCATCATCATCATCATCATCATCATCATCATCATCATACGTGCCCTGCTGCATGGCGTTGGCGATCATGGCCCTCCATAATTATGCATCTATCCCTTGTTGTCGAAAGCACATCTTCCACCCTCTCTGTCCTCAGCCACACTGCAAGTCCGTCTGTTATTTTCTCCCCGGGTCTACCTGGTGTTCTCTTTCTCTCCAGCTTTCCCGTTGTGACCAGGTGCTCTAATTCCCCTTTCCTCAAAAAATGGCCTATAAAAGGGTCCTTCGCCATAACAGGCCGGCAAGAACCGGTAAAATAATGACCACAGTCATTGTCACATGTGGCATGACGGTGAAGACAGCGTACTTGGAAGAGTGGCAGAATGGTTCAGATTTCTCTGCCAATAACTAAACTCGAGGTTCCAGGGAGAAGAGTGGCAGAATGGTTCAGACGTTCGTCTGCCAATCACTAAACTCGAGGTTCCAGGGTTCGCTTCCCATAGAGGCCTCAACTTTTCTCCTCAGTTTGACCGGAAAATCGAACTGGACGTCTAGTCCTTTGGAAGGGGACGAGAAACGAATCGGACCCGTGTGCCTTCTGGCTGCGCACGCTAAAGATCCCATGGCAGTTGAAAATCGTGAAGAGCAGGGCATTGCCCGTCTGCCGTGGTATAAACATTGGAGAGATAAGTTGATTTCCCAGGTCCCGCCCCTTGAAGACCACTTAGCCTTCTTGCCTTTCAGTAGTCTTGGTTAAAAAAAATGAATATGAATATGAATTTGAAGCGAGGGAGAGGGGATGGGCGCCACCCTCGTAGTGCTGGCCCCGGGAAAAGTTGAGGTCTCTGCCACCTCACTCCCCTACTACCCCAGGGTTATGGGACTATCTAGGAAGGACCTCAGAACCTGGCCAGCTCCTGGGTTTATGTGCAAGCTTAATGTTTATGCCATGGTGCATCTGGAATTCATTCCGAGCGCGAAGACGTCATTTTGAGAAACTGAAATTGAAACTGAAACTGAAATTGAACTTACTGAGAAAGAGCTTAAACTTAAAAGCTAACAAGCCAGAGTTAAGAGTTTCAAATGTATAAAATATCATGATGTATATTCTGTATGCTATACGGAGTTCATATGTCAACATTGTCTTTGCATATGTGTATACTTTTTTTTTGTTTTTGTTTGTTTGTCATTTTTCGTTGTTACATTGTGTGTTAGATGTCCGTTTGTTGTGAAGCAAAAAACAACAACAACAAAACAAAACAAAAAACAAACAAACAAACAAACAAACAAATAAAAAAACAAACAAACAAAAAGTTTAAAAAGCAGAGTTGAGAGTTGAGAGTTCAGAGTTTAAAAAAAAAACATAAATCCAATTTAAAAATCCACGTTTGTTTTTTCCTAACAATGATTTCCACAACTACTCCTTTCCCTCATTTTATAAAAGATCTGTTTGTAAAAATTTAATATCA
>CM060313.1:12156923-12159423 GCA_030674185.1 Monoplex corrugatus | reverse complement strand
TGTTGCCTTGCCTTGCCTTGTCTTGTGTTGTGTTGCCTTGCCTTGCCTTGTCTTGTGTTGTGTTGCTTGCCTTGCCTTGCTTGTCTTGTGTTGTGTTGCCTTGCCTTGCCTTGTCCTTGTGTTGTGTTGCCTTGCCTTGCCTTGTCTTGTGTTGTGTTGCCTTGTCCTTGTGCCTTGTCTTGTGTTGTGTTGCCTCTTGCCTTCTTGTGTTGTTCTGTGTTGCTGCCTTGCCTTGTTGTGTTGCTTGCTTGCCTTGTGTTGTGTTGTGTTGCCTTGCCCTTGCCTTGTCTTGTGTTGTGTTGCCTTGTCTTGTGTTGCTTGCTTGCTTGCCTTGTTGTGTTGTGTTGCCTTGCCTTGCCTTGTCTTGTGTTGTGTTGCCTTGCCTTGCTTGTCTTGTGTTGTTGCCTTGTCCTTGTGTTGCCTTATTCCGTTGCCTTGCCTTGCCTTGCCTTGCTTGTTGCCTTGCCTTGCCTTGCCTTGTGTTGTGTTGCCTTGCCTTGCCTTGCCTTGTGTGTTGCCTTGCCTTGCCTTGCCTTGCCTTGCCTTGTTTTGTGTTGTGTTGCCTTGCCTTGCCTTGTCTTGTGTTGTGTTGCCTTGCCTTGCCTTGCTTGTGTTGTGTTGCCTTGCCTTGCCTTGTCTTGTGTTGTGTTGCCTTGCCTTGTCTTGTTTGCCTTGCCTGCTTGTTGTTGCCTTGCCTTGCCTTGTCTTGTGTTGTGTTGCCTTGCCTTGCCTTGCTTGTGTTGTTGCCTTGTCTTGTGTGCCTTGCTTGTGTGTGTGTTGCCTTGCCTTGTGCTTGTCTTGTGTTGTGTTGCCTTGCCTTGCCTTGTCTTGTGTTGTGTTGCCTTGCCTTGTCTTGTGTTGTGTTGCCTTGCCTTGTCTTGTGTTGTGTTGCCTTGCCTTGCCTTGTTGTCTTGTGTTGTGTTGCCTTGTCTTTGTTGTTTGTGTTGTGTTTGTTGTGTTGTTTGTGTTGTGTTGCCTTGCCTTGTCTTGTGTTGTGTTGCCTTGCCTTGTCTTGTTGTTGTGTTGTGTTGCCTTGCCTTGCCTTGCCTTGTGTTGTCTTGTTTGTGTTGTGTTGCCTTGCCTTGCCTTGTCTTGTTTGTCTTGTGTTGTGTTGCCTTGCCTTGTGTTGTCTTGTGTTGTGTTGCCTTGCTTGTGTTGCCTTGTGCCTTGTGTTGCCTTTGCCTTGCCTTGTCTTGTGTTGTGTTGCCTTGCCTTGCCTTGTCTTGTGTTGTGTTGCCTTGCCTTGTCTTGTGTTGCCTTGCCTTGCCTTGCCTTGCCTTGCCTTGCCTTGTCTTGTGTTGCCTTGCCTTGCCTTGCCTTGCCTTGCCTTGTGTTGTGTTGCCTTGCCTTGTCTTGTGTTGTGTTGCCTTGCCTTGTCTTGCCTTGTCTTGTGTTGTGTTGCCTTGCCTTGTCTTGTGTTGTGTTGCCTTGCCTTGTCTTGCCTTGTCTTGTGTTGTCTTGCCTTGCCTTGTCTTGTGTTGTGTTGCCTTGGCCTTGTCTTGCCTTGTCTTGTGTTGTGTTGCCTTGCCTTGTCTTGTGTTGTGTTTGCCTTGCCTTGTCTTGCCTTGTCTTGTGTTGTGTTGCCTTGCCTTGCCTTGCCTTGTCTTGTGTTGTGTGTTGCCTTGCCTTGCCTTGCTTGCCTTGCCTTGTGTTGTGTTGTGTTGCCTTGCCTTGTCTTGTGTTGCCTTGCCTTGTCTTGTGTTGTGTTTGCCTTGCCTTGCCTTGCCTTGTGTTGTGTTGTGTTGCCTTGCCTTGTCTTGTGTTGCCTTGTGTTGTGTTGTGTTGCCTTGCCTTGCCTTGCCTTGCCTTGTGTTGTGTTTGGCCTTGCCTTGCCTTGTCTTGTGTTGCCTTGCCTTGCCTTGCCTTGCCTTGCCTTGTCTTGTGTTGTGTTGCCTTGCCTTGCCTTGCCTTGCCTTGCCTTGTGTTGTGTTGTGTTGTGTTGCCTTGTCTTGCCTTGCCTTGTCTTGTGTTGTGTTGTGTTGTGTTGCCTTGTCTTGTGTTGCCTTTCCTTGTCTTGCCTTGCCTTGCCTTGCCTTGCCTTGCCTTGCCTTGCCTTGTCTTGTCTCGTCTTGTCTTGCCTTGCCTTGCCTTGTCTTGTCTTACCTTGTCTTGTCTTGCTTTGCTTTGCCTTGTCTTGTGTTGACTTGCCTTGTCTTGTCTTGCCTTGCCTTGCCTTGTCTCGTCTTGTCTTGCCTTGCCTTGCCTTGCCTTGCCTTGTCTTGTCTTTCCTTGCCTTGTCTTGCCTTGTCTTGTCTCGTCTTGCCTTGCCTTGCCTTGCCTTGTCTTGTCTTGTCTTGCCTTGCCTTGTCTTGTCTTGCTTTGCCTTGCCTTGCCTTGCCTTGCCTTGCCTTGCATTGCCTTGCTTCGCCTTGGATTTTTTTTCTTTTTTAAAATTCTTGTCTTGTCTTGTCCTGTCTTGGTTTGTCTTGTAACATCAAATACACATTCTGGTTCTGCTTTTATGTTGTGTTCTCGTTCCTATTTGCTTGAGCGCTCGGCA
>CM060313.1:12149423-12151923 GCA_030674185.1 Monoplex corrugatus | reverse complement strand
AAATTTCCTGTGGCAGACATTGAAGTCTCAACCCCCTATTTCACAGGAACACTTCTGGCCTGTGTCATTAAAGACCCTGTCACTGATTTAATTCTAGGTAACTTACCTGGGGCGGCAACTATGCACGGAGGTCACAGAGGATCATTTGTTCCATGTAATGTATCCACTAGACGACAGGTACGTACTTTCCATTGTGGATGTAGCCACTTGCAATCCCAAAGCCATACCACTCAAAAATATGGACACAATCTTGGTCGCAGAAGAGTTGGTAACCGTTATCAATTGCATGGGTTTGCTAAGGAAAGTCCTCTGAGATTGTGGGACACAGTCCACTCCAGATGTAATGAAAGAAATATGCACATTTCCTCTCGAGGGAATGGGTAGCTGACATACATGTATGATTTAGCATCATAGTTCACTGGTGTTGATTTTGACATACGAATGCAGTTGCGTCAGACTTCTGTTCATACCTAAGAATGTGAGAAATAATTTTTTGTTTTCTTATGGGTGTGAATGTGTTGGTTACTGGTTCGTGTTGTATCCTAATGATAAATATAGAATTCTCATGTAGACAAAGAGTGTGATGCTTTTTGTATTAAAGTTATGAGAGTTAAGACATTTTTATCTGTGTGACTTGAGGAGGCACAGGTTTTGTGCCCATGGTTTGTTTGGGATGTAACCTGATCAATTTATTGTCCATTATGATTGCGATTGTATGGCATTCAAGATTTTGGAGTTAGTTGTGAGTGCTGCTGGCACTTTGATGATATTGTCCATTTTGCTCCTTTTTCAGAGTATGTCCAGTTGATTCTATTATTTTTCTTTGATTTTGTACAAACCTAGTGAGGTTTGTTTGGTACTTAATGTGTGAATGGATCATTGCAGAAAATACATGTTTCATTCTGTTCTGAAAAAACACATCTTAAGATTTGATGATTTTGGAGTGCAATTATGAATGAATTTTTGAAATATCATTTCTGGAAGGGAATTGTGAATTTCTGATTAACTGTTTGATATTTTCTTCATGGTGATACTATATAGGTTTTATCTATTTACCAGAAGCAAATACTTCGTAATCAATCGTTTTGTACTTGGTTGTTTGGTGCTGGTTAAGAAGTACTTAGTATCTTGGCTGTCGTAATTATAAAACAATGTCTTTTTATCTTTTGCTAATTCTGAATTATTTGTCAGCTGAGTTTCGAAAATTTTTCTGGTCTTTGACCAAAAAAATTTTTTCCCTGGGATGGGGGGTGTCATGTGCGCAGGTGGTGCGTGCTCTTAATTTTTGTGTCGTGTGCATGGGTAATGTATGCATGAGTTTTATGTTGCGTGCGGAAGGAAATTTTGTGTGTGCATGTGTGGGAGAATTGAGTTTTCGAAAAACAGCTCACCCAAGTAAAAAAACAAAAAGGGGGAATAGGTTTTTGGGAGGGAGTCGAAAAAGAATCCGCCAAGAGGAAGGTGTCTCGACAACAACCGCCTATAGAATGGAGAAGGAGAAGAACAAGAACAAGAACAAGAAGAACACGGAAAAGTTATGAAGAAAAGAAGGCGAAACAAATAAAAAGAGAAGAAAGAAAGAATTAGATAAAGGAGAAGAAGAAGAAGAAGAAAACGGAAAAAGATGAAGAAAAAGGCGAAAAAAGGTAAGAAAAAAGGAAGAGAAAAGGAGACGAGAAGAAGAAAGAAAGAAAAGGAGAATAAGAAGGAAACGAGGAAAGGAGACGAAGGGAGGAAAAACGAAGGAGAGAGAAAAGAGTATGAAGGGCGGGGTGAGGATGTGAGTGAATGTGTATGAGGAGGTGAAGATAGAAAAAAATGTAAAAAAAGGAAATCGCAGTGTATGCGGAGGAAGGAGTGCGGCTGTGCGGACGGAGAATGATGCATGGTTTGAGGTGCGTGAATATGTAACAAAAAGCAGACAATACAAAGCGCGAGAACAACAAGACGAAACAACAAAGACTATCTCGCGTCATTAGTCCTTTGGCTATGATCAAGTCTCTCGTCTCGTACGGCCACTTTCGGTGAAGGCGTGACAATGTCCAACCTCCACCTCCTCACCACCATCACACCTCTCATTTCTCCACCACTCCTCCACCACCACACCTCCTCCACCTCCTCACCTCCCACCACCTCACTCCTCCACCTCCTCCACCACCTCCACCACCTCCTCCACACCTCCTCCACCCCTCCACCACCTCCACCCTCCACACCTCCTCCACCTCCTCCACCACCTCCACCACCTCCTCCACCTCCACCACCTCTCTCCACCACCTCCCACCTCCTCCCACCACTCCTCCTCCACCACCTCCACACCTCCTCCACCTCCTCCACACCACCCCTCCTCTCACCTCCTCCACCTCTCCACCTCCTCCCACCTCCTCCACCTCACCACCTCCTCCACCTCCTCCACCACCACCTCCTCCACCTCCTCACCTCCTCCACCAACCTCCTCCACCTCCCCACCTCCTCCACCTCCACTCCACCACCACCCTCCACC
>CM060313.1:12136923-12144423 GCA_030674185.1 Monoplex corrugatus | reverse complement strand
CCATGATCGCCAACGCCATACGGCAGAGCACAATAACGATGGGTGGGCAGAATCCTTATCAAGTTGGGTCAGACCAGTCACTGATGAATTCCAGAAAAAAGAAGGATCCTACAGCGGTGCCGGACCTCCTCTGTTGGGTATCCCACAGCCGCTTGACGTCTATGGCTACTGGGCGCCGCCTGAATTAATTTTGGGTTAGTGATGTGTTGCGGAACCAGATTCATCGACGTGAGCTCAACGTCACTGAGTGGTACAGAAATTAGAACAAAGGAAAAAAGTCAATAGATGAATAATCATCATCAGTCCCGTAGTCTGGTTGACCGTTGGGGCACCACTGAAGATTTTGCAACCAACTTCCTCCACTCCTCACGGTCCTCAGCTTTCCGCAGAATGATATTCCATTCAAGGCCAGTCCACTCTCTGATATTGTCTTCCCATCTTTTTCTCTGTCTGCCTCTTCGTCTCCTTCCCTGAACTGTTCCCTGCAAGACAGTCTTGGCCAGTCCAGATGATTGTGTGACGTGCCCGTACCACCTCAGTTTGCGTCTTTTCACTGAGGTCAGGAGGTCTTCATACGGCCCGATGGCGTTTTCGATTCGGGTTTTCACTTCCTTATTGGTTATATGATCTTTGTACGAGATACCAAGGAGTTTGCGGAAGCATCTCATCTCCATTGCCTGTATCCTTCTTTCAATGTCTGCTGTTATGGTCCATGTTTCGCATGCATACAAAAATATTGATATGACCAGGGAACGCATCAGTCTGATCTTGGAGCCGATTGCGATAGATGAATATAAACACATCAATAAATGAAAGACAGATAATTGACTAGATTTAAAAAAAGCCTACTCTATTCTCGGAATTAGAGGAAAAGAAAATAGGGATTAAGTAAATCATAGGATAAATAAATGAAAAATAGATAGATAATAAACAAATGAATGAATAAATGAATAATAAATGAATAAAAAAAATAAATGAATAGATAAATAAATAAATAAATAAATAAATAAATAAATGAAACAAATGAATGAAATAGATAAACAATTAAACAAACAAATAAATAAATAAATAAATAAATGATATTAAAAAACAAACAAATAAATACATGTGCCTACTCTATCCTCAGATATAGAACTGAGGACAAAACTACATTATATGAGTCAATAGATACATAAATAGATAAATAAATGAAAAATAAATACACAATAACCAAATGATAAATGAATAAACCGGATGAAAAAAAATGACTATTCTAAATTACAACAATAGAAAAAAATATGAAAAAAATCAATAGATACATAAAAGAAGAATACATATTTGATAAATAGATGAATAAATAAATATACTGATAAATTAAACAAAATTAAAAATCTATTCTCTTATCTGAAGCACGCATATGCGAGTGGGCGCTCCCTGGCTGTACGAGCGCAGAGGCGCAGACACGCACGCACGTAGTTTTGAGAATAAAACATTGTTGTGTTATACAGATAGCAATGCACCGCATGCTGTTAGAGCGTAATTATCGTATCGCCGGCTGTTATATTATATCGTGGTGTATTATATTATTGTATCCGTTGCGTTGTTATTCATTGTTTTGTATTATGATATATTCTAATAATAATGGTCCTAATGATAGTAATAACAATATTACTAATGATAATGATAAGAAGAAAAAGAAGAAAAAAGAAGAACAAAAAGAAGAAGAAGAAGAAGAAGAAGAAGAAGAAAGAAGAAGAGAAGAAAGAGAAGAAGAAGAAGAAGAAGAAGAAGAAGAAGAAGAAGAAGAAGGAAAAGAAGAAGAATGCAAAGAAGAAGAAGAAGAAGAAGAATGCGAAGAAGAAGAAGAAGAAGAATGCGAAGAAGAAGAAAAGAAGAAGAAGAAGAACAAGAAGAAGAAGAACAAGAAGAACAAGAAGAAGAACAAGAAGAACAAGAAGAACAAGAAGAACAAGAAGAAGAAAAATTACTATTACTACTATGGCTGGCAATGCAGGCTGTTGATGAACAGGGTGCGGGAATCAAAGGGTTAAGTTTTTGCTTTGCTAGCAAGACTGGCAATGCAGGCAGCTGGTGAACACGGTGCTGAAGGCAAAGGGTTAACTGTAATTGGAAGTGCCAAAGGGTGGGCTGGTATCACACTGTATCGTGATCATTGCAATGCATCGTCTTTGTATCGTGTGTCATGTCATATTGACCTTGCCTGCACGTATGGTAACGTTGTTTGTAGTCATCCAATACAAGTGCGACGACCGACTGCGTTCAAGCAAACAGGAAACAGAAAAAAACACGAAAATAGAACCAGAACGCGTATTTAATACAACCAGATAAGACAGGCGCAAAGTTTGGGCCAGCAAGAATTTGTCATACGTGAAGTTTTAGTCTTTTTCTCCTATTTTGTTGTTGTTGTTGTTGTTTGTTCGTTTGTGATTTTACGTTTACACTTGAAAAAGACCAGCTGGCCGAAAATTTGCACCTGTCTTGTCTGGTTGTATCAAATACGCGTTGTGATTCTATTTTGGTTGTTCGTTTTTTAGTCTTCGCTTCGGGGGTCTCTAAGTCATGATTTGACTTACGACGAGAGCAGAGCGCTGATGGATCTACCCGGGTGCCACGAATTAAAGAAGAATCGTGAGTCCCTTTCGGTTTTTACAGTTCAAGGAAAGAACGCACGGTGAGCGCCTCACTCGTCAGCCGTTTTCTGGTAAAATACGGTTGGGAAAAATCAGCTGAATATTTTGACAGCAGACTGCAAGAAAGACAGTGAACCTGTTGCCATAGTGAAGCGTGTTGTGTTGATGGTGGTTTGGTTTTTCCTCTCTCCTTTATTCCCTTTCTTTTTACTTTATAACTGGAATCCAGTAGATGAGAGATAGATTTCGTTGACGCTGCTAGCTAGCGTACTCGTTAGAGATGCTTTCCTCCCTGTATCGATTACTACGAGCAAGGAACAGACATGTCAAGTCTTACACAGCGAGCTGTTTGGCCTGTACTGCAGTCAGTATATTGTCACTGAGCTCTTTGTCTTATTTAGTTTTTTTTCATTCTTCTTTGCTCGCTCGTTTCTGAACCGCGACTTCGACAGACTTCGGTAGTATTGTTACAACCCTAACCTTCCTGTCCCTGCAGTGTCTCCTTACAAACGTTGAGCATTTCGTATTCATATTCATAATCATAATCATAATCATAACCATAAACATAATTATGTTCATATTCATATTCACATTCATATTCATATTCATATTCGCATTCATATTCGTATTCATATTCATATTCACATTCACATTCATATTCATATTCATATTCACATTCACATTCATATTCATATTCATATCCATATTCACATTCATATTCATATTCACATTCACATTCATATTCATATTCATATTCACATTCATATTCATATCCATATTCACATTCATATTCACATTCATATTCATATTCACATTCATACTCATATTCATATTCACATTCACATTCATATTCATATCAATTCATATTCACATTCAAATTCATATTCACATTCATATTCATATTCACATTGATATTCATATTCACATTCATATTCATATCCATATTCACATTCATATTCAATTCATATTTGCATTCATATTCATATTCACATTCATATTCATATCCATATTCACATTCATATTCATATTCATATTTGCATTCATATTCATATTCACATTTATATTCATATTCATATTCATATCCATATTCACATTCACATTCATATTCATATTCGCATTCACATTCACATTCATATTCATATTCACATTCATATTCATATCCATATTCACATTCATATTCATATTCATATTCATATTCACATTCACATTCACATTCACATTGCTCTCCCCTTTGAGGGCGCGTCTGTGTAGTGCAGCACCACCTTTTTTTTTTTTTTTTATTTTTTTTTTTTACAAAGACTTCAGAAAGGCAAGAAGGCTAATTCGCCTTCAAGGGAAGGAGCCTGGGAATTCAACTTATCTCTCCAATGTTTAATACCAGGGCAGCCGGGCAAATGTCATGTTCTTCACGATTTTCAACTGCCGTGGGATCGTTAGCGTGAGCAGGCCAGCATTACATGAATCTGACTCATTTTCCGTCCCCTTCTGAAGAGCTAACTAAACGTGCAGTTTGATTTTCCGATCAAAGTAAAGAGAAAAAATAGACGCCGCACCGGGAAACGAAACCTAAAACCTTGAGTTTAGTTATTGGCAGACACGAACATCTGAGCCATTCTGCCACTGTTCTCCCTGCTAGAGTTTCACACGAAGACAACGATGACAATGATTGATCTCACTGAGGTGAAGGTCAGAACTGTTCTGTGTGTGCTTGTAAAGTTTCTCTGGTATCTTCTCCTACTCCTTTCCTCCTTCCACCCCCCCCCCCCCCCTGTGTATGTATCCTTTCTTACTTACAAACAAAGATTAAGAAATTTCTTAAAGTATTTCAGTCTCTTTCCCACTCAATTTCTCCCCTATCCCCTCCTCAGCTGTACACATACAGTGACACACACACACACACACACACACACACACACACACACACACACACACACACACACACACACACACACACACACACACATTCTTACATACACACACGCGCACAGCAACACACACGCACGCATACACACACACGTACACACACACACGCACACGTACACACACACACACACACACACACACACACACACACACGTACGCACGCACACACACGCAGCAATATATAAACACAGTATGCCTCTTTATTCATATGAACAATCTGTTAAATCTTTTTTCATTACATAAGTCAGTGTTTAAATTTTTAATATTCTGTGGTTTCTTATATGTCTTCTTACTTGTATAGCTTTTAATGTTGTTGTTATCTTATTGTGTATGTAATTGTGAACATTTGTCATCACCATTTGCCTTTTTTTGCGAAATGTAAAGCGCTGGTGAGCATGTTTTTATATGGAATATGCGCTATACAAATAAACATTATTATTATTATTATCCTTTCTTCGCTCCCTTTCTCCCCCTCTTTCCCCACATGCATGTCTCCTCCCGTTTTTCTCTCAGCGTCATTGCTTGGTTTTCCCCCTCCCCCCCCCCGTCCCCTCCCCCTTCCCACGTTCATATGGAAAGCTGTTCCTTGGTTGTCTCTGTCTCTGTCCAGCCCTCATCTCACACACCTTTGCCTAGGTGCTTCAGAAAGAAAGAAAGAAATTGGAAAAGGTTAAAAAAAAAAAAAAAAAAAGAAAACGGAAGGAACAAGAAAAGACAGAAGAGAGAAAGGAATGAAGAAAGAAAGGAATAAAGGAAGAAAGGAGCGAAGGAAGGAAGAAGAAGAAATACCAGTCGCCGTGGTGTAGTGTTAACGCAACGGACTACTGACTGGAAGGTTGTGGGTTCGAAAACCCATCAGTACCTTCAAAAATCATCGTGGGATTTTTCGGCTCTAACCGACTCCTACCTAGAGTTGGGGCGTGCTATGGGCTCACTGGGAAGACTGGGACCACACAGTCGAGTCTCATCCGCTTCACGGATGCGTCATTGAGGGTGTTGCTCAAATCTTCTGACCAATACCGCAGGTATCTGTACCTCTCGGGCCTGGTTGAAGCCAGGATATATTATGATAGTAAGCGTAGAGTACAGCCCTGTCACGCAGTCTCAATCCTAAATGGAACTCCATAGCATGATGATTGTCATCCTCATCGACATCATCATCATCGCATAATAAAAACTGTTTTAGCTTCTGTAGCCATTAAAGGGGCGTAGAAAATAAGATGGGGGAAGAAAAAAAAAAAAAAAGGTGAGCACTAAGGAACCTCCCTGAGTGCAATGATCCTGAAAAAAAAATGAAAAAAAAGGAAGAAGAAGAAAGGGACGTAGGTAGAAAGGAAGGAAGAAAGGCAAACAAGAAAGAATTAAGACAGAAAGGAATGGGAAAAAAAGCAAAGAAAGAAGAAAGAAAGAAAGAAAGAAAGAAAGAAAGAAAGAAGGCAGAAAATACGGGAAAGAACAGGAAAAAGAAATGAAAAAAGGGAGGAAGAAAAGAAAAAGAAAAGAAGGAATTAAGAGGGCAAAGAAGTGAAAGAAGGAAGGAAGGAAAGAAAGAAGTTAGAAAAGAAGAAGAGATGAGGTAATGAAGTAAGGAAGGAAAGAGGAAAAAAAGAAGAATAAATGACAGAAAGGGACAAATGAAAAAAAAGGAAGAAAAGATGGAAACAAAGACCTAAATGGAAGCAAGAAAAGAAGGAAGGAAGAAAGGAAATAAAGAACGAAAGAAAGAAAAAAAGAAAGCAAGGTGGGGAGGACGAAAAGAAGAAATAAACGAAATAAGAAAGGAAGATAGAATGAAAGAAGAAAGAAAGAAATGATTGAAAGAAGGCAGAAATGAAAGCAAAAAAGAAAGAACGAAAGAAAGGTAGAAAAGAAGGAAAGAAGATAAAGAAGGAAGAAAGAAATGAAAGGTTAAAAGTGAGGAAGACAAACAGGAAGGAAGAAAGATAGGAAAGAAAGAAGGAAGACTGGAAGGAAAGAAGGAAGACTGGAAGGAAAGAAGGAAGACTGGAAGGAAAGAAGGAAGAATGGAAGGACAGAGGAAGACTGAAAGGAAAGAAGGAAGACTGGAAAGAAAAAGAAAGACTGGAAGGAAAGAAGGAAAACTGGAAGGACAGAAGGAAGACCAGAAGGAAAGAAGGAAGACTGGAAGGAAAGAAGGAAGACCAGAAGGAAAGAAGGAAAACTGGAAGGAAAGAAGGAAGACTGGAAGGAAAGAAGGAAGACTGGAACGACAGAAGGAAGACCAGAAGGAAAGAAAAAAGACTGGAAGGAAAGAAGGAAGACTGGAAGGAAAGAAGGAAGACCAAAAGGAAAGAAGGAAGACTGGAAGGACAGAAGGAAAACCAGAAGGAAAGAAGGAAGACTGGAAGGAAAGAAGGAAGACCAGAAGGAAATATGGAAGACCAGGAGGAAAGAAGGAAGACTGGAAGGAAAGAAGGAAGACTGGAAGGACAGAAGAAAAGGACGAAGAAGGAAAGAAGGGAAGAACGAGGAGGAAGAAGAAGGAAGACTGGAAGGAAAGAAGGAAGACTGGAAGGAAAGAAGGAAGACTGGAAGGACAGAAGGTAGACTGGAAGGAAAGAAGGAAGACCAAGAGAAGGAAGACAGGGAAAGGAAACTGGAAGGACAGAAGAAAGACAGAAGGAAAGAAGGAAGACCAGGAGGAAAGAAGGAAGACTGGAAGGAAGAAGGAAGATGGAAGGAAAGAAGGAAGACCAGGAGGAAAGAAGGAAGACTGGAAGGAAAGAAGGAAGACTGGAAGGAAAGAAGGAAGACTGGAAGGAAAGAAGGAAGACTAGAAGGAAGAAGGAAGACTGGAAGGAAAGAAGGAAGACTGGAAGGAAGAAGGAAGACCGGAGAAGGAGAAAGAAAGAAGACTGGAAGGAAAGAAGAAGAGAAGACTGGAAGGACAGAAGGAAGACCAGAAGGAAAGAAGGAAGACCAGGGA
>CM060313.1:12129423-12131923 GCA_030674185.1 Monoplex corrugatus | reverse complement strand
AAACATAATCAATAAAAGGTACCCTGCGACTCTCGAAGGTTTAAGCTTACTTTTGTGTCATTTTTCAATCCTCCTTATTTACAAAATATATGAATAGATAGATAGATAGATAGATAGATAGATAGAGAGATAGATAGAAGAGAGAGATATAGCTAGTTAGGCAGCTAGATAGATTGATATATTGATAGATAGATAGATAGGTAGATAGATAGATAGGTAGATAAAACGATAAAATGATAAATGAATAATAAACAAACAAATAAACAAACAAACAATAAAGAAATGAATGAACAAATAAATAGATAAATGTATCTTTAAAAGGTGCATTTGTTTTTTACTGAAAGAGAAAGACTATGTCGAAGAGCCCATATGTGTGTGTGTGTGTGTGTGTGTGTGTGTGTGTGTGGTGTGTGTGTGTGTGTGTGTGTGTGTGTGTGTGTGTGTGTGTGTGTGTGTGTGTGTGTGTGTGTGTGTGTGTGTGTTGTGTGTGTGTGTGTGTGTGTGTGTGTGTGTGTGTGCGTTTCTGTCTGTATATGCATATGCCTGTGAAGAGAGAAAAGGAGACAAACAGAGAGACACAGAGAGAAAGTGTGTATGTGTTCGAGTGAGAAAGACAGAGACAGAGACAGAGAAACAGAGAAAGAGATAAAAAGAGAGAGAGAGAGAGATAGAAAGAGAGAGAGAGAGAGAGAGAGAGAGAGAGAGAGAGAGAGAGAGAGAGAGAGAGAGAGAGAGAGAGAGAGAGGGCGAGAGCGCAGAGTCAACAAGAGTGTCCATCAACATTACGTCTTTACCACAGTTTGGTCAGGACTGTGGACTGTTCAGGAATCGTCAAGGCACAATTTCAGAACAAAGGCGTCAAGGAATGGTCAGTGTCAAACGGGCCATAAACTTCCCAAACTCAACACTTTCGGGGGTCAAGTTGTATTCATGAACAACAGTCTCAGAAACTTCTATTTCAAATCTTGTTCACCGTTGTGGCATTCTGTCACTGCCTCCCAAACATGTCGAAATTTTCAATCCAACTAAGGTCATGGTGATCTTGAGAAGTACAAATCCAGACTGTCTTGTAATGGTTTGTGTATAAGATGATTGTTAGAATGGTTGGACTGCCTTGTGTGTGTGTGTGGTGGTTTTTTGTTTTGTTTTGTTTTTGTTTTGTTTTCTTTTTTTTTTTTTTTCTAGTTTGTGTCGAAGTGAATTATTCACGGGAGAGAAGAATACAAAGGGCTTTTGTCGTGTAACAAGCTAGGAAAGTTTGCAGCTCGAATTGCAGGAGGTTTTTTTTTTATGTCAGTAATCGATAAATGTGTACAAGAGACTTGTTGGTGTTAAAGACTATTTTCTTCTTCTGTTTTGGTTTGTGGGTTGTTGGTTTTTTTTTTGGTTTTTTTTGGTTTTTCCTTTCTCTTTCCACTCCAGCCATAAACAAGAGAGAGCAGTAGTTAAGAAACAATGTGTATTGATCTATTCGAGGTGTTTGTACGTGGAAGGATGAGTTTTGAGTCTTTAATAGAGTTCTTGGTTGTAGTTGTAGGTTTTCGTCACCAGTTGGAACATTAACAAGTCTGCGTGGGTTTTGTTTCTGGCGTTTATCTTTTAGAGATTGGATGTTGTTGTTCAGAAGGGATTCATCGCACTCAGACAATTCCATATGCGCTCCACCTCTAGCAATTATTTGGTGGACTCCCTGAGCCTGCACAAAACCCTATACGCTGGCAAGGTCTTGAATTGAGGAACAGAGAATTGGGGGAGGGGGTGAGGAGGGATAAGAGGGAAAAGACATTTTAAACACTAACCTGGCACCAGCAGAATGATGGAAACATTAAGGCAGGCATGTTTAATGTTGTGGGCTGGGACTAAACTCACGCTATCAAATCGTGTGTTCACAACTTTGGCTGAGATGATAAAGAAAAGATCTACATGCTGCATGCATTTGTTACATGTAAGATAAACCATACCATCAGAAATGTAATCCCTGGCTAATTTTTACAGGAAAAAAGTATATGGGGAAAACTATCGTATGCAGCATTATGGCAACATGATGTACGTGCATTCTTTTCCAGCACTGGCGTAAACATGCAAGCGCACATGCAGAAAGGAAATGTACAGATGGAAGTTCATAAAAAACATGTATTGATGTACATAGAATCAGCATAGTTATAATAACTGTCCATCGTTGAAAGTCACTTCTGTTCTTTTGTAGAGTTTTTTTATCTGTCCCATTTCTATCATTTCTAGTTTTCATGTCACTTTTCATGCACTCCTTTGGAATGTTCAAAGAAATGCATGCAAATTAGACTACCAAAAAGTGTGCCAATAAATATCTGAACTAGTTATCCTCAAATAGAGTTCTGTAATAATAATAAACAAGAGACAAACTTGAACGCCAAAGAATGACCATCATCTGAACAAAGTCTTCAGCAGATGGATTTTTACGTCTGGTACTCACCCTCATCTCCCTCCCCTTACTTCAAGGCGCCCTGACTCAGGAACTCCC
>CM060313.1:12109423-12121923 GCA_030674185.1 Monoplex corrugatus | reverse complement strand
TCGTTGTGTGGAAGGTTGATATCTTGGTGAGACCATTCTCTGCTATCCTCCAAAACTCTGAGCCATACATTAGTCTGGAGAGGACACAGCTCTGGTATGGTCTCAGTTTGGTGTTGATATCTAGTGCATTGACCTCCACACGTTGTTCAGTATTCTGAAGGTGTTTCTGGTTTTGTTGATACAGCTCCTGATGTCATGTTCTGCTTCTTACTCATTTCTGACAGTACTGTCTATTTAGGTGAACCGTACACCGCACTGCACTGCACTGCACTGCATTACACTACACTACACTACACTACACTACACTACACTACACTACACTACACTACACTACACTACACTACACTACACTACACTACACTACACTACACTACACTACACTACACTACATACACTACACTACACTTCTATACAACATTACACTACACTACGCTGCACTGCACTGCATTGCACAACAGTACACTACACTGCACTACACTACACTACACCACGCTACACTGTACTACACTACACTGCACTGCATTGCACTACACTACACTACATTACACTGCGCTACACTACACTACATTACACTACACTGCAACACACCACACCACACCACACAAACCACACACACCACACCACACCATGCCACACCATACCATACCATGCTCCACTCCACTCCACTCCACTCCACTCCAAACCATTCCACTCAACTCCATTCTATTCCACTCCACTCCACTCTACTACGTTACACTCCACTCCACTGCATTACACTCCACTCCACTCCACCCCACACCACTCCACACCACTCCACTCCGCTTCACACCACTCCACTCCGCTCCACTCCACACCACTCCACACCACTCCACTCTGCTCCACTCCACTCCACTCTATTCCACTTCATCCATTCCACTCCACTCCACTCTACTACATTACACTCCACTCCACTCCACTGCATTACACTCCACTCCACTCTACTCCACTCTACTACATTACACTCCACTCCACTCCACTGCATTACACTCCACTCCACTCTACTCCACTCTACTACATTACACTCCACTCCACTCTACTACATTACACTCCACTCCACTCCACTCCACCCTATTCCACTTCACTCCATTCCACTCCACTCCACTCTACTACATTACACTCCACTCCACTCCACTCCACTCCACTGCATTACACTCCACTCCACTCTACTCCACTCCACCTCACACCACTCCACACCACTCCACTCCGCTCCACTCCACTCCGCTCCACTCCACTCTATTCCACGCCACTCCACTACGTTACACTCCACTCCACTCCATTGCATTATACTCCACTCCAAACCACTCCACTCCGTTACATTACACTCCCCTCCACTCCACTCCACTCCACTCCATGCTCCACTCATTCCACTCCATTCTGCTCCACTCCACTCCACTCCACTCCACTCCACCTCATTACACTCCACTACACTACACCACACCACACACAGCACTCCACACCACGCCACACCACACCATACCATGCTCCACTCCACTCCACTCCACTCCACTCTCTCCACTCCACTCCACTCCACTCCACTCCACTCCACAACTCTCTAATGTCATACAATGAGATATATTAGACTACAGCACCGCGCATTACACTATAATACAATGCACACAATTCAGCGCAATGCAGATTACTGCATACTCGCAAAAAAGAAAAATGAACTGACTCAAAAAAAAATGTATATTATTTTTAGGATAATAACCTTTTGTCTATGGTCCTTTCTTTCAATTCATCGATTACAAAATGTGTAAAACTGAACAGAGAAACAAAGCATTCTTAACAGACAACTACTAAGAGGAGAACAAAGCACGTTAGCCTGAATAAAAATAAGAGAAAGTGAGAGACGACAGACAGACAGACAGACAGACAGACAGAGACGGAGAGAGAGAGAGAGAGAGAGAGAGAGAGAGAGAGAAAGAGAGAAAGAGAGAGAGAGAGAGCGATAGTGAGAGAGACTGGGAAAGTGAGAGACAGACAAACAGACACACAGACAGAGACGGAGAGAGACAGAGACAGAGAGAGAGACAGAGAGAGAGACAGAGACAGGGAAAGAGAGAGAGAGAGAGACATACAGACAGACATACAGACATACAGACAGAGACAGAGATAGAGATAGATGGTGAGACAGACAGAGAGAATGATGAGAGAGACAGAGGCACACACACAGAAACACAGATACAGAGAGAGAGAGAGAGAGAGAGAGACAGAGACAGAGACAGAGACAGAGACAGACAGACAGACAGATAGACAGAGACAGAGACAGAGACAGAGAGACAGAGACAGAGACAAAGCAGAGATAGAGACAGAGACAGAGACAGAGAGACAGAGACAGACAAACAGACAGGCAGACAGAGAATGAAAAGGAACAAGAGAGAGAAAGAGACAGAAGAAGATGGACACGTAGAGCCAGAAAGGAAAAGAGAGAGACAGACACAGAAAGAGACAGAGAGACAAATACAGACAGAAAGAGAGGAATGAAAGGACGCTTTATTTTCAAAAGGCACATAACATGGGGGGCAACTCTGTGTCGTTTCTAACTCACTTACATTAAAACAAAAGAATACAGGACATCGCAGAAGAATTATAATCTAAACAGAAAGAGAATGTTGCATCATCGACACTCGACAAACCAGACAACCAACCAAGCAATCAACTAAGTACTAATCAACCAAACAGTCAACCAGCTAAGCAACTGACCAATCAACCAGCCTAGACAACCTAGCCATTGCAGCAACTTACCCAGCCAATGTAGCCAATGTCCTGAGCAAAACATCTCCCGTTCATACAGAAACAAAAACCCCTCAGGAAATTTTATTCGAAAGGACTTTGGAGACGAGAGACGTCGTTTGTAAACAGGAGACATCAAGGGCCAGGCACTTCACTGATCATAGCTCAAACTTGCACCGTAAAAGTAAAACAGTGTTACGCAGGCAAAAGCGTGCTCCACCATCTTAGCTTGAAGCTAAGCGATGGAGTAAACCAAACGAAGAGCAATTAGACGACAATAGCACTTGACCTGTGTTGAGGGACGATTATCTTAAGGAGGAAATTATGGGTGTCCTAAGCTTTGGGTCGTTGGAGGACGTCATGAAGAGTAAACTGGGCAAAGGAGAGGCAGGAATATTGAGCTTTGAGCGCCATTAACAGAAAATAGTTCGTCAAGGACTATCACCCGTTTCCTAGACAACTTGGTTTTAGTGCAGACTTTAAAACCAGAGACTATGGTCCAGCCGCTGATGCCGCTGACATAGCAGAATGGGAGAGACGTCTGGTTAGATTATAAACGACTCGTAACAGCATATTTCCATCGCCTTATTAGCAAAGTTGGTGGAGAGATGTTATTGCCTGCTCGACCTACAACCGCTGCAAAGAGCAAGACGTAAAGTCAGCGAACAGGAAGCTGTATGGAGAAATGAAAGAGAAAGAGGAAACTAAAGCAGTTTTGCGACTTCCTCGTTTTATGGCAGGTGTTTAGGAATATGTCGTCTGCAGTTTACTAGTATTTCCAAACACCTTTTATTTCCACACGGGCATATTGTAAATAGCGTGGTTGTAAATTAGTCTGGAGTTTCTTAATTGAGGTGTCGTCACACTTGACAATAGGTCAGACAAAAAGCTGTCTGCTGAATGCTTGATAAGAACGATGGTCATAACTTGACAGTGTCATTGACTGTTGATCTCCTGTTTGATCTTAGAAGACAACAAATCATTCAGATATTCTACTGGCAAGTTTGTGAAATCTCTGTCTTACTTTAATAGAAAATAAAAAGAGGAATAAAAAGACTGACTAAAGCTCATGGTGATTATATGACGAAGCACGAAAGAAAAACAGATATATTTAAACTAGTACAATACAATATTTTTTATTTGTATAGCGCAAAAGCATTGGAAAATTATAGAGAGCATATTATATACAATTATATATTACAATGTGATTCCCCTCCGAGTGGAGACAGGCTGCAGAGGGATTGAGTGAGGTCAGGATTTTATGCAGAGGAGAAAAGGTGAGTTTTGAGAGCGGACTTGAAGGAGACAAAAGTAGGTTGCTGACGGACAGAGAGAGGAAGTTTGTTCCAGGAAAGTGGACCAGAAACAGAGAAGGCTCGTGGACCATAGGTATTGAGCTTAGTGCGTGGAAAGCGAAAATCAGAAGATCGGAGGCAGAGCTAGTATTTAGAATGATAGATGGTCGTCGAGTCATAGACTATGCTAATTGTTGTATAGTTGAATAGTTTTTAAAAACATATTTTACACCTTTTTCACAAGATACAATATCGGATAATGACAAAGTGTAAATGCAAAGACGTAAAACATGAAATTTCATGCAATATATTGAAAGACGTGAAATTCATGTGCATGCAAACTATCAATAAATTTTTAATAGAAGGCATGAAATAGAATTATAAATCGAAAACACGAAAAAGTCATAACATACACCGGAATAAAACAGCAAATATTTTTGTAACAGTTGTTCTTTAACAACTGCATGAAAACATTCCTTTTGTGGACAACAAAAGGAAAATTCCGTACAAAATATAACGATGTGTTGCTGTCGTTACTTGCACTAAGTGCATGCTACATGCGAACAATTGGCTTATCATCTCATCAAAAAGACCAAGATCTAGACAATCACTGAAAATTGAGAAGAGAGGAAGGGGGAAGGCTAAGAACATACATGCATGTACATGAATGATCGCATGATACCACTGGATTAGTAGCTAGTAATAAAAATGCTTATTAGTGGCCGAGCAATGGAGCAATTGTGATATCGATATTAGAAGGCTTGGTGAATAGGCGAGTCTTTAGCTGTGACTTGAAGTGGGAAAGGATGGGAAAAAACACGGTAAAGGCCATGACATTTTGACGACTGTCACATAAAAAAAATGCACCACACGCACTATCATACACTCAACACACACACAGACACAGACACAGACACAGACACAACACACACACACACACACACACACACCACAAGCATCACACACACCATCACACACACAACACCACACACACACACACACACACACACACACACACACACACACACACTAGCAACAGCTCAGAACCCTCCAACCAAGCGGTAAGGGAGCTCACTCTCAAAACAAATCAGATGGCAGTGAATTCCCAATAGACGGTGCCATGAAACTAAAAGCACGTCACCAAGCTGAAGCTGATTTAAGGCAGTGTGTGTTTCCACACCATCAGAAGCTTTTGTCTTGAAGATGGCAGATCACTACAGGATGAATCTGAATTCTATGGCGTGCTGTGGAACTCTCATGAATGACCAGAGGCCGTAACAAGCGGTAGGCCTGCAGTGGACGGGGCGGGGAAAAAGGACAAGAAATGGAAATGTGTGAAATATAACACACCTGTTTAAGGTTGAAAAATTTCTCAGTCGTTCTTTTAGGCCTACCTTTTTATTCATATGCTGAGACTAGAGATATCCTTTGCAACAAAAATAATTGTATTGTTTCGGTAATCCAGCTGATTCTCAGACCCCCTGTTGGCAGATTGGTATGAAGCGTTAATTAATTGTTGTATGTTATTATTTGACGTGCTAATTCATTGTCCTAAATTATTGATTGTAAGATTGCCCTTCTTATACTCAAACACCCACCCCCACCCCACCCCCTATCTTTATCTCAATTTTCTTTTCTTTTAATTTTGCTGTGTGTGTGTGTGTGTGTGTGTGTGTGTGTGTGTGTGTGTGTGTGTGTGTGTGTGTGTGTGGTGTGTGTGTTGTGTGTATGTGTGTGTGTGTGTGTTGTGTGTGTGTATGTGCGTGCGTGTGCGTGTGTGTGTGTATGTATGTGTGTGTGTAAAATCACTATCGTGAACAGACAAATAAAATATTTCTTTCTTCCTTTCTTCCTTTCTTCCTTCCTTCCTTCCCTCCTTTTTGGCTTAATTCTTTCATGCATACTACACATGCGTATTCAACACAACAAGACAAGACAAGCGCAAATTTTCGGCCAACCGGCCTTTGTCAAGCTCGAATGCACGGTCACAAACAGACCACAAACAACACCAACCAACGGATAATAAGAAGAGGACTAAAAACTTCCTTGCCGCCTCGTCCAGTGGATAAAAAGGGACCAAAATGTTTTACCTAGTCTGTGTTCTATGCTGGTATTGTATCAGCCTATGATTGGAATAATCTTGGTTACATGTAAATGACATGTATATATGTGTATCTTACTAGTTTTAAACTCACACAATTCATTTCAGTACCAGCTTCCTACTATTCGATATATCTGCAGATTTCTGCATGTGTATAAATCCTAAATCAAAGAGGAAAACTGTAACAAAGATATAAGTGAAAGCACTTGCAGCATGCCCTTTTTCAGCACGCAGATCATCACTAAGACAAAAAAGAATCGAGGAGAATCAGAGGAGCTCAAATTTCGAGCGATCATTAACAAAGTGGCCTTTGTGAAATTGAAATCGGTTGCTGCTGCTGCCTTGTTATATACCTGACGCCAATTTGAACAATTAAACTGTCATTAGTTCTACAATGATTCTCTTTGTGTAAAAACCACAGACATTTGAGAAGTTATCTTTAATCTTTCACACAAGAGTTGTGCTTATAAAAATCCTCGTCGTTTTCAAAGACAATAGTTTTATTGTGGCAAAGATGACAGCCGTGCATGCACGCGGTCACAGTGTCAGTAAAAGAATTGGACTAATGTCAAGCGAATTTTGAAATGTCAGCTGACATATTGCATTATAGTTTAAAAGTCATTATGGTATAGTTTTCATCATAGTTCCAGTTTCAGTTTACTTCCTTCCGCTCGGAATGAATTCTATATACACTGACGTCACTGGTGGCACGTGATGGTGAAGATCCAGAATGATCATGGCCCAAGTCTAATGCCTGCTCATAAATCCATGAGCTGGCCAGGTCTTGATATCCTACCTAGTCTAAGGGTTTTGTATCTTGTATCAGGAACCACAAAAACACGAAAATAGAACCAGGACGCGTATTAAATCCAACCAGACAAGACAGGCGCAAATATTCGGCCAGCTGGCCTCCGTCAAACGTGATTGTGTAAGATCACAAACAAACACACACGTGTTTTTCTGGTTCCTGGTTGCTTGAGCGCGGGCAGTGGCACTTACTTTGGATTTAGATTTGTATCTGTCTGTCACTGGAATAAGTGTGCTGTACTGTATTGCATTGCATTGTATTACGTTTTATTATACTCGATCGTATAGTGTGACATTGCATTATACCTGGAATATGCATCTGTAGCCGATTTTAGGGACTTCACCATTGTCAGCCGAGATGTGGTTTCTCAGAAGAATGTTGAGAGTTCCATGGACAGCAAAGAAAACAAACGAGACAGTCTTGATGGAGGCAGACACAAGTAGATCACTCATAAGGAAGATTAGGAAAAGACAGGCAACATTTATAGGCCATTTTATGAGGAAGGGGGATTTGGAGCACCTGTTCACAATGGGAAAGCTGGAGGGAAAGAGAGCACCAAGTAGACCCAGGGAGAGAATGCTGGACGGACTTTCAGAGTGGCTGGTAATGAGGAGGGTGGGGGATATGCTAGGGGCAACGAGAGATAGAGATGGTTGGAAGTCCATGGTCGCCAATGCCATGCGGCAGGGCACCTGATGATGATGATGAGCCCATTTTAGGGACTTCACCATTGTCACCCGTGTACGGAAGGCCCGGAACTTCTTCAGGGGCGGCAGGCAAGTGAGTAAACATCAGAGGCCCAACTGGATGTGCTGGGGAGGATCCACTTGGACACCACCTGGCGGGTCAGGGGTGGAGATTTTACATATCACCCAGGTCAATTTCCATATTCATATTCATGTTCATACGCAAATCCGTATTCATATTCGTATCCATACTCACGTTTCTATTAATATTCATATCTATATCAATATTCACATTCATATTCATATCCATAATCGTAATCATGTTCATATGCATATCCATATTCATATTTATATTCATAACCATATTCACATTCATATTCATATTCATATTCATATCCATATCCATATTCATATTTATATTCATTTCTTTTGTCACAGTGGATTTACCACATGAAACTCAGAGTGTTCTCTCTTTGTATAGCGCGTCGCCGCAGTGCAGCGCCACCAAATTTCTTTTGGACCAGGACTTGAGAAAAGCAAGGAGGCTAATTTAGTTATCAAGGGGATGAACCTAGAAAATCAACCTATCTCTCCAATGTTTTTACCAAGGCAGCCGGACAATACCCTGCTCTTCACGATTTTCAACTGCCATGGGATTTTAAGCGTGCGCAGACCAGGAGGCACATGAGTACAACTCGTTTTTCGTCCCCTTCCGAAGGACTAGACGTTCACTTCAATTTTCCGGTCAAACTGAGGAGAAAAGTGGAGGCCTCAACGGGGAACGAACCCTGGAACCTCGAGTTTAGTTACTGGCAGGCGAACGTTTTAACCATTCTGCCACTCTTCTCATGTGTGTAGACCTGTCAGTGCCTAAACACTCTTCGTGTTTAAGTGTATGCAAAATATCACAATATGAACTTCAAAGATGTTATAAGTATTATCAGTAGCCGGCATATGGAAATATATAAACACTCAGAACGCACGTCCACCAAAGATACAGACCAAATAACAACAGAGAACGTAGTAAACAGGTACTCCCAACAGCTTCAGTTCTCTGTATTCCACTAAAGGATCTGGTTATATATAGAATTTATAATGTTATTCAAGACAGGTAAAACAAAATATAACTGCTGAATCTTGAGGGTAAAAACAAAATATTAAAACACAACGTTTCGAGCCCAGGCACTTTGTCAAGACTTGACAAAGGGCCTGGACTCGAAACGTTGTTTTATACTCCAAAGGATCTTTTACAAACAAGGTATGTTTTAATATTTTGTTATTCAAGACAGATTCATCGCACATGGACAATTTCATATACGCTCCACCCCATGTGCCATCTGTTGTCCGATAGACTCCTTGAGTCTGCACAAAATCCTGTGCGCTGACAAGGTGTTAAAGAGGAAGGGAATAGGGGGATGGGGGAGGAGGATGGAAATATCCTATGAAACACTAAGGTGACACTATCAGAAACGTTTGAACATTCGAGTGAGGCAGCAGACTGGTCAGGGGTTTTTTTCTGTTGTGGGCTGGGATAGGACTCGAGATGTCAAAATTTGTGTCCATGGCTCTGTTTACAAGAGCCAACAATTTTGTTGATTACATGTTATATGTCATCATCATCAAATGCCTTGCCACATGGCGTTGGCGATCATGGCCCTCCATATGTGTCTATCCCCTTGTTTCCGCAAGCACATCTTCCACCTTCTCTGTCTTCAGCCACTCTGCAAGTCCTTCCAATAGTTTTTTTCCCTGGGTCTACCTGGTGCTCTGTTTCCCTTCAGCTTTTCTGTTGTGACCAGGTGCTCCAATTCCCCTTTCCTCATAAAATGGCCTATAAATGTTGCTTGTCTTTTCCTAATTTTCCTTATGAATGATCTACTTGTGTCTGTCTCCATCTAGACTTCTCGTTTGTGTTCTTTGCTGTCCACGGAACTCTCAACATTCTTCTTAGAAACCACATTTCGGCTGCCTCAATCTTGTTCTGGCTTTGCTTGTTGACTGTCCACGCCTCACAAACGTATAACATCATCGGTTCTACATAAAATTCAAGAACTCTCTTCCTGATGTTAATTGATAGGCATTTGTTGGTAAGAATGCTTTTCATCTTTTTGAATGCTGTTTTGGCATGGCCGGCGCTGCTGGCTATTTCTGATGTGCATCTGTCGTCTGGTGAAATGATCGTTCCCAGGTATTTAAAGTTATCAACCATGTTATCTGTAGTCAATTCAAAGTACAGATTATAGCGCTATACCAGAACGACTTCTAATAAAGTGTGTGTATTTATTTCAAACTTGTCTAGTCATCTTAAAGATAGCGTGATAGAATGAAGTCATTCCATTTCAGAAACCACACCTATTATGATGTTGACATAATACCGTGTACACACATTTAGCTATCTTTCTTTAAAATATATAAAAATCGATTTCTGTGAATATTTTTTTCAGACATTATATGTTTATTTGTCATTCTGCCACTGCGCTGGCCATGACACATTTTCCAGTCGTTCATCAGAACATCTATACCTCTGCAAAATCTATGTCTGAAATCTAAAAAAAATGGGATCTTTTTTCTATTTTCATTTATTCATTTATGTATTTATTTCTGTATGTGTTTATTTATTCATTTACACTTATATCCAAACGAAAGCCGTTTGCTCGAACACGTGAGTACGCGCGTCGTATATTGATCCATATGAGTACAGAACTGCCATATCTTTCTGTCTCTCTGTCTCTCTGTCTCTTTGTCTCTCCCTCTTTCTCTCTCTCTCTCTCTTTCTCTGTCTCTCTCTTTCTCTCTGTCTGTCTGTCTCTCTGTCTCTCTCTCCCTCTCTCTCTCTTTCCCTTTCTCTCTGTCTGTCTGTCTGTCTGTCTCTGTCTGTCTGTATGTCTGTCTACCCCCCCCTCTCTCTCCTCTTTCTCTCTCTCTCTTTGTCTTTCATTCTCTCTCTCTCTTTCTTTCTCTCTCTCTTTCTATTTCTCTCTTTCTGTCTCTTTCTTTCTCCTTCCCACTCTCTCCATCTCCCCCACCCTCCTCTCTCTCTCTCTCTGTCTCTCTCTTTGTCTTTCATTCTCCCTCTCTTTCTATTTCTCTATTTCTGTCTCTTTCTTTCTCCCTCCCACTCTCTCCCTCTCCCTCCCCACCTCCCCCCTCTCTCTCTCTCTCTTTGTGTGTGTGTGTGTCTCAAGAGGGCAGAGTGGAAGAGATGGGGAATCATCAAGGTTAGTCCTAACGGAAAATTTCAACAGGACAAAGCAGTCACGCTGATGCTGCAAGAGACAGAAATAAATAATGCCTACGACAGCTGCTAAAACGTGCACACCGCTTTATGGGATACATCTTGTGCTGCTGCTAGCCAACATGACAGACAGAGACCAGTATTGAAATCGATCACAAGCGTCGAAATTCGAATCAATTTACGCCCAAGGCCCTCGTTCAAAGTCTTCGTGTGTTCTGGTATATGCATAAATAGTATCTTTTAGCTATTAAGATGAAACATAATAGAAATAGAAAGCAAAAATAAAGGGTTGGAGCAAAATAGCAAGAAGACGGAAGTCAGGGTAATCAGTAAAAAACATGAAATCCCCTCATGCAAAATAACAGCAAATGGCGCAACCTTGGGACAGTTTGATAAGTTTAAATATCTAGGAACGGTCATCTCACCAGACAGCAGATGCACATCAGAAATAGCCAGCAGACTCGGCCAAGCCAAAACAGCATTCAAGAAGAGTTCTTACCAACAAATGCCTATCAATTAACATCAGGAAGACAGTTCTAGAATGTTATATAGAAAAGATAATGTTATACGGCTGTGAGGCGTGGACAGTCAACAAGCAAAGCCAGAACAAGATCGGGAGGGGGAATAAAAAAAAAAGTATAAATAAAATAAAATGGAGAACGATAGTTGGACGGGTTGGATTGGGGCAGAGGGTAAACAGAGAAAAAAGTCATAAATAGGTGGTAGAATAGTAAAATGGAATGAAATTTTAACTCTAACATTAGTAACAATTAACTTCAACAATGTGAACGGAAGATTTAACACTAAAACACAAAATGCATAAAGTTAAAGTAATGCATTAACAGGACTGTGAGCTAATGATTCTGAAATATTAAGTATCAAAGATTGATCTGATGTTACTTTTTGGAAATGAGTTTCAGAATAGTTTTCTTGTGTAAACATTTTCGGTAGAAAAGAACGTAGCATTTTGCAATAAAATAAACAGTGAAACAACGTGAATTGTTTGCCGCAAATACACTTGACATTTTTACAATATTTTGTTTTCAGTGCGTTTAGCTGAATACGAAAACGAACAGCAATAATCGATCGCAAATGATACATGGAAGAGTACTGCATTTTTTGGTATCAATTTTGAACGGAAAGTTTTATCATTTGTTGTGACACAAACTGATCATTTAAATGTTTCTGAAATCGAATCCATGAGGCTGATTCGAGCATGTTGCAAGCTTCTATTACGGAAGTATGAACATGTAATTCTATAGAATTAACAGAATTCTGTGCACCTTGCTTAGCTGCTCTGTCAACTACTTCGTTGCCGTGAAGACCAACGTGAGAAGGCACCCAGCATAAACTGATATCTGTACCTTTTATCCTTAAACGATGTACAAGATGATTTGCCTCAGTAATTAAATCAGGCCTTGTGTCGGCATCAAAAGACCGTAAGGCATATAGTACAGCTTTTGAGTCAACAAAGAGAACTACTTTGAAAGACATGGTTTTAAGATTTACTAGATAATGCAATGCTTGTATAATAGCGACTAATTCTGCTGTAAATATAGATAAGTTTGCCCCAATGAAAAATGACTTTTTTATTTTAAATTTTGGAACATAAAATGCTGCTCCA
>CM060313.1:12091923-12094423 GCA_030674185.1 Monoplex corrugatus | reverse complement strand
CCTAAATATACAGCGCTCTTGACTCGCACCACTGGTGTTCTCGACTCAGATGATACATACATATCTTGCTTACCGACAGACAGAAGCTATCCTCATTGCACCTCAAACTTTCTCACTGCTCCTCTTCTTCCCTATGTAACTCAATCCAATTCTTCATAAAAATTGTCTGCACTCTACCTCTCCTAACAACTTTGTTCTCGACTGCCAGATCTCTACCACCCATGATAAGCTGATCAGGAATTAATCTTCTGATGAAACAACTGAAACTCGTTCTTCCTTCTATTGTCTCGCATTGCTATTCAAATCATCCCCTTGCTCTTCCCTAGCTCCACATTCACATCACAGCGCATTAAACTCATGCTCCCGACTTAGGAATCTTTCAAAAAGTAAATCACTGACCACATTCGTTCTGAAACTTCACTGCTCCTGTATAAAAGCGCATACAGTCAAACTGACACCATTCTACAACTCGCAAACCATCCCCGTCTACCTTGTTCAGCTACTTGAAGAACTATCTTTCCTCTTTCCTCCCTTCCTCCGATCCTCTATTCATTCTTTCCATCACTAATGCTCAATAACCTATGGATACACGAGCCTTCCATTTCTGGTCCACTCCCTGGAACATTTTTTAAATCCGTAGCGAGTAACCATTTTGTTCCTTCAAGTCCCTCTCAAAACCCTTCTCCTTCCTGTCAAACTCTGACCTCACTCATCCCCGTTCTTGTCTTCTCGTTTTCGATGTGAAGTCCCAATTGTAACATTTTTGTTAATCGTGCTACTCACATTCAACCATTGCTTATTCTTTTCTGCCATTTAAGCCATGGTGTTGTGTGAGTTGTGGATGTGAAGTTGGTGCTGGGCATCCTTTTCATTTTGCGCCGATCGTTGGGATTCTCTGCCCGTGTGTATCGCTAATTAGACTTAATTCTTTTTACAGATTCTGCCTATAAAATATTTAATTATTATTTTACACTCAAGGAATATTTGCGGACTCTACCTTAACAAAACCCCGTACCCGGCAAGCGTCTTGTGGGAGTGAAGTAGTGGAAGGACTAACACGTATGCTGACACCCTGATGATGGAGGGTTCAGATAGTGCACGACAGGCCTAGTACTGGCGTAGTGATCCTTGACTGGTTTTGTCTGTGTGTAGGCGTGCGAGGTGTTCGTGTCCCTGTGGTGTTAGTTTAGTGTTCATATTAAACGAGCCATCGCCGAGCTGGGTTGACGCTTTTGTGCTAGGTTATTATATTTGATTATTTCCTTTCTGTGTTTACACGAGTTTGAAGCGGCAAAAATGGCAAGATATGCCTTGTTTTCTAACAGCACCCAATCCGGCCTTTTCTCGCTCCTAACATTACTTTGTCAATAGTTAGTACAGTGACCTATTTTCTTGGTAGGAAAAGGGTTAATGTTGCAGGCCCCTAGGGATTGAACTCAAAGATACAAACAGGCAGAAAGACAGAATCAAACATACATACAAAACAGACCCTTTTTTATGACAGAATGTACTGTCAGGTTTGAAATACATCCAAGAAAACAGCAACATTTGAGGAAGACAACGCGAAATGTTGAATTAATGGCATGATAACAAGACAAGAAGACTGCTGGGGACTTGTAGGGGAGCAGCCCAGAAGACCCTTCCAAATCTCTTTCTCTGTCTCTCTGTCTCTCTTTCTGTCTATCCCTGTATGTCTGTGTTTCTGTGTTTTCGGTCTGTCTGTCTGTCTGTCTGTGTCTCTGTCAGTCTGTGTCTCTGTGTGTCTGTCTCTCTCTCTCTTTGTTTCTCTCTGTCTCCCTCCCTTTTTCTCTCTTTCTCTCTGTCTCTCTGTATTTCTTTCTGTCTCCCTCCCTTTCTCTCTCTCTCTCTTTCTCTCTTTGTCTCTGTCTCTTTCTGTCTGTCAGTCTCTCTCTCTCTCTCTTCTCTCTCTCTTTTCTATCTCTCCCTCTCCCTCTCTTTCTTCCTCTCTCTCTCTCTCTCTCTCTCTCTCTCTGGGCCTGGAGCCATGAAGGTTATGACCTAACGGAAAATTACTTCGTTCAGATCAACGCAACCTCGCTAGCTGTGAAACGAAGTGATGTATTTGACAGCTGTTGAGAAAGGTTTACAGATTTCTCTCGCTGTGTGTTGCTAATGAATAAAATGATAGAGAGGTATCGATAGAAAATTCCCTCCAATAAGCGTAACAGATAAATCGTTGTATGCTTTAAGTTCCTTGCTACACGGTCGATATCCTTTTGTCGTTTTCAACGCCATCTGTTCAGTTTGTTGTACGGTATAGAAGGAAATCTGTCACATGTACCCGGCTGAAGTGATTGGAGTCAATACATCATTATGTAAGACACACACATGTGCAGACAGAAGATAATCGTCAGACTGTGCAACAACGTGGTAGAATGCAATCAGCTGGCTTAATACCATAAATTCTCTGTGCCACACTGAACGATCTGAATATGTAGAATGCGCACTGAGTCTAACTGAGTTTAGAGAATGGTGCCAT
>CM060313.1:12081923-12084423 GCA_030674185.1 Monoplex corrugatus | reverse complement strand
AAAAACAGCAGGACACCAGCTCGCAACATCGGCCTGCAATGCCCCTGTGCCTGGGGTACAATAAGGAAGTAAAATGCAAGAGAGGAAGACCCAGAGTCATCTGGCGAAGACACATGAGTAGAAGACCACAACACCTTGAAACACACCTGGGATTCCATACAGAGGCTGGTCCAGAACAGACAGCAGCGGAGAATCTTCGTTGCTGCCCTGCACACCGATAGAATAAGCACAACAAGTAAGTGGGAAGGAGATCTATATACAGGGATGGGGATGGAGGGTGAGATGGGGAGGGGAGGTGAGGTGAGGGGAGGGGGTCTTTCCAAAGATAGGAGAGGGAGAAGAAGAGGTTTACAAAGATTCAAGGTAAAAAGGACGTCAGTTTGTGTGTGTGTGTGTGTGTGTGTGTGTGTGTGTGTGTGTGTGTGTGTGTGTGTGTGTGTGAGTGTGTGTGTGTGTGTGTGTTGTATGTGTGTGTGTGTGTGTGTGTGTGTGTGTGTGTGTGATGTGTGTGTGTGTGTGTATTGTGTGTGTGTGTGTGTGTGTGTGTGTGTGTGTGTGTGTGTATGTGTGTGTGTGGTGTGTGTGGTGTGTGTGTGATGTGTGTGTGGTGTGTGTGTGTGTGCGTATGTATATGTGTGTGCCCGCGCGCGCGCGCACAACCGTAAAGAGGTATCGTCAGGCAAAACCCCCAACAGAACGTCAGATACTCTCGGAACAGAATTATGTTCTTCGTTTTCCTTTTACCTCTTTCTTTTCCGTTAAATAATTGTCTTCTTGTCAAACTCTTGCAGAAATCTTAAAGTTTTTACTGGAAAGAGTAGGCACGCGTGGAGGGGAGAGTGGATGGGGTGCAGAGGGGTTGGGGATGATGGGGGTGGAGGAGAACTACCACCAGAGTCATTCCAAGTTGTGGCTGAAGAGACAAGCGAGCAAAACAGGAAAAGGCAAAACAAGGCACAGGAGCTGGGCGACAAGGCACTGCACTGTACGCATCTCGCTGTATAAGACTTCACATCATGTCTGTTCGCTGTTCTCTCAGTAATCGATACCACTGAGCATAGCAGCTCGTAACGAGCGCGCTAGCTAACAAGAGCCCACGGTACCTATCTATCTATCATCTACGGGGGTTTCCAGTTAAAAGGGCAAAAAAAGACAGCCGAGAAATAAAAAAATAAAAAAAAATAAAAAAAAAAGTAAAAGAAACGTATGGCACGCTTCACTATGGCAACAGGTTTGCTTAGCTTTTGTGCCGTGTAAACATCCAGCCAGTTTGCTTCATAAACCAGAAATCGTTTGACGGCCCAGGCGTTCGCTATGGTCTTTTAATTTAATGAACTGTAAAAGGGCCAAAACGGATTCCTGATTCTCGTTGTATTTATTAGAAGATTGGATTCATTACTCTCAGGAGGTCCCATTTGCGCTCCACCCTCGTCCTCCACCCAGTCACGCTACGGAGGAGTCCTCAAACAACGATTAAGAAAGGGACAAGCCATGTGACGATATATCAGTGAAGAAAAATTATGTATCTAATCATTTCGCCTTACATTGCATTTCAGTATAATGCAATACAAACCAGTTTCAATCCAATGCGAATGCATATGATACAATATAATACTATGAAATGCAGCACAATACAATACAGTAAAATTGACTACAAATTAGTCGAATACTTTGCGTTGCAATGACATGAATACAATACAATACAATACAATACAATACAATCCACCCCTATTTCCCTGTGGCGCCATCATGAAATAGTGAAAAAAGATTCGTCTTTAAGTTCGTTGATAGCTCACAAACAAACAACAATTAGACCTAACCGGATGTTAATACTTATATATATCAGCACGCACCATTACGAGCTGGCACATCATTTAACAGTTAAAGGAAGTGTTTCATAGTTGAACAATTAATCATATAAACTAACATAAAAGGAACAATGAAAACATCTTGATCAAGGTTTCCATAAGTTAACGCCTTTAAGAAACAAAGCCGAACAGACAAAAGAACTACGAAAAACCTAAGTTAACCGCATGCTTTCGTGTCTTAACCCTTTGACTTTCGTATCCTTCTCACCAGCATCCTGCATTGTCAACCATGCTAGCAAACCAAAAACTTAACCATTTTACTCTCTCACCCTATCCACCAGCTTCCTGCACGAAACCGGTGGATAGGGTGAGGGAGTCAAAGGATTAATTTTTTGAAGTTGGTGAATAGTCTCAGGGTGAGGGAGTCAAAGGGTTGTTTTTGCTTTGCTGGCGTGGTTGACAATGCACAATGCTGGTGGACAGGGAGCGGGAATCAAAGGGTTAAACAATAAAATAAGAATAAGAATGCAAGCTCAACTGAAGACAATCCCAGTTTTTTCTTTTACATCTTCTTTTCTTTACCGGACTTTAACTTCATGGCCGTCTTTAATGGGAGACAAATAAACGGCATTTGGTATGTACTGTGCAATTCACACTGCAAAAAGAACGCATGATGAAAAAGGGGTTATTAG
>CM060313.1:12069423-12079423 GCA_030674185.1 Monoplex corrugatus | reverse complement strand
TGGCCAGGCACTTCATTAAGGCTTAAAGACTTGCACCGTAAAACAGAAACAGTGTAACTCAGGTACAAGCGTGCTCCACAATCCTATGTTAAAGCCAGCAAAAGGAGGAAGCCAAACGAAGCGCAATTAGACGACAATAACACTTAACTTGTCTTCCAGGACGATACTCTCAGGGGGAAAAAACTACAGTAAAATTATGTGACCATAAACTTGTCAAACTCGCCTGATCGTTCTAAAGCTTTGTGAAAAATAAACTGGGCAAAGAAGAGGCCAAGTATTTGAGCACGTTTCATTAACGGAAATTAGGCTGCCAAAGAATTTTACTGATTTCCTAAACAAGCTGATCTTAGCGCAGACGTTTAAAACCAGGGTCCAGGGTCTGGCTGCTGCTGCTGTTGACACAGCAAAATGACAGAGAATTATGGTGAGTACTTAAACAGATCTTTATGGCGTATTTATACCATACTAGTAGCAAAATTTGTGAATAATAATAATAATAATAATATTATTTTATTTATATAGCGCAAAATCTTGATAAAATCAAATCTAAGCGCTGAGCGTATACATGCATACATACCTACATACATATGAGCGTATACATGCATACATACATGCATACATACTTACATACATAAATCTAAGCTGAGCGTATACATGCATCATACATACATAAATCTAAGCGTATACATACATACATACATACATACATACATACATACATACATAATCATACATACATACGTACGCACATGCATACATAATAATTAAAATATTTATATAGCGCAAATTCTCGACAAAATCAAATCCAAGCGCCGAAAAGACACACACGCACACACGCACGCACGCACACACACGCACACACACACACACACACAACAACACACACACACACACACACACACACACACACACACACATGGCCACAAATGGGGAGAAAGAATAAAAGCAATAAAAGCAAGAATAAAACCAATGGAAAACCACAGAGAGCACATCATATACAATTATATATTAAAACAAAGTGATTCCCCTCCGAGCGGAGACAGGCTTCAGAGGGGGGTTGAGTGAGGTTAGGATTTTATGCAGAGGAGAAAAGGTGAGTTTTGAGAGCGGACTTGAAGGAGGCAAAAGTAGGTTGCTGACGGACTGAGAGAGGAAGTTTGTTCCAGGAGAGTGGACCAGAAACAGAGAAGGCTCGTGGACCATAGGTATGAGCTAAGTGCGTGGAAAGCGAAAATGGAAGTAATTACTTGCACAATCTACAACTGATCAAAATATCAAGACAGAAAGTTAGCAGACCCGTTGCTAAATGGGGATATTAAAGAAAAGAAAGGAAACAAAAGTATTTCTGCGACTTTTTCATGTTATTGCATCTGTTTAAAGATATGTCATCCACACTTAAAGACACTTTATTTCCAAACGAAAATAACGAATCGTGTAAATAACGTGGTTGTAATTTGGTCTGGAATTTCTGAATTGGAGTGCCATCACACTTTGAGAGAGAACAGACAAAATGGTGTCTGCTAAATGCTTGTAAAAATGATGATCATCATTTGATGTTACCGTTGATCATTGACGTCATGTTCAATCTAAAATGATAAGTTATTCATTTATTTATAACCCGCGTTTACCTTCATTGCATTGGAAACCCAAGAAAAACAAACTAGAATGTAACAAGACTAGATAAAAGCACTTGATTGTATGACAAGAAGTACATAAGGAAACACCAAATGCATGGAAACTGCTAACTAAGATGGTAAATGATTGTTACAGACTGTGTTAATTGTTGTACAGTTTTATTTACACAGACACACACACACACACACACACACACACACAACACACACACACACACACACACACACACCACACACACACACACACACACACACACGCACGCACGCACGCACGCACACACACACATTCCATCCTTAAAATATTTTTTTCAGCAGCCATTCTTTGTCTAACACATACACGTAAATGGTCGAACAAGGCAGAAAATGATAAGAAGAAATGACAGAAAGTTGAGGAGGAAGAGAGAAACAAAAAGAGTGACAGAAAAGAGGAAATTTCTAGCACAGAATGTCCAGAAGGTGGGGATACTATTTATACTGAAAGAGCCCCCAGCATTCCCCAAAACGACGTGAATCCTGTAACACCAGCAAGGTCCATAGTCTTTTGAGTGCGCGTTTTTATTTCTTACACAAAACCTGGAATCCAGCCAGCAAATCATTTGAATTAATTCCAGTAGGCCTACCAACATCTCTGTATCCGTCTATTCTGTGGAAAATTCCCTGCGTATGAAATACAGTTTAAAAGAAAGAACACAAAAATAAACTTTTAACAATACAGTACGTTCGTGGCAGATTTGATTCATTGCAGCCTCACGCCAGATCATGATTAAGACATTATATGAAAACTTTGTTTCCCTTCAGACAAGCTCAGATTTCTCAGTATCATTTACAGCAGAGCTGTTCAGAACGATAACTCTAAATAATTAAGAGCAGTTATTTACCACAGTTGTGACCTTCTATACCAGACTCCATTTTGAACCATGTGATGTGATACTTTACATTGCTTCTGTGGCAGTTCTCGTTCTAGAAGCCCAAGAAATGTGACACACGATGTTAACAGTTTGCGCGAGAAACGTCCCTGTAAAAATGTGATGGGTTTGACAAACAAAAATGTAATTGTAATAAAGATATTCTTGTGAATACTGTGATGTTACTGAGACAGCTGAGCCAATGTCAAAGATAATTAACTGACAACATCAGCTGATGTATTGTATTGTATTGTCTTGTATCACAATGTGTTGTGCTGTAGGGTTATTTTATTACACTGTATTTTGTTAAGTTTTCTATATTTTCTGAATGTCTACAGTCACATGCGCACGCACACACACGCTCGCACGCGCACACACACACCACACACACACACACACACACACACACACACATATATATATACATATACATATATATATATATGTATATATATATATATATATATATATATATATATATATATATATATATACGCACACACTCCTACACACACACACATACAGAGAGACAGACAGACAGAGACAGACAGACAGCAGCAGACAAAACCAAAGACACTCTAGTCAATTCAGCCAATTTCCTAAACAAAACATCCCGTCTTGACAAGGAAACAAAACCCTACAGAAACAAACTCGACGACAAGAACAAGTCGTGGAAAACACGAGCCATCAATGGCCAGGCCATTAAGGCTTAAAGACTTGCACCGTAAAACGGAAACAGTGTAACTCAGGTACAAGCGTGCTCCACTGCACCACTCTAAGCTTGAAGCCAGGCAAAGGAGGAAGCCAAACGAAGCGCAATTAGACGACAACAGCACTTGTCTTGTCTTCCAGGACGATTCTCTCTGGGGAAAAAAACTGCAGTGAAATTGTGACCATAAACGTGTCATACTCACCTGATCATTGTAAGGCCTTGCGAAAAAAAAACTGGGCAGAGAAGAGGCCAAGTATTTGAGCACGCTTCATTAGCGGAAATTAGGATGTCAAAAACTTTAATGATTTCCTAAACAAGCTGATTTCAGAGCACACGTTTAAAACCAGGGGCCAGGGTCTGGCTGCTGATGCTGCTGACACAGTGGTATGACAGAGAATTATGGTGAGTACTTAAACAGATCTTTCTGCGTATTTCCACACAATATATTAGCAAAATTTGTGACTGGGAGTTATTACTTGCACAATCTGCAACTGATGAAAAGATCAAGACGTAAAGATAGCAGAACACTCGCTGGATGGGGAAATGAAAGAAAAAACAAGGAACAAAAGCAGTTCTGCCACTTTTTCTTGTTATTACAGCTGTTTAAATATATGTCATCCACACTTAAAAAAACTTTATTTCCAAACGGAAAGGGTCAATTGTGTAAATAACGTGGTTGTAATTTGGTCTGGAATTCCTGATTTGTGGTACCATCGCACTTTAAAAGAGACTAGACAAAATGGTGTCTGCTAAATACTTGGGAGAATTTATGGTCATCATTTGACGTTACCGTTGATCATTGACCTCATGTTGAATGAAAGAAGACAAGTTATTCATTTATTCTAACCCCAGGTTTGTGCAGCCTTTGCCTTCATTTCATTGGGAACCCAAGAAAAACAAACCAGAATGCAACAACGAGAATAGAAAAAAAAACCCACTTGATTCTTAGACAAGAAGTACAAAGGGAATACCAAATGTATAGAAAACCACTACTTAAGATAGTAAATGATTGTTATAGACTGTCTTAATTATAGTGCATTTTTGTTTACCACACACACACACACACACACACACACACACACACACACACACACACACACACACACACACACACACACACACACACATACACACACACTCACTCACTCACTCACGCACTCACAAATACGCAACACACACACAAAATCCTTTATAAACATTATATTTCAGCTGCCATTCTAAAACATGCATGCATAGTTAATATCTATGCTCACGTTTACATATGTGTTGTGTTATGATTGCGTTGTTTGCGTTGTTATAATTGTGTTGACGCAATCTGATTTCTGCCCGTACTCTGAATGTCAACGCGAAGAAATTCAAACGAGTACAGGTAAATGGTAGGAGCAACATTCATCATCGTCATCATTGCCCTGCCACGTGGCATTGGCGATCTTGGCCCTTCGCACGAATCTATCCCCTGTCGCTGCAAGCACATCTCCCACCCTCTATGTATGAGCCACCATACAAGTCCGTCCTATGTTTTCTCCCTGGGTCTACCAGGTGTTCTCTTTCCCTCCAGCTTTCCTGTTGTGATCAGGTGTTCTAATTCCTTTTTCCTCATAAAATGTCCTATAAGCGCATGGTACACACAGGAATTATATCATCAATCTTTAAGACAAAAACCAACACAGCCACTCGAAATACAAAAATTTTTTTTTAAAAATGAAAGGAGGGAGGAAGACAAATCTCAGTCTCCATTTAGTGTTCAAATTGCAACTTTGTCTTCCTCTCCTGAAGGAATTTAATTGATCAATGAACATTTTCAAACATACTCGCGTAGGTAAAACTAGAGACGGTAAGCTGCTGACATTATCTCTTTCCATTATGAAGTGACTATTGCTGTCAGAAGGTGGCTTAGTACATGGTGTCCTAAGTATCAGAACAGATATATGAACTCCACCTAAGCCATCTGGTTGTATACAATTTTAAGTTATGACCTAGCTGTGACTTGTAACTATTAGCTTCAACCTATATACTCTACGGCATTGAAAATGCTACAACATAAACATGACTTTATGAAGGTGCCTTGAAATGAATGCCCTGATTCCACACAGATGATGCAGCGATTGGTCAGAGAAAAAAGATAAGGAAAGGAAATGCTTGAAATGGGACAGTCTCTTTAATGAATATAACACATTTGCCAGGTTTAAACTGAATTTGTGATCCAAATCAGCTTCAGCACCGTAAAGATATCAAATATCTTATCTACTAAGATTTGCAACTACAAAGAAGAAATATAGCCTCTCCCATAATTTATTTTTGCCACATACATTACACATACTAGTATGCATCCTTGAACCATAAAATGTCCAAAATTGACCAAAAAAGACTTGACCCCCTTAACATCAACAAGGTCCATGGTCTTTTTGAATGCGCACTTTCATTTTTACACAAAACCTGGAGTCCAACCCGCACATCATCTTAGTCGGTTGCACCACCAACATCTCTGCATTCATCACTTCTGTGGAAAATTCCCTGCACACAAAATACATTTTAAAAGAAAGATCACAAAAATAAACCTTTAACAATGCAGTACGTCCTGGCAGATTGAATTCATTGCAGCCACACGACAGATCATGATTAAGACATTAAGCGAAAACTTTGTTTCCTCTTCAGACAAGCTCATATTTCTTAGTATCATTTACAGCAGAGCTGTTCAGAACGATAACTCTAAATAATCAAATGGAGTTATTTACCACAGTTGTGTCCTTCTATACCAGACTCCATTTTGAACAATGTAATCTGATACTTTACATTGCTTCTGCGGCAATTCTCTTTCTAGAAACCTGAGAAATGTGCCACTCAATGTAAAAATGTGATCAGTTTGAAAGACAAAAATGTAATTGTAATAAAGATATTCTTATGAAGACTGTAGTGTCAATGAGACAGCTGAGCCAATGTCAAAGATAATTAACTGACAACATCAGCTGATGTATTGTATTGTATTGTCTTGTCTCCAATGTGTTGTGCAGTAGGGTTATTTCATTACACTGTATTTTGTTATGTCAGTTTTGTATTATACTTCATTCTTATATCATGCCTAATATACGATTTGGCTGCATCAAGTTCAGCATCAGTTCTTCTCCATGTTCTTTCTCTTTCCCTGTTTCTGTGTGTATGTCTCACCTCTCTCTGTCTCGATCTCTCTCTGTCTCTCTCTCTGTCTCTATATCTGTCTCTCTCTCTCTGTCTGTCTCTACTCTCTCTGTCTCTCTGTTTTTCTGTCTCTGTCTCTTCTGTCTGTCTGTCTCTCTCTGTCTTCTCTCTGTTCTCTCTCTCTCTCTCTCTCTCTCTCTCTCTCTCTCTTCCCCAGGCATGAGCATGTTTGAAAATTACCAGATGAAATTGATGTTCATTGATATGCATTGCGGTTTCCTTTCTAAAAACAAGTTTTCTATGTTCTCTAAATGACTACACACACACACACACACACACACACACACACACACACACACACACCACGCACGCACGCACGCACACACACACAAACACAAACACACACACATACATGCACACACAAATACACATGCACACACACACACACTCACACACACTCACACACACACAAAGAGAGAGAGAGAGAGAGAGAGAGAGAGAGAGAGAGAGTGATAGAGAGAGAGAAAAAGAAGACAGACAGACAGAGAGAGAGACAACTATGCAAAAACGTAAACATGTATCAGACAGACAACAACAAAACAAAAACAAAGAGACACTCTAGTCAATTCAGCCAATTTCCTAAACAAAACATCCCGTATTGACAAGAAAAAAAAACTCTACAGAAACAAACTCGACAACAAGAAGAAGTCGCGGAAAACAGGAGCCATCAATGGCCAAGCACTTCATTAAGGCTTAAAGACTTGCACCGTAAAACGGAAACAGTGTAACTCAGGTACAAGCGTGCTCCACTGCACCATCCTGAGCTTGAAGCCAGGCAAAGGAGGAAGCCAAACGAAGCGCAATTAGACGACAATAGCACTTCACTTCCAGGACGATTCTCTCAGGGGGAAAAACTGAAGTAAAATTATGTGACCATAAACTTGTCATACTCGTCTGATCATTGTAAAGCTTTTTGAAAAATAAAATAAACAAAGAAGAGGCCAAGTATTTGAGCACGTTTCATTAACGGAAATTAAGCTGCCAAAGAATCTCACTGTTTTCCTAAACAAGCTCATTTTTAGCACAGACATTTAAAACCAGGGTCCAGGGTCTTGCTGCTGCTGCTGTTGACGCAGCAGAATGACAGAAAATTCTGGTGAGTACTTAAGCAAAATTTGGTAGCGTATTTCCACCACACTATTAGCAAAATTTGTGAATGGAAGTAATTACTTGCACGATCTACAACTGATGAAAAGTGCAAGACTTAAAGATAGCAGACCACTTGCTGAATGGGGAAATGAACGGAAAAAAGAATGAAACGAAAGTAGTACTGCGGCTTTTTCATGTTATTGCAGCTATTTAAAGATATGTCGTCCACACTTAAAAACACTTCATTTCCAAACGGACATAGTGAATTGTGTAAATAATGTGGATGTAATTTGGTCTGGAATTTCTGAATTGAGGTGCCATCACACTTTGAGAGAGACCAGACTACGCTCGTAAAGGGTGTCTGCTAAATGCTTGTAAGAATGATGGACATCATTTGACGTTACTGATGATCATTGACCTCATGGTCAATCGAAGAAGGCAAGTTATTCATTTATTTTTAACCTCAGGTTTGTGCAGGCTTTGCCTTCATTTCATTGGAAACTCAAGAAAAACAAACCAAAATTCAACATCAAGCCTAGTTTAAAAGCATTTAATGGTTAGACAAGAAGTACAAATGGAATACCAAATGTATTGCAAATCACTTTTTAAGATGCTAAATGATTGGTATAGATTGTTCATTGTTGACTCATTGTGTGGATGCTATTTACACTGAAAGAGCCCCCGGCATCCCCCAAAACGACGTGATACCATGAACATCAACAAGGTCCATGTTTTTTTTCAGTGCACATTTTTATTTCTTACACAAAACCTGGAATCCAACCAGTAAAGCATCTGAGTTAGTTTCACTACCAACATCTCTGCATTTGGCTCTCCTATGGAAAATTCCCTGCACACAAAATACAATTTAAAGGAAACAACACAAAAATAAACCTTTAACAATACAGTACGGTCGTGGCAGATTTAATTCATTGCAGCCACACGCCACATCATGATTAAGACATTGAATAAAAACCTGTTTCTCTTCAGACTAGCTCAGATTTCTCTGTATCATTTACAGCAGAGCTGTTCAGAACGATAACTCTAAATAATTAAGAGCAGTTATTTACCACAGTTGTGACCTTCTACACCAGACTCCATTTTGAACCATGTAATGTGATACTTTACATTGTTTCTGTGGCAGTTCTCGTTGTAGAAGCCCAAGAAATGCGACACATAATGTTAATAGTTTGCACGAGAAACGTCCCTGTACAAATGTGATCAGTTTGAAAACCAAAAACGTAATTGTAATAAAGATATTCTTGTGAAAACCGTGGTCTCACTGAGACAGCTGAGCCAATTTCAGAGATAATTAACTGACAACATCAGCTGATGTATTGTATTGTATTGTATTGTATTGTATTGTATTGTATTGTATCGCATTGTTTTGTGCTGTAGGGTTATTTTCATACATTGTATTTTATAATGGAGACTTTGCACTATACCTCATTTCATTGTCATGCTTAATATATGATTTTACTGTGTCAAATTCAGGGGAAAATTAAACGTTCCCCCATCTCTCTCTCTCTCTTTCTCTTTCTCTCTCTCTCTCTCTCTCTCTCTCTCTCTCTCTCTCTCTCTCTCTCTCTCTCTCTTCTTCTTCTTCTTCTTCTTTCTCACTTTCTCTCTCTCTCCGTCTCTCTCTCTCTCTCTCTCTCTCTCTCTCTCTCTCTCTCTCTCACTGCCCCATCTTAACATCATTGTTGTTCTGGTGGTGTCAGTATAGGATTAGATAGGTTCCCCTTCCCCACTTCCCGGATGGTTATCCCCGTCGGCCATATCACCTGAGGTGGGTGTCGACGTAAAAAATGAACCAAATCAAATCAAAAAACCAAATCTCTCTCTCACACACACACACACACACACATATACGCGAGCGCGCGCACACACATACACACTCAACATACACACACACAAGCACACATACACACACACCACGCACACTCAACACATGCACACACACACACACACACACACACACACACACACACACACACACACACACACACACACACTACAATTTCTTGATGATTGCTCTCTATATGATACCATTAGATCCCATCTCATTGTAGCTCTCTATAAAATGTTTGGTTCACAGCCAATAATCCGTTCATCATCTGACGTTAGCTACCTACCTATCCTTTATAAACCCAGTTGTCTTACATCATTAGACTTTGCTCAGGTAGATATGTATATACATATGTTTGATACTACGTGGTTCATGATTACACATAGTCTATACGGCTAGAATATAAACGAACAAGTCTGCTTTCATTTTTTACTTTCTTTTATTTTATTTCCCTGTGGTGTCCTTATTTCCTCTGATTTTTAAAAAAAATCTGAGTCTGAATCACACACACACACACACACACACACACACACACACACACACACACACACACACACACACACACCACACACACACACACACAACACGCAGCACGCACGCGGGAGACAGAAATCCCTGT
>CM060313.1:12036923-12054423 GCA_030674185.1 Monoplex corrugatus | reverse complement strand
TCCTCCACGTCAAATCTACGTCATGGCCAGAAACCTGTCAACCATCGACTTTCCATCGTTCAACAGCAACCTCCATTCCCAACTCCTCAATTCTCAGCCAACTTCTGCCGACGATCTTGACGCTGTCCTCCGCAATTGCCTCGATCAGCATGCTCCAACCACCCAAAGGAAGGTCTCTCATCGTCCCCCTTCACCCTGGTATGCTGCCGCTGGACCTCAGCTCCAGGCTGCCAAGCGTGAGAGAAGACGTGCTGAGAGACGGATGATCAAACACAAATCAACTGTGCATAAACAATCCTTCCAGTCTGCAAAGAAAGCATTTGATAAACTTGTCCATAGTGCAAAGGTTTCATTCTATAATGCTAAAATTACGTCTGCCACAACTTTTAAACAGCTCTTCAACATTACTAACACTCTTCTCTGTAAAACTAAAAACAGCCCTATACCTTCTCATGTTCCACCTGCTGACCTTCCTCTAGCATTCTCTAACTTCTTTAATGGGAAACTTTTTGACATTCGTGATAGTCTCGATTCGCAAAATACCCCTCCTCTTTCAATGCCTGAACCAACCTTCTCTGGCTGTCCACTGACATCCTTTCAGCCTGTCTCTGAGTCTTTTGTGAAGAAAACTATCAAGGACTCTGCTATCAAAACCAGTGAATTAGACCCCCTCCCGGCTTCTGTTTTGACACAATGTTTGGATACTCTACTCCCATTCTTTACATCTGTCATCAATCATTCACTGGTGTCAGGCATCTTCCCAAGCTCATTCAAATCAGCTATTGTCAAACCTTTCCTAAAGAAACCTTCTCTTGATCCAGATATTCTCAAAAACTACCGGCCTGTCTCCAATCTCCCCTTTCTTTCCAAGGTAACTGAAAAAATTATTTTACACCAACTTCTAGAACATCTTGAATCAAACCATTTATTATATCCCAATCAGTCAGCATATAGATCAGGACATAGCACTGAAACTGCTTTATTGAAAATTGTGAACGATCTTCTGACATCCCTTGATGATGGTGACATTTCTCTTCTCTCTCTCTTAGATTTGTCTGCTGCCTTCGACACTATAGACCATGAGATACTGCTTTGGCGCCTCCACAATTGCTACGGAATTTCTGGCTCCGCTCTCTCCTGGTTTCAGTCATATCTCTCTGACCGCACACAGACTGTATCTGTAAATGGCTTGTCCTCACCTCCCTCAGCCCTCAGATATGGCGTTCCTCAAGGATCCGTCCTGGGTCCAGTTCTCTTTGTTTTGTACACGCAGCCTCTCGCAAATATTATTCTCCGCCATTCTGTATCACATCATAGCTTCTCAGATGACAATCAAATTTACAATTCTGGTCCCATCTCTAATGTAAACAACATCGTACAAACCACTAAAGCCTGCATTTCCGACGTGAAAGACTGGATGACTTGCAACAAATTACAACTAAACCAAGACAAAACTGAAATGATTTTCATTACTCCTAAAAAACTTCTCAACTGTGACTTAATTCCATCTTCCATATCACTGAATGGGACAGACATCACCCTCTCCCAAAAAGTTAAGAATCTAGGTGTCACCATCGACAACACTCTTAACTTTCAGCAGCATGTCTCAAACATCTGTCGTGTCTGTTACCTTGAACTTCGTAGAATAGGTTCCATCCGTCATCTCCTTACTCTCGAAGCTACTAAAATATTAGTTTGTGCTTTCGTTCTTTCTCGTCTTGACTATTGTAATTCCCTTCTGTCTGGTTCCCCAAAACAGCTCCTTGACAAACTTCAGAAAGTACAGAACCATGCCGCTCGGCTAGTATTTCGGTCTTCCAAATTTCAGCATGTCTCTCCTCTTCTCCAAGACTTGCATTGGTTACCTGTGTTGAAAAGGATCCAACATAAAATTGCTGTTCAGTGCTTCAGATACTTCGACAATTCTATTCCCTCTTACCTGTCTGAATATCTTCAACTACACGTTCCATCTCGTCATCTTCGTACCTCAGCCGATACCCGCTTATTTCGAATCCCAACTTTTCGAACAAAATCATATGGTGAGCGATCCTTTTCTTTTCAAGCCCCTTCCTCATGGAATTCACTTCCCTACCCGCTGAGGCACAAAACAAGTCTTCAGTCATTTAAATCTGGCTTGAAAACGCATCTCTTTCCTCTCTGAAATTTATTAACCTAAAAGAGCTATGCTGTCTGCGCGCTAGCGTGCTTCTGTGTATGTTATTGCTGTGCGCCTATAGATATGTCTCGGGGTGGGAGGAGGATATGTGTGTGTGTGCCAGAGAGTAGGTACTAATATTTGATATTATTAACGGTGTGTATGTGCTTGTGGGATGGAGTGACAGAGGTCCGCCATGTATGATGAAAATTATATTAGGCCTATGTTTCTATGTTCGATGTAATGTGTATTGTACAGTTTGTAAGCGCTTAGGGCTTTCCAGAAAGATTAGGCGCTCTAAATGCCCTTAATAATAATAATAATATATATATATATATGTTATATATATATATATATATTTTTTTTTTTTTTTTTTTTTTTTTTTTTTTTTTTGCCTATGGGGTTTCGAACACACGATGATCTTCTCAGTCAGTGGTCTGTTGTGTGGCCACTTAGTCACTGTGGCCAGTAAGAAGAATGCGTTTTAACCGGTGTCTCAGATCCATTTTGATTTGTCATGTTAAGAATTTTGTACCAGGTCACTTGATAGATTGTTTGTTTGTTTGATATGATTAATTTTGTCCTGATCCACAGAGAGAGAGAGAGAAAGACAGAGAGAGAGACAGAGAGAGAGACAGAGACAGAGAGACAGAGACAGAGAGACAGACAGAGACCGAGACCGAGACAGAGACAGACAGACAGACAGACAGAGACAGAGACAGAGACAGAGACAGAGACAGAGACAGATACAGAGACCGAGACCGAGACCGAGACAGAGACAGAGACAGAGACAGAGACAGACAGACAGACAGGCAGAGACAGAGACAGAGACAGAGACAGAGAAACAGAGAGACAGAGACAGAGAGAGATGTATGTATATCAGTGTAACATTAGTTTGTTCATATGTATACATGGCATTATCGAACATTACTCATCTGGCTCAATTTATCTACTTATCATGTGCCCTGCCGCATGGCGTTGGCGGTCATGGCCCTCCGTATAAATCTATTTCTTGTCGCTGCAAGTACAACCCCCACCCTGTCTGCCCTCAATGACTCTGCAAGTCCGTCCAGTACTTTTCCCTGGGTCTACCTCGTGCTCTTTTTCCCTCCAGCTTTCCTGTTGTGTCCAGGTGCTCTGATTTCTCTTGCCTCACAAAATGTCCTGTAAATGTTGCTTGTCTTTTCCTAATCTTCTTCCTTAATGTTCTCCTTCAGTACTGCCTCGTTCGTTTTTCTTTGCTTCGCGTCTATGTTACCCGAATTTGTTGTAAATATGTATGTACATGTGGTGTGTTTGTGTGTGTTGTGTGTGTGTGTGGTGTGTGTGTGTGTGTGTGTGTGTGTGTGTGTGTGTGTGTGTGTGTGTGAGTGAGTGTGTGTGTGTGTGTGTGTGTGTGTGTGTGTGTGTGAGTGTGTGTGTGTGTGTGAGTGTGTGTGTGTGTGTGCGCGCGCGCGCGCATGTGTTTCCTGAAACTAGTTTTGTATTATTGATAGACATGATTCTACGAACTATTGCTAAGGCACGAAAATAAATGTGCGCATTACCTATTTACATATTGATATGTTAATGTTTATATATATACAGTTGAAGGAAGAAAATTATAAGAAAGAAAGTAAGAAAGAAAGAAAGGAAAAAAAAAAGACAGACCGAAAGCCTCTTTTTTCAACCTCAGTCATCATGACTAGCCACAACCGTCGCAGACGACAAAATCCAAGGCCATCACGACCTCACAAAAAGAAATAAAAACAATCAAAGAAGAACAACAAAAAAGGCCTACCCTTTTCTTTTCACCAGGTACCCGAATTTCAAAGCAACAAGAAATGAAAACCTACCCAAACAACCGGTGGCTTCTCGCCAAACACCCGAGGTTGGCTTAAGAAGGGTAGGGGCTATTTCTGGCCCAGCAATGGAAACCCCAAGTCACGATTTGACCTTTGGTGGCGACACCTCTGACGTCACTGAATGCCCCGCGTGCCTGTTTCGCTAAGTGACGGCGAGGAGAAAAAGACGATCAAGACATAGTGTTATTTTATTTTGTTTCAAGGTGGTACAAATGATGTGTTAATTAATATCAATATCATCATTGTCAATCTTTTTAAGTGGCAATTTTCTCAAAATTCATTTAGACTCACTGTCATCATTACCATGTGCCCTGCTGCGTGGTGTTGGCGATCATGGCCCTCCATATGCATTTATCCCTTGTCATCGCAAGCACATCTTCCACCCTCTCTGTCCTCAGCCACACTGCAAGTCCGTCCAATGTTTTCTCCCTGGGTCTACCTGGAGTTCTCTTTCCCTCCAGCTGTCCTGTTGTGACCAGGTGCTCTAATTTCCCTTTCCTCATAAAATAGCCTATATATGTTGCCTGTTTTTTCCCTAATCTTCCTTATCAATGATTTTCTTGTGTCTGCCTCCATCAAGACTGTCTCGTTTCTTTTCTTTGCTGTCCATGGAACTCTCAAAATTATTCTTAGAAAACACATCTCGGCTGCTTCTATCCTTATCTGGCTTTGCGTGTTGACTGTCTACGCCTCACAGCCGTATAACATTATCGCTTCTATGTAACATTCAAGAACTCTCTTCCTGATGTTAATTGATAGGGATTTGTTGGTAAGAATTATTTTTACCTTCTTGAATGCTGTTTTGGCGTGGCCGATTCTGCTGGCTATTTCTGATGTGCGTCTGCCGTCTGGTGAGAGGATCGTTTCCAGAATTACTGGGCATTACACATAATCAGCTTTTTGGTGGAGCACAGAGAATTCAAACTATTAGGTAAGCTGACCAGACTGCACATTAGAAATAGCAGCAGAATCGACCAAGCCAAAACAACATTCAAGAAGATGAAAAGCGTTCTTACCAACAAATGTCTATCAATTAACATTAGGAAGAGAGTTCTTGGATGTTACATAGAACCGATATTGTTGTACGCTTGTGAGGCGTGGACAATCGACAGGCAAAGCCCAAACAAGATTGATGCAGCCGAAATGTGGTTTCTAAGAAGAATGTTGAGAGTTCCCTGTAAAGCAAAAACAAAAAAACAAACAAACAAACGAGACAGTCTTGATGGAGGCAGACACAAGAAGATCATTGATAAAGAAAATTAGGAAAAGACAAGCAACATTTATAATCCGTTTTATGAGGAAAATGGGATTTAGAGCACCTGATCACAACAGGAAAGCTGGAGGGAAAGAGAGCACCAGGTATACCCAGGGAGAAAATATTGGACGGACTTGCAGGGTGGCTGAGGACAGAGAGGGAGGATCTTCTCCATCACATGGCACTTGTGATGTTAGTGTATATAATTATATGGAATTCATTCTGAGCGCGGAGACGCCATCTGGAAAAACTCAAACTGAAACTGATTCTGATGGACTCTCTCATCAGTCCGATGGATGAATAGGAATCCTGCTCCTTATCGTCTGGTATGGGTCTTCATGTGGATACAAGACAGATCTTGAGAGGCAGATTTTCTTTAGTAGGTACTGCATGGTGAAAGAATCCTACAGCCTGGGGTTCTGTGTCTGCCAGTCCATCTTTTTGGTGGAGCTCACTCAACCCCCACTGCAGTCTGTCTCCACTCGGTGTGGAATCACATTGTAATTCATATTTTGTATATAACATGTTTTCTATAATTTTCCATTGCTTTTCTTCTTTTTCCCCATTTATAGCCATGTGTATGTGTGCGTGTGTGTGCGTGAGTATGCATGCGTGCGCATGTGTATGTTCAGCGCTTAGATTTGATTTATATCAAGATTTTGCGCTATATAAATATTGTAATTATTATTGTTATTATTATCATTATATTATTATTAATATTATCATTATTATTATTATTATTATTATTATCTTCTGTTGGATGAATAGAAGCTGTTCTGCTCTGTTCAAGTTGTGAATTGTGCCCTACTACCTGCGCTGCTGTCACAAGCTCGCTCTTTTACGAACAATGGCTTCCAAGCTGTTGGTGTTGGTACTGCAGTTGATGACCTCATGGCAACCATTTATCAAGGGAAAAACGGAGGCAAAAAAAAAAGAAAAAGAAGAAAGGCAGACCTCCAATCTCATACACCGACAGCATGACCAACATCAGTGGCCTAAACATTCAAGAAGTTGTCCACAAAAGTCAAGACAGAGCGGCTTGGAGGGAGGTGATGGTGTCAAAGAGTGCAGCGGCCAACACTGAACCCGGTGACGCCGACAGGTGAGATGAGGATGAATTTCAGACTATCCGTGCATCGCTTTAGTGGTCTTCCTTGATCGCGGTTTCTCTGCCTCAGCTGTCAGTACAGGAGCATATTTATTATTATTATTGGTATTACTGCTCCTGCTGCTGTTGCTGTTGCTGCTACTATTACACCGGCGACTCTAAGAACAATAGCAACGAGTATCACTTCTGTGTACTCTTACTTCTCACATACTTAGTAGCAGTGATATCAGTTTTAATAATAATAATAATAATAGTAGTAGTAGTAGTAGTAGTAGTAGCAGTAGCATCAGTAGTAGGGGTAGTTGCCTGATAAGTAGTAGTAGTAGGGGTAGTTGCATGACAGTAGTAGTAGTAGTAGTAGTAGAGGTATCAGTAGTAGGGTAGTTGCATGATAATAATAGTAGTAGTAGTAGTAGTAGTAGCAGTAGCATCAGTAGTAGGGGTAGTTGCCTGATAAGTAGTAGTAGTAGGGGTAGTTGCATGACAGTAGTAGTAGTAGTAGTAGAGGTATCACTAGTAGGGTAGTTGCATGATAATAATAGTAGTAGTAGTAGAGTAGAAGTAGTAGTAATAGTAGTAGTAGGGGCATCAGTAGTAGGGGTAGTTGCATGATAATAATAGCAGTAGTAGTAGTAGTATCAGTAGTATCAGTAGTAGGGATATCAGTAGTAGGGTAGTTGCATGATAGTAGTAGTAGTAGTAGTAGTAGTATCAGTAGTAGGGGTAGTTGCATGACAGTAGTAGTAGTAGTAGTAGTATCAGTAGTAGGGGTAGTTGCATGACAGTAGTAGTAGTGTCAGTAGTATCAGTAGTAGGGGTAGTTGCATGACAGTAGTAGTAGTGTCAGTAGTATCAGTAGTAGGGGTAGTTGCATGATAGTAGTAGTAGTAGTAGTAGTATCAGTAGTAGGGGTAGTTGCATGACAGTAGTAGTAGTAGTAGTATCAGTAGTAGGGGTAGTTGCATGACAGTAGTAGTAGTAGTAGTAGTAGTAGTAGTAGTAGTATCAGTAGTAGGGGTAGTTGCATGACAGTAGTAGTAGTGTCAGTAGTATCAGTAGTAGGGGTAGTTGCATGACAGTAGTAGTAGTGTCAGTAGTATCAGTAGTAGGGGTAGTTGCATGACAGTAGTAGTAGTGTCAGTAGTATCAGTAGTAGGGGTAGTTGCATGATAGTAGTAGTAGTAGTAGTAGTAGTAGTATCAGTAGTAGGGGTAGTTGCATGATAGTAGTAGTAGTAGTAGTATCAGTAGTAAGGGTAGTTGCATGATAGTAATAGCAGTAGTAGTAGTACTGGTAGAAGTGGTGGTGGAAACTTTCCAAGTGATAAGAACGATAGCAACATTCCGCGTATAACGAAATAAAGAGAAATAATTATAGAACAACAAGATGGAGTTCCTTCCCTTACCACCTAAAAGATTGAGTCATTAGTCGAGGAAACAAAAATTAGAAACTATCAATCCTATTGCGCAGAACTTAAAACCTAAGAATGGTAAAGATGGATGGGTAAGGAATCCGAAACAGCTGAGATCCTCATGCTGACATATGTTCTGAAATTTGGTGCCAACAGAATACAGTAATGAAGCGATGCTCATTTATTTTGTGTCCTCAGAAGAATGCCGATCGAAATGTTTCTTAAACCCAATTCTGTTTTTAAAATGGGGTTCAAAAACAGCTGAAAAATAATAACCGACATATTTTCAGAGTGAGTTAGTGAGAGTGTGTGTGTGTGTGTGTGTGTGTGTGTGTGTGTGTGTGTGTGTGTGTGTGTGTGTGTGTGTGTGTGTGAGAGAGAGAGAGAGAGAGAGAGGAGTTCAGGCTTCAGAAAGAGAGAGAGAAAGAGAGAGAGAGATAATAATGCTGAGTTTTCTTGTTTCAGCCATATAGGCGTTACTTAATTTTATGACCATTGTTTTGTGAAATTATAATAGGCACAATACAATGATAATAATAATAATAACAACAACAATAATAATGATAATAATAATAATGAATATAGTAATATTAATAATAATAAATAATAATAACAATAATAATACTAATAATAATAATAATAATAATAATGATAATGATAATAATAATAATAATAATAATAATAATAATAATAATAAGCCGTCGCCCTATTGAAGCGGTGACAGCAATGACACACTATAATGACACCACATTGTACACACAATAGAAAACACATCAATTTAGACAAGAGTCTAAGTGAGAGAGACATGCATGTAGACAGAGAAGCAAACAGACCTACAAACACATGGACAGACACAAACGCAACTGCACAAGACTGTTTGCTTTTCTACCCACTATCTTCCTCCCCATTCATCACCAAAATAACTATCCCTCAAACCGGTTCAAAACGAGACCAAAAAAGGAGCCACTGGTATACATGTAAGCTGCCGTTTAGCCCGAGTAATGTCCCTTGTTTAATGCTTCGCGTTTGGCTGCGAGAGAAATGGACAAGTGATAAATGGATGTGTTGGTTTATAGTTTATCTGGGTTCAGGGGAATAGACGGGTGGGGAGGGGGGAGAGGTCAGGGAGGGGAAGAGAAGGGGAGGGAGGGGGTTTCGGGTCATGACATCGCTTCGTGGTTCTTGTCAGGTAGGCTAGCTGTCCCAAGATCTCGCGACAACAGGGTAGGTGGTTGTTGGTTGGGTCAGTTAGTTGGTAAGGGCACAGCAAGGTAAGTACTTTATAGTCCAGCTGCCAACTTAATAAAAACTATTTCAAGGTTCAAAGCAACTGTGACTACCCGCGTTCAAGCAAACAGGAACCAGAAAAAAAATAACCAAGAAAAAAAAAAAAGAAACGAAAAAAGAATCAGAACGCGTATTTCATACAACCACAAGACAGGCACAAATTTTCGGCCAAACGAACAAACACCAAATACAAAAATTAGAAGAAAAAGATTGAAACTTCCCTGCTGTTTCGTCCAGTTTAAGAAAAGGACTAAAAACTCCTAACTATTGTATTTGGTGTTTGTTCGATTGTGATCTTACGCGTGACGAAGGCTACTGGGCCGTAAATTTGTGCCTGTCTTGTCTTGTATAAAATACGCGTTCTGATTCTTTTTTCGTGGTTTTTGTTGTTGTTGTTGTTGCTGTTGTTGTTGTTGTTTGTTTGTGTTTTTTTTTTTTTTTTTGCAAGATTGTGAAAACATGACGCGCCGTCATATAATGAGCTACTCGAGTTGCAATGATAATGACTATGAGAATGACATGTTAGTTTCCAATGGCAGAAGTGGGTAAATAAAATGTCACTGTCATTTTCAAAGCGACAAGAACCCACAAACCCAGACAACCAGTAGGTGAGCGAGAATCACCATGGGTATATACATGTACAGTTTATCATCTACCTTGATGGTACACGTTACTTCTTCACTTCATGTCTTCCTGCTGCTTGATGCTGACCGTCAGTTCTTTGTGTTTCTCCCCGAGACAACCATGATGTCAGAACGGACACAAAACAAAAGAACATAATTAATACAAAACCAAACAATCTTCCCGTGAAATAAAAACTAATCAACAAATCACCCAGCCAACCAAGTATAAAAAACAACTGATTCTAAACAAACATTAAAACAAAGTGAAGGGAGAGTACAGTCGGTGAGAATGCAGACAGACCCAACGAAAAAACGGCCAACTAATCAACTTACCAACCAGTCAAACAACAAACATATTGTATCGGATGAGGCCAGATTAAAGGGATAATGATGATAATGAAAACAATGTATTTTATTTTCCATTGCCACTTTTGGAACTTGCTGCTGCTTGAATGATGAGTGTTTTCGTGTTTCCATGAGTCAGCTGCTGATGAGCAGTCGCTGTGGTGTAGTGGTTAACGCAACGGACGACAGACTGGAAGGTTGAGGGTTCGAATCCCCATCAGTCCCGTCAAAAATCATTGTAGGATTTTTCGGCTCTAACCGGCTCCTACCCAGAGTCTGGCGTGCTATGGGCTCATTTGGAAGACTGGGACCACACAGTTGGGTCTCATCCACTTCAAGGATGCGTCACTGAGGGTGTTGCTCAAATCTTCTGACAAGCACCGCAAGTATCTGTATCTCTCGGGCAGGGTTAACGCAAGGGTATAATCATGATTATGATAGTAAGCGTAGAGTACAGCCCTGTTACGTAGTCTCAGTCCTAGACAGAACCCCATAGCATCATGATTATCATCCTCATCGACATCCTCATCATCGCATTGTAAAAAGAAAACTGCCCCAGCTTCTGTGGCCATGAAGGTGGCATAAAAAATGGGAAAAAAATAAGAAGGTGAGCACAAAGGTAACCTCCCTGAGTGCGATGATCCTAAAAAAAAGTCAGCTACTGACATGGTTTACGGGATCCTAAATGTAATAATAATAATAATAATAATAATAATAATTACAATATTTATATAGCGCAAAATCTTGATAGAAATCAAATCTAAGCGCTGAACATACACATACGCACGCATGCACACACAGGCACACACACACATACACATGGCTATAAATGGGGAAAAAGAAGAAAAGCAATGGAAAATTATAGAAAACATATTATATACAAATATATATTCCAATGTGATTCCACACCGAGTGGAGACAGGCTGCAGTGGGGGTTGAGTGAGGTCAGGATTTTATGCAGAGGAGAAAAGGTGAGTTGCTGACGGACTGAGAGAGGAAATTTGTTCCAGGGGAGTGGACCAGAAACAGAGAAAGCTCGTGGACCATAGGTATTGAGCTTAGTGCGTGGAAAGCGAAAAGTCAGAGGATCGGAGGCAGAGCGGAGGGTACGTGAGGGAACATAGATCTCAAGTAGGTTTGACAGGTAATCGGGGACTGCGTTATTGAGGTTTTTGTAGCAGATGGTGTCTAGTTTGTACTGCGATGTACTTACGTATTAATATTCTTCATTGGTATTCACACAAAAGGGGCTTAGGCAACAGTAGGTCTTCACACGTGTTGACCGGGGAAATCGGAAAAAAAAATTAATCCTTTGCCTTCCAGGTGGAGGTGTCTTGGCGGATCGAACCCAGGACCTTACGATTGGAAATCCAACACTTATCTACTTGATTTGCCGTGGGAGGGAAAAGGTGAAGAGTGTAAAGGACAAGGAAAATGAAAATAGTTATCATCTGAACAACGCAGAAATTGTAATCAGAATAAGAACGCGTATTCAATACAACAAGACAAGACAAACGCAAATTTTCGGCCAACTGTCTTTTGTCAAGCGTAAGGTCACAAACAAACACCAGATACAAAAATTCAGAGACAAAGACTGAAACTTCTCTGCTGCTTCGTCCTGTGTGTCCTTTTCTTACATTGGACACAGCAGCAGGGAAGTTTCAGTCTTTTTCTCCTAATTTTTGTATCTGGTGTTTGTTTGTGATCTTACGCTTGACAAAGGCCAGTTGGCCGAAAATTTGCGCCTGTCTTGTCTTTTTGTATTAAATACACGTTCTCAGTCTTTTTTTTTTTTTTTTTGTCTTTTTTTTCTGGTTCCTGTTTGCTTGAACGCGGGCAGTCACACTTGTTTTGAATTGTAATCATGAAGAAAAGTGCAGCATGATCACCTAACATCATCATTCAAAATACTGCCACTGGTTACCTATCAAATCTCGCTGCCATTGCAACATTGCAAGCCTTGTATAATTATTCAAAACTTGATGACTCTTTACCACCCTGTATTTCACACTGCCCTCTGCATGTATCAAACATCGTCCTCTCTGTTATCCTCAAAAGAGAAGCTTCTGATGGTTCTGAAATACGATCTTAAGTCAGCCTGAAGAACGTGCTTTAATAAGTTTCAGAGCATCATTTCTTTGGAATTCACTGCCAGTTGAATTCAGTGGTCTGTCCACTTTTTCGGGCTTGAAGTCATAGCCATTGGAAAATGATGACTTTTTCGTAACTGATGCATGCACAAGATTAACAAGATCACAAGATACATGCACTAGATGTTGAGCGCTTCCTGACCGTCTACGAAAGCTCCGTTTTTTGTTTTGTTTTGTTTTGTTTTATTTTGTTTGTTTTGTTTTGTGTTGTTTTGTTTTGTTTTGTTTTATTTTGTTTTGTTTTGTTTTCGTTTTGTGTGTGTGTGTGTGTGTGTGTGTTGTGTGTTTGTGTGTGGTGGTGGTGTGGTGTGTGTGTGTGTGTGTGTCTGTCTGTCTGTCTGTCTGTCTGTCTGTGCTGTCTGTTAAGGAGTTCTATACAAAGTCTTACCCAGAACAAACAAGAGTAGAGAACATTCGTTGCTACCGTACAAGCCAATGCCTTAAGGGTGCGAGGGGGGGGGGGGTGATAAGTAAGTACATGATAAGCACTGAATATCATAAAACGGCTTCAAGACAGGTGCACCGTATACTTTTTACTATATACATAAAGGGACGTCAATGCACTTCGCGACCTGAGATATTTGATGCGTGAATATGTTTACAATGGGTATAGAAAGAACAGACAAAACGTACTTATGATTCCTCGTGATCCAATTCAAAACGAAAAATTTACCTGAACGAAGCTGACAAGCAGAACTAGGTCACGCTTCAAGCTGTTCTACTAGAATCGAGTTTCAGCAAAACAACTTGAGTGAGCAGGGGAAATTGTAGCAGCCATGATTTGTGCAACCCACCCACTCCCAAAGAAAGTGAATAACTCATGGTGAAATTTCTATATTTACAATGATCCATATACATACATACATACGGGTTCATGCACGCACGCAGGCACACACGCACGCACGCACGTATTCAAGCACACATAATCACACGCGCACTGACAGAGGAAAACAGAACGCATACACGCAGGTCCGCATGGAATGCAGACCAGGCTTACGCACGAAAACGTACACACACATCGACACCCTCCATCAACTTTGCATAGAGAGAGAGGGAGAGAGAGAGAGAGAGAGAGAGAGAGAGAGAGAGAGAGAGAGAGAGAGAGAGAAAGAGAGAGAAGAGAGACAGACAGACAGAGACAGAGAAACAGAGACAGAGAAACAGAGACAGAGAAACAGAGACAGAGACACAGAGAGAGAGACACAGAGAGAGACAGAGACAGAGAGAGACAGAGACAGACAAAGAGACAGACAGCTAGACACAGACAGACAGACAGACAGATAGAAACAGACAGACAGACAGATAGAAGCAGACAGACAGATAGCTAGACAGCTACACACAGACAGACAGATAGAAACAGACAGACAGACAGACAGATAGAAGCAGATAGACAAACAGACAGCTAGACACAGACAGACAGATAGAAACAGACAGACAGACAGATAGAAACAGACAGACAGACAGATAGAAGGAGATAGACAGACAGACAGAGACAAACAGATCTATATCTTTCATAGACATACACACTGTCCTATCAAAGCCTGTTCGTTGCCCTTTATAAAGACAACCAATATAAATTATACGTCTCTGTCTGTCTGTCTGTCTGCTGTCTGTCTGTCTGTCTATCTGTCTCTGTCTCTGTCTCTGTCTGAGTCCCTCCCTCCCCCCTCTCTCTCTCTCTGTCGCTCTCTCTCTCTCTCTATCTCTCTCTTTCCCTCTCTGTCTGTCTGCTGCTCTCTCTCTATACATAATTTAAATATATATATATATATATATTATATATATATATATATACATACATATATTCTCTCTCTGTCCCCCCCCCCTCTCTCTCTCTCTCTCTTATCTTCATATATATATATATATATATATATATATATATTGTGTAGTTCTGTTTTATTGTGTCTGTGTGTCTGTATGTGTTGTGTGTGCGTGTATGTGTGTGTGCGTGTGGTGTAGTGTGTGTGGGGTGTGTGTGTGTATCCGTCTGTCTATCTATGTGGTGAACTTATGATTTTGTTATGCAGGCCTACGATACGGACTGAAACTAACGGAGATGGAAGAACAACGACTGCCTTATGCAGCGTGTGAAATGCCGTGGACACCAGCCAGTAGAGGAAAAATAAAATAATGGACCTAAAAAAATCTGTGCTTGTGACTTTTCATATATCTAGAAAAATCATAGTGTGGGTTGTATATGTTCTTTACTAAAGCTTTCAAACAAAAGGGAACTAACTCTACATAGCAGAACTGGAATTATCGTATAAACACTAGTGGTGTGAACAGTCATTTGGCGTGGATATATAGAAATAACAATCTCGATTTTTCATGTACTGACTCTAGAGATATCCTTTACAACAAAAATAATTATATTATTTCGGTAGTCCAGCTGATTCTGAGATCCCCTGTTGGTAGATTGTTATGAAGAGTTAATTAATTGTTGTCTGTTATTTAGTTGACACTGTTAATTCATTGTTCTGAATTATTTATTGTAACTGTTCTCCCTTTTTTACATTGAAACTTCTACTACCCCTCCCCATCCCCATCCCCCACCCACCCACCTCTTTTTAATTTTTTCCTTCTGTGTGTGTGTGTGTGTGTGTGTGTGTGTGTGTGTGTGTGTGTGTGTGTTGTGTGTGTGTGTGTGTGTGTGTGTAAATTCACTATTGTGGACAGACATTAAATAAAAGTTTCCATTCCATACTTACTGGTAGTGGTATTATACAGTACGGAAAGTATGAACTATTTCATGATGTTGAACCATTTTGCTGTTGGATATATACAGGTTTGTCAGATATCAATTAACATTAGGAAGAGAGTTCTTGAGTGATGTACAGAACCGAAGCTGTTGTGGACAGTTAACACGCAATGTCAGAACAAGCCTGAGACAACTGAAATGGGGTTTCTAAGAAGAATGTTGAGAGTTCCATGGACAGAAGAAAAAATGAGACATTCTTGAAAGAGGCAGACACAAAAAGAACGTTAATGAAGAAGATTAGGAAAAAGACAAGCAACATTTACAGTGCTTTTTATGAGGAAAGAGAAATTAGAGCACCTAGTCACAACAGAAAAGCTGGAGGGAAAACGAGCACCAGGTAAACCCAGGTGAAAATATTGGACGGACTTGCAGGGTGGCTGAGGACAAAGAAGGTGAGAGACGTACTTGCAGCGACAAAAGACATACAGATTTGTATGGAGGGCCATGATCGCCAACGCCATGCAGCAGGGCGCATGATGATGATGATGATGATGATGATGATGATGATGATGATGATGATGACGACGACGACGACGACGATGATGACGATGATGATGATGATGATGTTCAGAAGATTGTTTTGCTTTTTTTTCTGCCTAAACTTTTTTTCCCGCAGTAGTTTTGATCTCATGCCGCTCATTCAGACAGCAAAGCACACCACCCTTTCCAGGTTCATTCAGTGGAAATCCCAGTGCCAGCAATCCCTCGAGAACCAGAGACGTGGAATTGCCATGGAGCCACTCATCAGAAGAGACCCTGCAGTGTCGCTAGATCACTTCAGTGAAGTTCAGAGGTGCCTGTTCCGTTGGAATAGCAGAGCAAAAAAAAAAAAAAAAAAAAAGGGTTCAACTCAACACCATCTGGACGTTGTCTACTAAACCCTTGCCAACCACTGTAATCTGTAATAGCAGAGACAAACTGGGTCATAGTCCGCCTGGGATTGTGCGAGTGAGATGGATCCGTCTTGATTGGACCTTTGGCAAGACTCCAGACTGTTAATGCACTGTGTTGTATTTATTACGCTCTATGGCAATGTGTTGCGTTTGAGTCAACAAGCAAAGCCAGAACAAGATTGAGGCATCCGAGATATGGTTTCCAAGAAGAATGTTGAGAGTTCCATGGACAGCAAAGAAAACAAACGAGACAGTCTTGATGGAGGCAGACACAAGAAGATCAGGAAAAGACAGGCAGCATTTATAGGCCATTTTATGAGGAAAGGGGAATTAGAGCACCTGGTCACAACAGAAAGTTGGAGGGAAAGAGAGCACCCAGGAGAAGATATTGGACAGACTTGCAGAGTGGCTGAAGACAAAGAGGGTGGAAGAAATGCTTGAGGCAACAAGAGATAGAAACAGATGGAAGGCCATGATCGCCAACGCGATGCGGCAAGGCACCTGATGATGATAATGATGCCCAGGGAGAAAATATTGCACGGCCGTGCGGGATGGCTGAGGACAGAGAGGGTGGAAGATGTGCTTACGGCGACAAGGGGTAAATGCTTATGGAGGGCCATGATCGCCAACGCCATGCGGCAAGGCACTTGATGATGATGGTGGTGGTGATGGCATTGTGTTGCCTTTTCTTGCCTTGTCTATTTTGTATTGCAATGTCTTATTCTTCTTCAACTTAAAAATGATTTTAATGATAATCATAAGGCGCCAAATCTTGATACAAGAATCAAACCAAAAGAGTGCACTCTCATCATTCACCAAAAGCTATCACCCAGCAATGACCAAAACTCCAGGGCACAAGGCACACACAATCCGGAAGAGGAGGGTGGACCAGAAAGGAATGGTGGGGGGAACAGAGTAAGCACGTAGAGGGGTTATCACTGCTGGACAAAATGGCATGTCTTCAAGCTAGACCATCACCAAGACCGGTTGAATGACCACGTTGCAGAGAGGGAAGAGAAACCAATCGCAGAGACCCAAGTTTTGGCACAAAACCGACAGAGCTCACGAATCTGGCGAATACTTCTTGAGTGCAGCACCCAAATGACTGTTCACGCCAAATGACTGTTCACACCAAACGACTGTTCACACCAAATGACTGTTCACACCAAATGACTGTTCACACCAAATGACCGTTCACACCAAATGACTGTTCACACCAAATGAATGTCCACGCCAAATGAATGTTGACACCAAATGAATGCTCACACCAAATGAATGTTCACACCAAATGAATGTTCACACCAATGACTGTTCCACACCAATGAATGCTCACAACCAAATGAATGCTCACACCAAATGAATGCTCACACCAAATGATGTTCACACCAAATGAATGTTCACACCAAATGAATGTTCACACCAAATGAATGCTCACACCAAATGAATGCTCACACCAAATGAATGCTCACACCAAATGAATGTTCACACCAATGAATGCTCACACCAAATGAATGTTCACACCAAATGATGTTCCACAAATGCCACCAAATGAATGCTCACACCAAATGAATGTTCACACCAAATGAATGTTCACACCAAATGAATGTTCACACCAAAGGAATGTTCACACCAAATGATGCTCACACCAAATGAATGCTCACACCAAATGAA
>CM060313.1:12021923-12029423 GCA_030674185.1 Monoplex corrugatus | reverse complement strand
AAGGGAAGGGTTGGGGGGGAAGAGGGAATTCACTGATCTCGATGTTTTCTTATAAATCCTTCTTGCATAGTGCTATGCTTCAAACTCATTTACTCTGTCTGTGTCTGTCTCTGTCTCTGTCTTCTCTCTCTCCTTCTCTCTCTCTCTCTCTCTCCTCTCTCTCTCTCTCCCTGTCTCTGTTTCTCTCTCTTGTCTATCTCTGTCTGTCTTTGTCTGTCTCTGTCTGTCTCTCTGTCTCTGTCTCTATGTCTGTCTGTCTCTGTCTACCTGTCTGCCTCTCTCTGTCTGTCTGTCTGTCTCTGTCTCTGTCTCTGTCTCTGTCTCTGTTCTGTCTCTGTCTCTGTCTCTGTCTCTGTCTCCTGTCTCTCTGTCTCTGTCTCTGCTCTCTGTCTCTGTCTCTGTCTCTGTCTCTGTCTCTCTGTCTCTGCTGTCTCTGTCTCTGTCTCTGTCTCTGTCTCTGTCTCTGTCTACCTGTCTGCCTCTCTCTGTCTGTCTGTCTGTCTGTCTCTGTCTCTCTGTCTCTGTCTCTCTCTCTCTCTCTCTGTCTGTGCATTATACATATACATATCCAGACTTTATAGTGCAGCTGTTAGGCAAGCTAATCACACTCCATTATGTTGTCGTACAGTCGGCATCTTTAGTAAAGGTGAATGCTAGGTGTTTTCACGCTTCCAGAAGCCAGCCATTGATATGAATGACAGGATTTTAACGTACGAATCTGATATGCGTGCGTATGCGCACGAAGACACTGGCAGGTCTGCACACATGTTGACCTGGGAGATGGGAACACCCTCCATTCTTTACCCACCTGGGGGAGGTGTCTAGGTGGACTAAACCCAGGACCTTTTTCCAGTCACCGTGGTGTAGTGGTTAGCGCAACAGACTACCGACTGGAAGGTTGTGGGTTCGAATCCCCATCAGTCCCTTCAAAAAAATCATTGTGTGATTTTTCGGGCTTCTACCCAGAGTTGAACGAAGCTTTGGGCTCATTGGGAAGACTGGGACCACACAGCCGAGTTTCTTCATCCACTTCATGCATGCGTCATTGAAGGTGTTGCTCTAATCTTCCGACCAGCACCACAGGTGTCTGTATCTCTCGGGCCGGTTTGACTCCAGGATATGTTATGATCGTAAGCGTAGAGTACAGCCCTGTCACGGAGTCTGAGTCCTAGATGGAACTCGATAGCATGGTGATTATCATCCCTATCGACATCATTATCATCAAGGCGTTGTAAAAACGCTATCAGCTTCTGTGGCCATTACCGTGGTGTGTGTGAGAGTGTAAGTATAAAACATTTAAGAATACAATTAAAGGTTTAACTGATTGACAGCAGTATGTTTTCAGGCAAGTTGTTTGAGAAAGAGAGAGAAAGGGAATGGGAGAGAGAGAGACAGAGACAGAGACAGACAGACAGACAGAGACAAATAGATAGAGACAGACAGACAGACAGAGAGAGAGAGAGAGGAGAGAGACAGACAGACAGACAGACAGACAGAGACGCACACGGAGAGAAAGACAGAGAGAGAGAGAGACAGACAGAGAGGAGAGAGAGACAGAGACAGAGAGAGAGACAGAGACAGACAGACAGACAGACAGAGACGCACACGGAGACAGAGACAGAGAGAGAGAGAGAGAGAAAGAAGAGAGAGAGAGAGAGAGAAAGAGAGACAGACAGACAGGAAGACAGACAGACAGACAGACAGACAGCCAGATAGACAGTCAGACAGACAGACAGATAGAGACAGAGACAGAGACAAAACAAAGACAGAGACGGAGACAGAGAGACGGAGAGAGAGAAAGTCAAGACAGAGACAGAGACAGAATCGGAGATTCAGCGGTCTCTCTTGCTCTGGCAGCTATATGCTAACTTCAGTTTCGGCGGGTCTAGGTGTGTGATGGACAGCTGAAATGAGTGGCGTGTGGCTAATGAAACAGCAATGGTGCAGACTATGGGTAAGGATAAAAATAATGATGTAACAATAATGTTGCCTGATGTATGGAAATCCGATGTAAAGACAAACTGGTTTATGGTAGCAAGAAACTCTTGTGTTTAGTTAAGTTTAGTTTCTCAAGATGACGTCTCCGCGCTCGGAACGAATTCCATATGCACTAACGTCACAGATGCCATGTGTATGGTGATCATGGCTCAAGCCTTAAGCCGGCACATAAACCCAAGACAGCTCCTCAGGCCCTACCTAGACTATATTTTATCTAGTCTACATTCAATACTGGTATTTTTTCAGCCTTCCGCTGGAATTAATATTAGCAGGATGTGTTTACGATTCACAGACCTCTGGGTTATGAGCCCAGCGCACTTCCACTGAGCTTGTGACTGTTAGATAACAGAGAGCCTTCAGAGGAGAAGCCCCCATCCCACGCCAGAAACGCACCGGAGAAGAGGAAAGACCAAGGAACAAAGAGAAGACACGATCATAAACAGCGATATCAAACGGCGAAATAACGAGAGAGAGAGAGAGAGAGAGAGAGAGAGAGAGAGAGAGAGAGACATAGAGACAGAGAGACAGAAACAGATACAGAGACAGAGAGAAAGAAAGAGAGACAGACAGACAGAGAGAGAGAGACAGAGACACAGAGAGAGAGAGAGACAGAGAGAGAGAGAGAGACAGAGACAGAGAGAGGAACAATGCATACACTACCTTTGTCCATCTAATTTCATCAACATCGAATTATATAAAAGATAAATAGCAAGATTCACTGTACTCTCCCACAAACCTTTGTGGGAAACAACTCTGATCTCCCACACAAAAAAAGTGTTTCAGCTCTTAACTCCTTACACTCTGAGGGGAATGAGTCTCATCTACGTCATGACTCCTAGATGCTAGTGTGCTGTGATCATTTACATTTTTCATAGATATTGGCAACAAAAATGATCTCTCTTGACGCTGCTAATATACCATACTTGCGGCAGAAAAGTTGAAATGCTCTCGATTGTAGCTTTTATACATTTCGTCTTTGAGAAATTAGACTTATTCCTGATAGTACCCAGCAGTCCTCCATCCCCATGGTATTTGTTGCTGTTTCTTACAGCGATGTGTCTTGATGTTAAGGTGACATACTAGTGAAAAAAGGGCAAAAGTGCTCTCGCTTGTAGATTTTAGAATGTCTTCTCTGAGGAATTAGAGTTATCCCTGTTTGAAACCAGTAGTTCACCAATCCCAAAGTTGCTGTGTTTTACTGCAATGTCTTGATGTCGTTAAGATGAGATACTGGCGAAAAAGGGCAAAAGTGCTCTCGCTCGTAGATTTTAACCACACCCTATTCAACAACTGCAAAAATTAACCCTTTGACTCCCTCACCCTATCCATCAGCTTTCTGCAGGAAGTTGGTGGATAGGGTGACGGAGTCAAAGGGTTAAGGTTTTGCTTTGCAAACATAGTTGACAATGCAGGATGCTGATGGACAGGAGTCAAAAGGTTAAATATGTCTTCTCTGGGGAATTAGACTTATCCCTGGTTGAAACCAGAAGTTCGCCATTACCATGGTCTTTGTTGCTATGTCTTACTGGAATGTGTCTTGAGGCTGTGAAGATGGGCAAAGTGCTCTCGTTCATAAATTTAAAATACATCTATGTCTTCTCTGAGAAATCCCTGGGACAAATATCTCGTGTGGTTGAAAAAAAGATTGGATTACTCTGTGACCAGTTTTCATTCAAAAATGTTTAATTTGTGTATTCATTCCTGAATAAACAGTCCCCTGACGAAGGTCACACAAAGGCCGAAGTACCGGGCTCAAAATTCTAGTTTATGGTCTTGTTTTTTGTTTTGTTTTGTTTTTTGTTTTTTTGTTTTTTTGTTTTTTTGTTTTTTTTGTGTGTTTGTTTGTTTGTTTGTGGATGTTTTGTTTGTTTTTTGTTTTTTTGTTTATCTGCAATATTTTCTCTGAGAAATTATAATCACCCCTTTTTGACGCCAGTAGCCCACCATTCCCAAGTTCTCTGTCGCTGTGTCTTAGTGCGCTGTGTCTCAGTGCCGTTATGGTGCCATACTCGCGAAACGAGGACAAAAGTGTTCGCGTTCGTAGGCTTTATTCGTGTCGTTATTGGTAAATTGTAATCGTCCTTGTCTGAAGCCAGCAGTCCGCCATTCCCAAGATCTCTGTGTGCTGTGTTTTAGGTGATGTTGTCAGAGTATAAACAAGCCACAAAACAGAGAAGAAAGGGTGGCAGAATGGTTCAGACGTTCACCTGCCCATAACTAAACTCCAGGTTCCAGGGTTCGTTTCCCGTTGAGGCCTTGACTTTTCTCCTTAGTTTGACCAGAAGATCGGAATGAAAGTCTAGTCCTTCGGAAGGGGACGAAAAGTTAGTCGGACCCGTGTGCCTTCTGGCCTGCACACGCTGAAGATCTCTATACAATCGTGAAGAGCAGGGCATTGGCCCGTATGCCCTGGTAAAAAAACATTCAAAAGATTGTAATCAAAGAACATAACTCTTGAGTCAGTATCCAGTGTAGGACAATTATCTCCCAATGTTGTGAAGAATCCGCTCTCATTCAAATCTACACGTTTGCGGCTACTTTCAGCTTAGATTAGAAGCGGATATCAACGCACAAAAACTGAAGCTCAGAACACTATTCAAAAGATAGGTTGATTTCCAGGTCCCTTCCTGAAGGCCAATTCATCTTGTGCCTTTGGTCTCGTCAAAAATGTGTGGCGCTGCATGCGGCGACGTGCTCTTAAAGGGGGAGCAGTCCTGAGTTCACAGAAATATCCACTTGACAAAAGAAATGAAATCGAATGAATTGAATAGGAATATAAACAAAAGGTGGAATGACAAGACCTAAAACATTATTTCAACTTAGTTATTGTTTGTTGTTGTTGTTGCCTCTGCTGGAAAAAATATATACGGGTGCCTATAAATCAACCAAGGAATATACTTTAAATAATACAGAAGTAATAATGAATCACTCCTGTAAACAATCATTCATATATTTACTTGTGTATTTTTTATTCTCAAAACACAGAGTAAATACACAAGATAAATACTCTACGAATTGCGACTACATGCTACTATTTCGCCACTACTGTTGACTTAACAGTACTGATACTATCGATGCTGCTGTTGCTGCTGCAGCTACTACTAATACTACTATACTGCTGCTGCTGCTGCTGTTACTACTACTACTACTACTATGCTGCTGCTACTGTTACTACTATACTTTGCTGCTGCTGTTACTACTATACTACTACTAACTACTGCTGCTGCTGCTGCAGTACTACTATTACTACTACTACTACTGTGCACTACTACTATACTACTACTACTCTGCTGCTGCAGCTACTACTATTACTACTACTACTACTACTGCTGCTGCTGCAGCTACCACTTTTACTACTACTACTACTCTACTACTACTACTACTACTGTGCTGCTGCAGCTAACTTTTACTACTACTACTACTACTACTACTACTCATGTGTGCTGCTGCACTTTACTACTACTACTACTACTACTCTGCTGCTGACTTTACTCTACTACTATTACTATATAACTACTCCATATATTACTACTACTACTACGTACTGCTGCTGCTGTTGCTTGCTGCACTTTACTACTACTACTACTACTACTACTCTACTACTACTCTACTATACTACTACTACTACTGCTGCTGACTTTGCTCTGACTGCTGCTACTACTACTACTATACTACTACTTCTACCACTACTATATATACCTCCATATACCACTTACATGTGCGTACTTGTCTTACTAACTACGACTGCCGCTATGCTTATTACTTGTCCGCGCTACTGCCCTACACTACACTTATGCTTCTACTACTACATACTATATACTACTAACCACCACCACCACCACACTACCACTGCTACTACTATGTCTTTCTACTACTACTACTGCTCTACTACTACTACTACTACTGCTGCTGTGCTGCTACTTGCTACTACACGACCACCACCATCACTACTACTTCTATCAACACATTGACTCACACACAGACGCACACGTGTACACGTACACAAACATCCACACACGCACGCACACACACACACAAACACACACACATACGCAACACACATACGCACGCACACACACACACACACACACATACGCACCCACACACACACACACACACACACACATGTGACGAATGCATTCAATAACGATCAAATACCTGGCAAGCACCTACTACTCACATTAACGGTCTGTTCGTCATTCATCGTTTCTTATTTCTTGCACGACACGGGTGGGAGACAAAGAGACAGAAAGACAGAAAAAGAGAAGGAGAGAGAGAGAGAGAAAGAGAGAGAGAGAGAGGAAGAGAGAGAGAGAGTGGGGGGGGAAGGAAAGGGAGACAGAGAAATATACAGACAGAGACAGAGAGACAGAGAGAGAGATACAGAGATAATAGAGAGAGAGAAGGACAGGGAGACAGAGAAAGATACAGACAGAGACAGAGAGACAGAAAGAGAGATAGATACAGAGATACAGAGAGAGAGAGAGAAGGACAGGGAGACAGAGAAAGATACAGAGACGAGAGAGAGCGAGAAGAGAATGAGAGAGAGAGAAAGACAGAGAGAGAGAAGTAGAGAGAGTGGGGGGGGGGAGAAAGACAGAGAGAGAGAGAGAGAAGTAGAGAGAGAGGGGAGGAGAAAGACAGAGAGAGAGAGAAAGAGACAGACAGACAGACAGGCAGCAGAGAGAAAGACAGAGAGAGACAGGGACAGAGAGAAAGAAAGAGAGATAGACATAGACAGAGACAGAAACAGAAACAGACAGAATGCCGAGAATGATCCATTCTAGGGATGGTTCTTCGATGGTGCTACTCATATTTCCTAGCCAACACTACAGGTGTATGTATCTCCCGGGCCGAATTGCAACTAGGATGTCAAAAACATTGGAGTACGGCCCAGCCACGCACCCTCAAGTCAAACTGGAAGTCCATAGCATCACGACTAGCATCTCCATACAATGCCATATCATCATGTTTTGTTGAAAATCATCTGATTTCTATATTTCTTGCATTGTCATGGTGACATCAGTTTGAATTTCGGTTGATTTGGAATGTGTCGAACCGAAACGAGGCTGGAGTGGTAATGACAAGAGACGGCAAATGCAACACGATGCAAAAGATGAGAAAAAGAGAAAGAGTATAATAAAACAGTAGCAACAGCAGCGACAGCAGCAACAGTAACGCGCAACGACGAGCAGCAACAGCAACGACAGAGCAACAGCAACGATAGCAGCAACAGCAGCAACAACAACGATAGCAGCAACAGACGACAGCAGCAACAGCAAGCAACAGCAGCAACAGCAACGACAGCAGCAACAGCAACGACAGCAGCAACAGCAGCAACAGCAGCAACAGCAACGACAGCAGCAACAGCAGCAACAGCACACAGCAGCAACAGCAAGCAACAGCAACGAAGCAGCAACAGCAGCAACAGAAAGCAACAGCAACGACAGCAGCAACAGCAGCAACAGCAGCGACAGCAGCAACAGCAACGATAGCAGTAAC
>CM060313.1:12006923-12014423 GCA_030674185.1 Monoplex corrugatus | reverse complement strand
GCGCGCGTGTGTGTGTGTGTGTGTGTGTGTGTGTCTGTCGGTGTGTGTGTCTGTCTCTGTCTCTGTATCTCTGTCTCTGTCTCTCTCTCTCTTTCTCTCTCTCTCTCTTCTCTTCCTCCCTCTCTTTCTAACTCTCCCCCCCCCCCTCTCTCTCTCTCTCTCTCTCTCTTCTGTCTCGTGTGTGCAGGGGTTTTTTAATTTCCTGTCAACGGTTCCCTTTTTTTCATTTCTGCACAGTCAACATATCGGTGCTTACATCAGCATTCAGCATTGGGCATTCGGCATGGCAAAGTACCCAAACCCCTCACATCACATCACCAATGATGGTGATCCCTTGGAACACGATCGTCTGTCACGAAGAAGACAATGATTTACCGACGTAGTCTGAGGTCATTACCTACTGACATGCGACTCTTGTTGACGAACATGGCTGATGTATGCTATGTAAGTCCTTTACCCAACTTCCATCCGTTTGTCTGTTCTGTCTGCTGTCTACGTGTCTGTCTGTCTGCTTCTGTTTGTCTGTCTATCTATCTGTCTGTGTGTATGTGTGTCTTTGTGTCTTTGTGTCTGTGTGTCTGTCGGCGTGTGTCTGTGGTCTTGTGTTGTTGTCTGTGTGTCCGTGTGTCTGAGTGTTTTTGTGTCTGTGTGTCTGTCTGTGTGTCTGTCTGTGTGTCTGTGTGTCTTTGTTGTGTCTGTGTGTCTGTCACGTGTGTCTTTGTTTCTGTCTCTGTCTTTCTATCTCTCTGTCTCTCTCTCTTTCTCTCTCTCTCTCACTCTCCCTCCCTCCTCTCTCTGTGTCTGTCTCTCTGTACCTGTCTGTCTGTCTATCTATTTGTCTGTCTCTATCTATCTATGTGTCGGTCTGTCTATGTATCTATTCTATATATCTATGTATCTATGTATATATGTATGTATGTATCTACCTACCTATCTATCTATCTATACTTATTATGTATCTATCTATCTATCTATCTATCTATCTATTATCTATTATCTACCTATTATCTATCTATTATCTATCTATCTATGTACATGTATCTATCTATCTTCTGTCTATCTATCTTCTGTCTATGTATCTATATCTATCTATCTATCTGTCTGTTTATCTATCTATCTGTCTGTCTCTTTATCTATCTATATATCTTTCTATCTATTGTCTATCTCTCGTTTTTCTCTCTCTCTCTCTCTCTCTCTCTTATGCACGCATGCAAGCGCGTACACACACACACACACACACACACACACACACAAGGCACACACATACATACATACACATTCTCTCGCTCTCCCTCGTGTGGAATAGCAGAGGCTAGCTGCAAGACAATGGTGTCTAATGCTTTTGTCCATATGTAATGAAGTGTTTTTAAGTTTCAAACGTCAAAGTCTCCATCTCTCTCCCTCTCGTTCTCGTTCTCGTTCTCTTAGTTTTTGTGAGTGTGTTCTTATGCCATCCAACCCCCCCCCCCCTCCAGCCTCTCTCTTCTCTCTCTCTCTCTCTCTCTTTGTTTGTCTCTGCCTGTCTCTCCTGTCTGCCTCTTTGCTTTGAAGTTTCTCTCTCTCTCTCTTTCTCTTCTCTCTCTTTCTCTTTCTCTCTCCCTCTCTCTCTCCCTCTCTTTCTTTCTTTCTCTCTCTCTCTCTTTCTCTCTTTTTCTATCTCTCTCTCTCCTCCTCCTCTCTCTCTCTCCCGCTCTCTTTTTTTCATTAGCAACAGCAGACATGTAAGACGGTCTAGGTGCTAATATCTCTACCGTTGGAACCGAAAGATTAATTTCATTTCACTGATTTAAGTTCTCTATTTATCTACGTATCAGTATCTCCTCTTCCCCATTCATTCCCCTGTCCCTGTCTCCAGTCCTCACCATATATCTACCTATCTTCCTCACCCTCCCCACCCAAAACGAATCAGGTTCCACGTGAGAGGCGCCTCATGCGAACAGAAGCACAGCGTCAACAGTGTAAGCCCCCAAAACAAAAATACTACCTGGACAGATAATGAGACGTACTTATTTTCACGAGCATTAGCGAAGTTATCTAAAACGCCAATGTCAAGTTCAATGTCAATGTCGAGGCCAGTAACTTCTGTGTCCCGAAAAAGAAGGGTAATCTCCTCGTGATGCCAGGTTCAGCCTGAAAGCCTCTGGCACTAGCTTTTTTTTTTTTTTTTTTTTTTCTCTTTTTCTTATTTAGTTGTTGTCGCTCTCTGTAACAACCAGACCTAATCGAGGCCAAGCTGATCAACTTGCACGCTGGTGTGAGTGAGTGAGTGAGTGAGTGAGTGAGTGAACGAGTGAACGAGCGAAGTTAACACGCTATCCTCCTCTTTGCAGTGCCTCGGCGATTTTTTTTCCCTAGCTACAGAGAACAGAGAAGCTTGCATGTTACAACCAGATCGTAGTGACAGACACAGAGGACAGAAAGCGGGTGATCGTTCACCGTTGATCTTCTTAACCTGGCAGAAGAGGGGAGACAAGTACAGAGGGGAGAGTAGCGGCAGTATAAGCAGAGTATACACAAGTCGTAACGTTAGCATGCAGACTATGCAAACCTTACATGACCGTTGATAAGGCGTTAACTAGTTATGACAGCACTAACTGGTAAACATTGACTTATGAGATATCATATGTTGTAACTGTTTGGCTGTTGTTTGTTAATGTCTTTTTCACTTTTTGCTTAACTCTATCAGTTTGAGGCAGCCGAGATGTGTTTCTAAGAAGAATGTTGAGAATTCCATGGACAACAAAGAAAACAAACGAGATAGTCTTTGATGGAGGCAGACACAAGAAGATCATTCATTAGGAAGATTAGGAAAAGACAGGCAACATTTATCGGCCGTTTTATGAGGAAAGGGGAATTGGAGCACCTGGTAACAACAGGAAAGCTAGAGGGAAAGAGAGCACCAGGTAGACCCAGGAAAAAAGTATTGGACGGACTTGCAGAGTGGCCGAAGACAGAGAGGGTGGGAGATGTTCTTGAGGCAACAAGGGATAGATACATATGGAGGGCCATGATCGCCAACGCCATATGGCAAGGCAAAATATAAAAAAAATACCTTGTCAAAGGGCCTGGGCTCGAAACGCTGTGTTTTATACTCCCAAGGATCTTTTACAAACAAGGTATTTTTTTATATTTTGTTTTTACCCCTAAGATCCAGCAGTCATATTTTGTTTTACCTTCATATGGCAAGGCACTTGATGATGATATCAGTTTGAATTTTCATGCAGTTTATTCAATGTTATGGAATTTGCTTACAGTGCATACAGTAACCATTTTTTTTTTACAAGCAAAAGGGAGGGGGTAGACGTCCATGCGCTGCATGACCTATTTGGACCCAGTCATCAGTTACCTTATTTACAAGCTGAATGGCAAGGTGGGGAGAAGACAACCCCGAGATATAACCACACAGTTTGTACAAGCCAAGCTCAGCCCAGCTACCCCAAGTGTAACAGATGAAATTGGGTCTTCGTTTACAGCAAGACGTCTCTCTCTCTCTCTCTCTCTCCTCTCTCTCTCTCTCTCTCTCTCTCTCTCTCTGTCTCTCTCTCTGTCTCTCTCTCTGTCTGTCTCTCTCTGTCTGTCTGTCCTCTTCTCCTTCTCTCTTGTCCTCTCTTCTCTCTTCTCTCTCTGTCTCCTCGTCTGTCTGTCTCTCTCTGTCCTCTCTGTCTCTCTCTCTGTCTCTCTCTCTCTGTTCTCTCTCTCTGTCTCTTCTCTGTCTCTCTCTCTTGTCTCTCTCTCTGTCTCTCTCTCTGTGTCCTCTCTCTGTTCTCTCTCTCTCTGTCTCTTGTTTTGTGTCTCTCTCTTCTCTCTTTCTCTCTCTCTCTCTTCTACTTTTTCTTCTCTTCTCTCTCTCTCTCCTCTCTCTCTTTCTCTCCCTCCTCTCTCCTCCCTCTTCACTCTCTCCTTCACTCACTCTCTCTCTCTCACTCTGTCTCTGTCTCTCTCTGTTTGTGTGTATGTGAGTGGGCATGTGCTCACACGTGTGTTTGTGTGCGTATGTGTGCGTGTACGTGTGCGCGCGCGTGTGTGTGTGTGTGTGTGTGTGTGTGTGTGTGTGTGTGTGTGTGTTAGTATTAGTGTCAATGTGTGTTAGTGTGTGTGTGTGTGTGTGTGGTGTGTGTGTTGTCTAAGTGTAAATGTGTAGACGTGTGTGTGTGTGTGTGTGTGTGTGGTGTGTGTGTGTGTGTGTGTGTGCGTGAGCGTGTGCGTGTGTGTGTGTGCGTGAGCGTGTGCGTGTGTGTGTGTGCGCGCGCGTGCGTGTGTGTGTGTGTGGGTAGTGTGTTTGTGTGTGTATGTGTGTATTAGCGTATGTGTGTATTGTTTATTTCTAGAAAAATATGTAATCCATTTATAAAAAGCAAATAATTCACCTTTCCAACCATGTTGGTTGGAAAGAGTTTGCTATTTCCAACATATGTATCTAGTTTATGACAGTAACCACCGAAGTCACATAACACTCGAATATGACTTTTTGTTCTCATTTTCCTTTTGTCGTTGCTTCTTTTGTTTTGGGCCAGCTCAGAGCCCAGAGCAGCTTTGCTCTCTTGCTGCTGGGCTGTAGGCAGCAGGCTATACTTCTGTCACGCAATGTTGTTGCAGCATCGCTGCTGCTTATGTAGTCTACAGACTTAGTTCTGGGACAAATTGTCGTCATCAGTTGATGCTCTCTGGCACTCCATGGGATATGCTGACTTACTGTTGTTGTTGTTGTTGTTGTTGTTGGTGGTGGTGGTGGTGGTGGTGGTGGTGATGCTACGTGGATATACTATTGTTGTTGTTGTTGTTGTTGTTGTTGTTGATGATGATGCTGTTTCTCGGGTTTTGATGTCAGAAGTCGCTGGAGGGATGTTGTCATTTACTTCGTTTTATAAGTGCTATTTATTTATTTATCTATTTATTCATTTATTTGTTTATTCATTGATTCATTCATTATTCATTGATTAATTCAATTAATTAATTCATTCATTCATTCATTCATTCATTCATTCACTCACTCATTCATTCATTCATTCTTTGATTACTTCGTTTGTTTCATTTAGTGATTTGTTTTATTTCAACGTTTAAAAATGAGTCTGACGTCTGGTTGATGTTGTAAATAAACATTACACTTTATTGATAGAAGAAACCCATCCTCACCCACACACACAAGATAAAACACGATCCTCAATTAATGATTGAATCGATAAATGAATGGATGAATGAAATGAATAATGATTGAATAAATGAATAAACGAATAAATGATTTATTAGTTGAAAAATACCTTGTTTGTAAAAGATCCTTGGGAGTATAAAACACAACATTTCGAGCCCAGGCCCTTTGTCAAGTGAAAATAAAATTTTATTTTTCACTTGACAAAGGGCCTGGGCTCGATGCGTTGTGTTTTATACTCCCAAGGATCTTTTACAAACAAGGTATTTTTTTAATATTTTGTTTTTACCCTCCAGATCCAGCAGTCATATTTTGTTTTACCTTCAGTGGATTTATTAGTTGATATATCAATTGATCAATTTATGAATGAATCAATGTATCACCCAATAAATCAATCTGATTAAATGATGACTTGATGACCACAAAAAAAAAAAAAGAAGTCAATGAATACATGGATGAATCGATAAACAAATAAATAGGTGAGAATGCCTTTTCTCCATGTGCCTTGCAATCTGAAGCGGATTGTACATTCTGCGCTTCAATGGTCTCAGAGTTGTGCCGTTGGCTGTTATTTGCATCCACCATGTAAGCAAACCAAACCTAACCCTTTCATTCCCTTCCATTCATGTCTACTACCTTATGGATAGGATAGGGCAGTTAGAGGGTTAAGCCTTTGCAACTGATGGATTGTTTGAAGGTGTGAAAAGATTAATCAGCAATGACATTCGAATTTTCCATTAGCCCAACGCATGAATAGGTATAATAGTCCTCATCGTCTGGTATAGGTCTACATGTGGAACACAAAACCCATCCTGGAGGCTATGTTCTCATGCAGGCAGTGCACAAAAAAAAGAGTCTTGCTGCCTTTGGTTCTGCTTCTGTCGGTTCCTGTTCTGTTGAATCACAGATGTTCTTCTCTGTATTCGAATGTGACTGTGCCCTGTGTTGTACTACTGTCGTCAGCTTAGTAGACACTCTATACTTGCCATTCCACACTTCTTCAGAACTTAATGGTTGCACTCTCGATGTTGCTACATGATGCTGCAGGCAATGTCTTCTTAGTTGGTGGTGTTGGTGCCGTAACTAATGAGTCTAGTTTTCAGGTATCCTTCCGTTTCAGTTTCAATTTATAATAATAATAATAATAACAATATTTATATAGCGCAAAATCTTGATAAAGTCAAATCTAAGCGCTGAAACAGACACACACGCACGCACACACACGCACGCACGCACACACACACAGGCACGCACCACACACACACACACACACACACACACACACACACACACACACACACCACACACGGCTATATATGGGGAGAAAATAAAAGCAATGGAAAATTATAGGGAGCATATTATATACAATTATATATTACAATTTCTCAAGATGACATCCATTTCTCGAAACGAATCCCATATGCACTAACGTCACAGGTGTCATGTGATTGTATCACGGCACAAGCCTTAAGCCTGCACATAAATCTATGAGCTAGCCAGATCCCGAGGTCCTACCTAGCCTATAATTTACCTAGTCTATATTTTATACTGGTATTGTATCAGCCTGTCATTGGAATAATCTTGGTTACATATAAGTGACATGTATATATGTGGATCTTATCTTCAAAAAAAAAGGAACAAGTATATAAAGTAAATTAATAAATAATTAAAGGTCTGAATCACAACACAACCAGCTGTTATGTATAAACTTGTCTGACATGACAGAAAGACCCCCCCCCCTCCCCCTCCCCCACCATCACCAGTCAATGCACAAAGCTTTAGCTGTCTGCCAACTAGGTGATGACAATATTCTTTTAATCATAGCCCCGAGAGTATCGTTGTGTCGCTGTAGTGGTCTACCTTGGTTACGGTATCCTTGCTTCAACTCTACGGTCAGGACCATCTTTAAGATACAGTTGTCTTCCATATGGAAAACCTGTCCTGTGCGAAAGAAAGAAGGCATCTGATTAATAATAATAATAATAATTACAATATTTATATAGCGCAAAATCTTGATAGAAATCAAATCTAAGCGCTGAACATACACATACGCACGCGCGCACACATACGCACACACACACTCACACATGGCTATAAATGGGGGAAAAGAATAAAAGCAATGGAAAATTATAGAGAGCATATTATATACAAATATATATTACAATGTGATTCCACTCCGAGCGGAGACAGGCTACAGAGGGGGATGAGTGAGGTCAGGATTTCATGCAGAGGAGAAAAGGTGAGTTTTGAGAGCGGATTTGAAGGAGACAAAAGTAGGTTGCTGACGGACTGAGAGAGGAAGTTTGTTCCAGGAAAGTGGACCAGAAACAGAGAAGGCTCGTGGACCGTAGGTA
>CM060313.1:11991923-11996923 GCA_030674185.1 Monoplex corrugatus | reverse complement strand
GGGAGACTGATGACCCGAAAGGAATGGAGGGTACAACATACATGCAGACTATTTCGGAAACTCCAGCTCCAGAACAATTCGTCACTTTTAGAGGTTAGTCTCCCTTTATCCTCTTTCCCTTACGTATGACGTAGCCGATCGGATTGGGTGCGCGTGCGACGCGGCTGGATGTAATTGCACGTACATCTCGATTTGATCAGTGGGGTGAACTTGAAATGTAGGCGCTAATACGGCTAGGCCGTGTGACAGGCCTCTCACGTGGCCTCCAGGCCTCTCCAGTGGAGGCCTCCTGATCATGTAAGAGTTCAGTACATTTTCGCATTTCGCTGATTATGTTAACGAAGTGTATGTTCGTTGCCCTGTGTGGTTCGTCTTCTTGAAAGCGAAGCGTGATGGTTTGGGTTATGTATGTCTTTGTGCGTGTCTGGTTTTGTAATTTCGTTGACTGCTTTTGATTATCCATAGGGCATATTTTTCTCCATAGTTCAAACCAAAATATAGTATTTATCCATCCATAAATAACTGTTTCTTATAATTGAGGATATGGTAAGACGTGCGTAAGTAGCTTGGCATGTGTGTGTGTGTGTGTGTGTTGCGTGTGTGTGTGTGTTGTGTTTGCGTGTGTGTGTGTGTGTGTGTGGTGTGTGTGTGTGTGTGTGTGTGTGTGTGTGTGTGTGTGTGTGTGGAGGGGGGGGGCAGGAGAGCAGTTGCCAGAAATATAGTTCTCCGTGTGCTTAATGCCTTAAATTAAACCTACTGAATCGCACTAACAAAAATATGACATGTTGGTCATTCCTGCTGTATTTCTACTGTCGTGTATGATTCTTTTTTTTTTCTTCCTTAGTCCTGATACGGCTCTACGCAGTCGGCTGGGTTTCAAACAACAATAACAAATCTCTTCCTTCTTTTTCTTCCATTGTTTCTTCTTGTTCTCACTTCATGCAGGTCCTTTATGTCCATTTATTGTTTAAAGCGAAATGGTCTGTAGTTAGGGAACTGTCAAATACCAGAAATTGTCTTTGTCTTTTGTGCAAGGAATTCGTTTTTTGATGAGTACTTTCCTGTAGCTGTTCCATACTGTTAACTTTCATTATATGTACACATTGCTTGCTTGAGGGTTTTATTTCTTCATCTTTAATTGGAAAACCTGTTTTCCTTTCACCTCCTTTTTCATTTGGTTTGTTAGACTTAAAGGAAGACTTTCTTGGCGACAGCTCCAAACTCTATAAATCTGAACATAGGATATGTAAATGTTTGCCACTTTGCTTACAAAATCCCTGTCACATCAGTTCTGCTTCACGAGAAAGCATGGCATGTGTTTGGTATAATGAATCTTGGTTGACCGGAAGCGATACAACAGTACGGTGCATGTGTAATAAATATAACATTATGTGAAGACACCGTTGTCTGTTACACCAAACAGGTATTCCTGTCTCTATACATAACAGAATTATTAAAACACACACACGCGCGCGCGCGTGCACACATACACACACACACACGCACATGATCAGGAGGCCTCCATAGTCAGTATGGGCTTTGATGTGAACATTGCAAACAGGAAAATTTTCTTGCTTCAGTGCTTAACAAAATATGAAAGTCTACTAAATGAAATAAATTCTTATACAACGATTTGCAAAGACTATATAACATGAACTTCCTATCTATATGTTTTGTTTATATACGTACATAGTACAAGTTGTTCACAGATACGTTTTCGATATTTGTACTATACAAAAATAATCAAACGTACAGTTTTGATGGCGTTTCTCCCCAGTTGTTATTACCATTCAATCGTTTTTGTGTAGTTGATCTGTATATGTTTGGCATGACAACATTTTGATACTTGGTTAATACAAAGCTATATTTTTTTTTTTTTTTTTGCTTTGTTTGTTTGTTTGTTTGTATTTAAACAATATTTTCCCCGATATTTTAAGAATTGCGTCGTCAGGAAGTATGTGACATTCAATGAATTTATGTGTAAGTGCAGGTCATCGATGTAGACACAAAATAAGACCGGACCTCAAGGTGAGCCTTGTGGTGCACCAAATTGGATCTTCCTTTCACTATAAGAATACCCACGAGCACGTACTCGTTGTTCCCTCTCCTTAAAGGTATGGCTGGAAAGTAAAAGGAAGACTAACGGATGTTTAACAGACAGCCATTAAGTTTTGAAAGAAGGATGTCATGGTCAGTGAGGTCAAATCTTTCTTGAAATCTACGAAAAGGACTCTTGATGCATTTGTTTCGTTTACGGCTGATTGTTCTGAATTTGTCACATTTAAAAGTGTTTAACGGACTCCTGATAGAACTAGGTGAAATAGCCGTAATCGACTGCAAGTGTTTGTGGTTTTATTTATTTATTTATTTATTTATTTATTTATTTATTTATTTATTTATTTATTTGTTTATCTATCTGTTTATTATTTCTCATTTATTTACTAATTTGTTTATATACTTGTTTGTTTATTTATTTGTTATTTATTTATTATGATCTCTGTCTCTCTGTCTCTGTCTCTCTCTTTTCTCTGCACGCGCGCGCGCGCGCGCGCGCGCGTGTGTGTGTGTGTGTGTGTATGTGTGCACGCGCGCGCGCGTGTGTGTGTTTTAATAATTCTGTTATGTATAGAGACAGGAATACCTGTTTGGTGTAACAGACAACGGTGTCTTCACATAATGTTATACTTATTACACATGCACCGTACTGTTGTATCGCTTCCGGTCAACCAAGATTCATTTATACCAAACACATGCCATGCTTTCTCGTGAAGCAGAACTGATGTGACAGGGATTTTTGTAAGCAAAGTGGCAAACATTTACATATCCTATGTTCAGATTTATAGAGTTTGGAGCTGTCGCCAAGAAAGTCTTCCTTTAAGTCTAACAAACCAAATGAAAAAGGAGGTGAAAGGAAAACAGGTTTTCCAATTAAAGATGAAGAAATAAAACCCTCAAGCAAGCAATGTGTACATATAATGAAAGTTAAACATGAAGTTTGGATAAATCCAATGCAGATGCGACCTAGAGAGGTTAAAAACAAAAAGACAAAAACAACAACAATAAAACAAAAGCAAAAAACAAAAAACAAAAACACACACACAAAAAACGAGTCAAGAGCTACAAATTAAGATAGTGAATATTTGTGCAAGTAATCCTGTTTTGGTGAGTACTTTCCTGCAGCTGTCCAATACTGTTGATGCATGATTTGTACTATGAGCTTTGTTTGCGTATAAGTTAGATGCCTCTACAAGCACATTCAGCATACGATGCTGGGCGTTATTTTACTTTACATGGTATGGGAAAGATGAGAGGAATGAAGGAACATTGACATCCATTTGTTGTCAGAAAATGAAGAGGATAAAGAAGGACGTTTTGTGAAAGTGGTGAGGGTAAGGTGACAGGTGTGAACACAGAAAGCGTGGAGTTAGAGTTCAGACTTTGGAGTCTGTTTAGGAAAGCTTGGAGTCTGTTCAAGAAAGCTTGGAGTCTGTTCAGAAAAGCTTTCTTGCACTCGAACAGTTCCATATGCGTTCCTCCCAAATCTGCCAGCAGGTATGTGGCAGACTCCTAGAGCCTGCGCAAAACCCATGCGCTTACAAGGTCTTGAAATGGTTTGTGGAGGAGAGGGACCCATGAACCACTAAGCTGACACCACCAGAACGATGGAAACACTAACACGGACAACAAACAGGATAGGTTTTAATGTTGCGGGCTGGATTTGAACTCCATATACCAGATCTTGAATCGTTCAGTTGTTGTTGTCGCTGTTTCTGTTGCTGTTGCTGTTGTTGTTGTTGTTGCTGTTGTTGTTGTTGTTGTTGTTGTTGTTGTTGTTGTTACTGTTCTTGTTTTTGTTGTTGTTGTTGTCGCTCGTCCTTCGTTGTAGATGTCCATACATGTTGGAAGTTGGAGGAGTCTGTTTAGTGTGTTGAAGATGACCTTGGCTACCAGTGGTAGTATTCCATTTTATACATGAAGTATTGGTGTAGGCATTATGTGCAAGGTCCCCAGAGGAGTTGTTTATGATTTGTGTAAAAGTGGTTTCTTGAGTGGTAAAAGTGGAATTAGAGAAACTGCTGGTATGATTTGTGTAAAAGTGGATTCTTGAGTGGTAAAAGTGGAATTAGAGGAACTGCTGGTATGATTTGTGTAAAAGTGGATTCTTGAATGGTAAAAGTGGAATTAGAGAAACTGCTGGTATGATTTGTGTAAAAGTGGATTCTTGAGTGGTAAAAGTGGAATTAGAGGAACTGCTGGTATGATTTGTGTAAAAGTGGATTCTTGAGTGGTAAAAGTGGAATTAGAGAAACTGCTGGTATGATTTGTGTAAAAGTGGATTCTTGAGTGGTAAAAGTGGAATTAGAGGAACTGCTGGTATGATTTGTGTAAAAGTGGATTCTTGAATGGTAAAAGTGGAATTAAAGGAACTGCTGGTATGATTTGTGTAAAAGTGGATTCTTGAATGGTAAAAGTGGAATTAGAGGAACTGCTGGTATGATTTGTGTAAAAGTGGATTCTTGAATGGTAAAAGTGGAATTAGAGGAACTGCTGGTTTCCTTATGGTGACATGAACTATGCACATACCACTGTTCGGTATGGTGTTGGTTGGTGATTCTTGTAGAATACAGATGACAGCTTACTAGTTCCATGCTTGTTTTGGATATGCTTTACACAGTATATGGAACTTATTTTGAGCGTGTGTGTTTTTGTTGTTGTTTTTTTTTTGTGCATGTGGTCTGTCTGTTATGATATCGGGGCTGTATTTTTATATGCTGGGTTCTGTCTGTCCCACTGAGTTGCTAGTCACAAGAAATGTTTAGTATTTCTGAAAAAAATATTGAAAGAATGTTTTTCGTAAGATGAACGTCAGAAACCTGAAACTTGAAACATTTTATTACTCAAGGACAGTACCATTAGGCACCAGTAGACTTCTCCTGCAATCAGTCCTTGCTATTCTATACAGCTATACAGGGAGAGAGGGGGGGGGAGAGAGAGACAGA
>CM060313.1:11954423-11966923 GCA_030674185.1 Monoplex corrugatus | reverse complement strand
ATCCCAACCCCCACCCTTAGCCTCCCCTCCCCCACCCCCACCCCCACACCCCACCCCCACCCCCACCCTCCCCTCCACCCTCCGTACTCTCCACCACCAGTCATCACCTTTATCCTATGCTGTAAGTTTCTGACGTCGACACGAAGTTGAACTTCACAGCTTTACAGATTTACATTGCACCACCAACGATCCACTGGCTTTTAGATATCATTGTCTCTGCAATCCGATTACTGTTTGTCCCTGCTAAGACTAGATTAAGTAGGACTGATGTACACGGAATTGTTGACACTGTTACCAGGCGACCAGGAAAATTCTGCTGATTAAAACCCTTTGACTCCCGCGCTCTGGCCACCAACCGTAAAAAAATTAACCCTTTGATTCCCTCACCTTGTCCACTATCTTTCTGCAGGAAGAGGGTGGATAGGGTGAGGGAATCAAAGGGTTAAGTTTTTTGCTTTGCCTGCGTAGTTGACAATGCAGGATGCTGGTGGACAGGATGAGGGAATCAAAGGTTAAGTTTTTTTGCTTTGCTTGCATGGTTGACAATGCAGGATGCTGGTGGACAGGGTGCGGGAGTCAAAGGTTTAAAAATCAGTGACTAACTGATCGACTTTGTGAGATATGAAACACCAACTGTACCTTACATATGCATGCGTCTAAGGTGCAAGTGTACTGCTGCAAGACCTGCACTGCCTAAAGGTGCAAGTGTACTGCTGCAAGACTTGCACTGGCTACCGATGGCACATTCAACTGCTGGGAACGTGTGTGTGTGTGTGTGTGTGTGTGTTGTGTGTGTGTGTGTGTGTGTGTGTGTGTGTGTGTGTGCGTGGTTGTGCTGCGTGCTGCGTGTATTGTGTGTTGTATATGTGTGTCTTTGTGTGTTTGTGTGTACATATGGGTTTGTTTTGTGTGTTTATATGTAATTCACACGAAACATTTGTTGAGATTACGATGCTTTTAAGAAATTGAACATTATGGGCTTTTTGCCTCAAAACAATTAAAATTCTAATCGAGATTTCTTAGGCGTTTTTAATCTGATAACTTTGCTCTGTAGAAGGATCACTGTACGTATTCAAGCAATTTCAACCATATTGTTACAGAAATAGTCAAGCTACATAAAATAAACTCCCTTTTTTCATTGGATTGGATTAAATTCACCTGTTAGTTACAACAGATATTCCCAATCTTATTGTTACAGAAACGGTCAAGCTATTATAAATAAACCTTTTGTTATTGCATTTGATTAGATTCACCTGTTAGTTACAACAGATTAAATACCAATCATATTGTTACAGAAACGGTCAAACTATATAAATAAACCTTTTGTTATTGCATTTGATTAGATTCACCTGTTAGTTAAAGCAGGTTAAAATCTGCCTGTGGTGCTGACTACTTTCCACAGGGATATAATGCTGCTACACTACGGCAAATGCCATAAGCTATTTTTACACCTGAAACATCCAAAAATCTTTAAGGAAACAAAAATAAAGAGGTCAGTTAATACGACATGTGTAGGCCTACCCATACTGACTTACCAGTGCCAAACCTTCCCCCTGTAGGGATGCCGTGTGCTCTTTCAGTATAAATAGTATCCCCATCTTCTGGAAATTCTGTGCTAGAAATTTCCTCTTTTTTGTCACTCTCTTTGTTCTTGACTTGTTCCTTTGCTTTCTGTCATTTCTTCCTATCATTTTCTGCCTTGCTGGTCCATTCACCTGTATATATGTGTTCGATAAAGTCTCACTTACTTTTTCTTAGGATTGATAACTGGGTTACATGTATTAAGCGCATTTTTGGCTCTAGGGAGCTGAGATATGCATAAGTAATTTTAGATAATTTATGTCCGTTTTTGTATGTTTTGGTGTCCTTAGGTATGCTCAAATTTGTATTCAGGTGTGTTTTTCTTTTAAATCCCCTGTGCGATAAATTGGACGGAGTGGTCAACGCTGGGGGCATGTCCTTAGATTATGTGCTCGAATGCATTGATATGTGTACTGTATTTTCTTTCTTCTTTCTTCGTTCCTGTTGAAGTTTTGTATGTTTTGAAACGGTTATAGCCCTGATATGACTCTACGCAGTCGGCTGGGCTTTTAAAACAACAACAACAATAACAAGTGTCAACCCTGGTTATCATGCAAAACACAAGAAAGAAAAATCGCAAGCAAGACTCAAAAGAGACATGATTAGAAATGAACAGATCGAAGATATGGTTGAAACAACATCTGTCAACCATTATGCATTACACAATAGCGGATAGAACGGTTTGGCCACCTCAAAGAGAATGCCAGGCAATCAGCCCGCCCTCCTCCTCCTCATCATCAAGTGCCCTGCCACATGGCGTTGGCGATCATGGCCCTCGATATGAATCTATCCCTTGTTGCCGCAAGCACATCTTCCACCTTCTCTGTCCTCAGCCACCCTGCAAGTCCGTCCAATATTTGTTTCCTTTGGTCTACCTGTTGCTCTCTTTCCCTCCAGCTTTCATGTTGTGACCAGGTGCTCCAATTCCCCTTTCCTCATAAAATGGCCTACATATGTTGCCTGTATTTTCCTTATCTTCCTTATCAATGATCTTCTTGTGTCTGCCTCCATCAAGATTGTCTCGTTTGTTTTCTTTGCTGTCCATGGAAGTCTCAACATTCTTCATCCCGTCCTTAGAATCAAAAACATCAGGATGCTCGTGGTTTCAGAGCCAGAGGAAGACAACGGCGAGGCCCGAATAGATGGAGAGGCAGATACACCCCTCATCAACAACTTGACTCCACACCAGTCTTTCCACTTAACTGTACATCATCAGATTAAAATACAACAACAAAAACAACAACAACACACACAAAGACACACATATACAGACACACACACAGAGACACACAGACACACACACGCACTAACACACTCACACACGCACACACATACACACACACACACACACACACACTAACACACTCACACACGCACACACACACACACACACACACACACAACACACACACACACACACACACACACAAACACACACGCACTCAGAAACACGTGCACACACACATACACACACACTCTCTCTCTCTCTCTCTCTCTCTCCCTCTCTCTCTCTCTCTCTCCCCTACTCTCTCTCCCACACACACACACACACACACACACACACACACACACACTCACATACAGAAGCACGTGAGCACACACACACGCACTCATTCACACACACACAAACACACAACACACACACACACAAACACATGGTCTCTTTCTCTCACACACACACACACACACGCTAACACATACTCTCTCTCTCTCTTTCTCTCTCTGTCTGTCTCTCTCTCTCTCCACACACACACACACACACAGAAAGGAGCGTGAGAGAGAGAGAGAAGAGCGTAAGAGAGAGGAGAGAGAGACGTGTGAGAGAGAGAGAGAGAGAGAGAAGAGGTGTGAGAGAGAGAGAGAAGAGTGTGAGAGAGAGAGAGAGAAGACCGTGAGAGAGAGAAGAGAGAGAAGAGGAGAAAAGAGAGAGAGGAGAGAGAAGAGCGGAGAGAGAGAGAGAGAGAGAGAAGAGCGTGAGAGAGAGAGAGAGAGAGAGAGAAGAGCGGAGAGAAGAGAGAGAGAGAAGAGCGTAGAAGAAGAGAGAGGAGAGAGAGAGAAGAGCGGTGAGAGAGAGAGAAGAGCGTAGGAGAGAGAGAGAAGAGCGTGAGAGAGAAGAGAGAGAGAGAGAAGAGCGTGAGAGAAAAGAGAGAGAGTGAGAGAGAGAGAAGAGCGTGAGAGGAGAGAGAGAGAGCGTGAGAGACCCCCCCCTTTCTCTCTCTTTTTTCCCTCTTTCCCCTTTTCTACCCCCACGTCTCCCCCCTCCTCCCACCCTCTCCTACTCCTTTTTCTCTCCTCCCCCTTTCCCCTCTTTCTTTCTCCTCCTCTTTTTTCTCCCCCCCTCCCCCCTTTTCTCCCCTTCTCCTCCCCCCTCTTTCCTCCCCTCTCCGCTCTCTTTCCTTTTTCTTTTCCCTCCCTACTCCCCTCCCCCTTCTTTCTCCTCCTCCCCCTTCCCTTCTCTCTCTCCTCCTCTCTATCTCTCTCTCTCCCCCCTCCTTCTATCTCTCCTCCCCTCCCCTTCCCCCCTTTCCCCTTCTCCCCCTTTTTACTCCCTCTCTATTTCCCCCCCCCTCCCTTTTTTTTCCCCTTTTCTTTCCCTCTTTCCCCCCTCCCTCTCTCTTTCCCCCCCCCCTTTTTCCCCCTTCCTCTTCTCCCCCCCCCCCTTCCTTTTCTCCCCCCTTTTTTTCTCTCCTCCCCTCCCCTCTATCTCTCTCCCCCTTTTTCCCCCCCCCTCTTTTCCTTTTCTCTCCTTCTCTCTTCCTCCCCTTTCCCTCTCTTCTTCCCTTCTCTCTCCCCCCTTCTATTTTTCCTCTCTTCCTTTCCCCCCCTATCTCCTCCTTTTCCCCTTTTTCCTCCCCCTCTTTTTCTCTTTTCCCTCCCCTTTTTCCTCCCTTTTTTCCCCTTTTTCTCTCCCCTCTTTTTTTCCCCCCCCTCTTTTTCCCCCCCCCCCCCTTTTCCCCCCCTCCCCTCCCTCCCCTTCCCCCCTTTTCCCCCCCCCCCCCTCTCCCCCTTCCCCCCCCCCCTCCCCCCTTTTCCCCCCCCCCCCTCCCCCCCCCGCCCCTCCCCCCCCCCCCCCCCCCCCCCCCCCCTCCCCCCCTCCTCTTTTTTCTTCCCCCTTTTTTTTTCTTTCCCCCTTTCTTATTTTTACCCCCCTACAACAAATCATACCCCCAAAATTACCCCCCACAACCTTTAAACGGCCCGGACCAAATCCCCCCGGACCCCCGCCCCCAAACCCCCCCGCCCCCCACCCCACCCCCCCAAACCCCCCCCCCCCCCCCCCCCCACAAACCCAAAAAAAACCCAAAAACCCCTCCCCACACCCCCCCCCCCCAAACCCAAAACCCCACCCAAAAACCCCAACACACACACACCCCCACACCCCAAAAACCCCAAACGTGATATAGAAAAAAAAAACTGGTTTTTAAAAAAATTACCAAAAAAAGCCACAGGGCGCATACACAAAAAGCCCGCCCCGGGGGCCCCTACCACACACACCAGACAACCAATACCCAAAAAAAAAAAAACACACCCACACATACATACACACCACCACCCACACACACATACCACACGCAAAAAATGTATAAGAAAAAATTAAAATATATTTGAAAGTAAAAAAAAATAAAAAAAAATTTAAATAAAAATAATAAATTTATATAAAAATATAAAACCAAAAAAAAGTTTTAAAAAAAAAAAAGATTGCTTCATGTAACCACAAAACACACACAAAACACACACACACACCACACACACACACACCCAACAAACCACACAAAAAAAACACACGGCGGGCACCACAATACCACACGCAAAAAAACGCGCGGCACAAAACCCCCAAAACACACAAAAACAAAAAAACACAACACAACCCCACACACGACCCCACACACAACACCACACACACACAACCACGGTGAAGAAAAGAAATGGGAAAGAGAAAGACAGAAAAAAAAGACAGAAAGAGACAGAAAAGATAGAAAACGAACGATGATATCAAAAATGGGAAGAAATAGAGAAATAAGGCAGACAGACAGACAGACAGAGAAGAGAGGGGGCAACGAGGCAAGACACAAAACCCCAAAGGAAAAGAGACAGAGACGACAAGAAGGAGAAAATCAACTAGACACAGAAAAAAAAAGGGAAAAACACAGAGACACAGGAAAAATAGACAAAGAAGGGGGAAATCAACAGAGACAAAACACAGACACAGTAGAAGAACAGAGAAGAGAAGTCAACAGACACAGAGACACAGACCCCAGATGATAGAAGAGAAGGAGAATCAACAGAGACAAAAACATAGACAAAAAGAGAAGATACAACACAGATAGATAGAAGAGAAGGAAAGTCAGACAAGACAGAGACACAGACAAAAAGAGAGAGACACAGACACAGAAAAATAGAAGAGAAGGAGAGAGTCAGACAGAGACAGAGACACAGACAAAAAGAAGAGAGAACAGACACAATAGATAACAGGAAGGAGATAGCCAGACAGAACAGAGACACAGAACACAAAGAGAGAGACACAGACACGATAGAAGACGAGAAGGGGGAGAGTCAACAGAGACAGAGAAACAGAACACAGATAGATAGACAGAGAAGGAGATACCCAAAAGGGGGCAGAGACAGAAACACAGACACGGGACAAAAGGAGAGACACACAGACACTAGAAGACAGAGAAGGAGTAGCCAAAAAAAAAAAAAGACAGAGACAGAGACAGAGACAAGACAAAAAGAAGAGAGACACAGACACATAGATAACAGAGAAGGGGAGAGTCAGACAGAGACAGAACCAGACAAAGGAAATAAGACAGGGGACACAGACAACAGAGATAGGAGAAAACACACACAGACAACAGACAGAGACGGAGAAGTCGGGGCAGAGACAGAGACACAGACGAAAAATAGACACAGACACAACAGACCAACAAAAAATAAATACAGACACAGACAGACAAGCAGAAAAGGAAAAGTCAAACACAGAACAGAAACAAGACAAAAAGGGGACAGAGACAGAGACACAAAGAGAAAGGCGAGAGCAGGAAAAAAAGAAAACATAGAAAAAAAAACAAAAATTTGAGACAGAGACAGACAGACAAGGTTAACAAAAAGAAAAAAAGAAAGAGGGGAGGGGGGGGGTTTTTGCAAACTCAAAACTTTAAAAAAAAAAAAAAAAAAAAAGGGGGGCAAACAAGGTTTTAGAAAAAAGGTGGGGCAGTGGGCCCAAATTTTGCTTGCTGGTCATTTTGTTTTTTCACCAAACGAGAGAGAAAACAAGAGAAGGTTTGGGGAAAAAGGGGGGTTGAGAAACGAGAGAGAGAGAAAAGGGGAAAAGAGAGGAGAGAAAAGAATGAGAGAAAAAGAAAGAGGAAAAGTGAAAAAGAGGAAAAAAGAAAGGAAGAAAGAGAAAAAGAGAATAGAGAGAGAAGAGAAAAAAGAGAGAGAAAAAGAGAGACAGAGAGACAAGAGAGAGAGATGAAAAGAAAGATAGAAAAAACAACAGCAAGGGAAAAGACAGACGGACAGACGACAGACAGGAAGGACAGGCAAAAAGAATACAATGGCAAAAATTTTTTTGACTAAGGAAAATTACTGGCTAAACGTTTTTGGGGTTAACTACAAATCCGTTTTAAATAAAACAAACAAACAAAACAAAACTTTATAACAAAACATAAAAATCAAATCATCTTTCTCCTGCCCGTGATGGGCGAGGGGGAAAGAGAGACACTCTTGAAGGGCCCCCGTCCCCAAACCCGGGTCCTGTCCCTCCGCCTTTGCACCAACGTGGGGCCATCCCCCCGGGGCCATTCTTTGATGTTGCCACCCGACATTTGGCTTGTCGTCCCCTTCGTCTGCCGCCCCCCCAGTGTCCCTGGGAAAACCTTTTTGGGCAGTGATTGTGGCGTGTGACATGCCCGAACCACGACCCGCTTTCCGTTCTTACTGTTGCCAGGGGGGTTCTTGTGGGCCTGCGAGTTGGTTGTTATTGGCTCCACACAAAGTCGTTTGTCTTCCCCATCTTGCCAAAGATCCCGAGCAAGCGCCTGAACATTTAGTTTCAAAAAAGTCTGGATTCTTGGTGGTCTCTGCTGTCATGGTCCAGCCTCGCATCCATACAGCAGGGTGGGGAGCACCAGGGACTTGGGGACAGTTCAAACTTCGATGGAAAGCCGATCCTCGCTCTTCCAGATCTTGTTTAGCTTTACCATTGCTGCGTTCGATCGCTAGTCTGGTCTTGATTTCTGTTTAAGCGACCGTCTTTGGTGAGAGTGGCGCCAAGGTATTTGAAAGCGTCCACTTCTTCAACGTTGCCCGTTTCAGTAGATTTTAGCATGGGGGGTTGGTTGTGCTGTTGACCAGGGCTTTTTTTTTTTTTCTGTGCCACTTCCATTCCGGTGCACCTGCACTTTTTCCAGTCTCATGGTCAGGTTCTTGTAGTTCTTCGTTGCTGCCTCCCATCAGGGCGATGTCATCTGCGAACCTCAGGTTGTTGAGGTTTTTCCCCCCCGATGGAGACAGTGGAGTGGAAAAAAACAGGAGGGCTTTCACGCATGATGTTCTCCAGGAAGAATTGAACAGCACGGGAGAGAGAGGGAGCCTTTACGGACTCCAACGGGGTCTTGAAGTAGTCCCCATCGTTGTTGAGGAGAACGGGGCTGCTGGCAGTGTTAAACAGCGCCGGATGGTTGGGGCGAGACCTTCCTCTATGCCAAACTTTCTTAGCACCCCGCCACAAACCCTTATGCCAAAACCCGTCGAAGCTTTTTTTAAAGTCTATGAAGTTGTGGAACAGGTCTCTCTGATCTGCAGATGTTTCCTCCACATTATCCACAGGTGAAGACGTTCTACTGTGCTTCTGCCCCCCCTAAATCCAGCTTTTCTTTTCCCCAAGGTTTTTTTTTTCCGCTTTTTTCTTCAGTCGATTCAATATGACTCTGACATGAAACTTGCTGGTGTGGCAATAGGAACTTATTGTTCTTTAGTTTTTGGCAATTGGCGCATATTTTCCCCTTTTTTTCAGGGGGATGAGAGTGAATGAGTCCATTTTGTGGGGCCCTGTTTTGTCTCCCCCGAAACTTCTGACAAATCGATGTTACAGAGGACCAAATCATTCCCCCCAGTTTTGAGCAGCTCTTGCTGGGATATTGTCTGCTCCAGGGGGGATTTCCCGCGGGAGGCTGCGGAGGCTTTTTTCCACTTCTTCTCTCACACTGGTAGCGGTGAGGATTCCCCAAGGTGTTGAGTCCCTCTGAAACAAACTGTCATCTGGCTGTATTGGTAGAATGATAGTTCTTGGGATTAAAATGCGTCCATCTGTTCAAACAGCGGAGCTTTCTGTCAGCAGCCCGCCCAGGTATCCTCGATGACTGACGAATTGTTTTGGGTGCGCTTGGGGAAGGTTTTTTCAGTGGGGGTGAAGGCAGTTTGCTGTTCCTTTTTTCCATGCCTTTCTCGATGTTCCACACTGGTTGTTGATCCATTGTTCTTTTGGGTTTAATCATTTTCTTCTTTACAAGGGTTTTGGGTTCGTTGTGGGGCCTTGGGCTTTTTTTTTTGGCCCCTTTTTTGGCCCGTTCCGGCCAAAAAGAAATTTCCCCCCCCTTGTTTTTTTTCTTTTTTTTTGGGGGCCCGCGGTGTCCCCAAATTTTGTTTGTGGGGCTTATTTTCCGTTGTCCCGGAACCCCCCCCGGTGTCCTTGAATTTTTATTTGGATTTTAGCTTTCCAGGCAAACTTAAAGGGGCCCAGCGGAAATTCTTTTAAATTTTTCTTCAATTTAACACGGGGGGGTTCCGCCAAAAAAAGGGGGCCTCGGCTTTTTTTGCTGTTTTACCCCCTTTGGGGGAAAAGCCCATCTGGGTTTGAGTTTTTCCCTTCCAAGAAATTTTTTCTTCAAACAAAAAAGGGACCCCCCCAAATTGGGGGGCGGAAAATAAAGGGCAAACCCCCTTTTAATTTTTTTTCCCCCTTTGTTGCCCCACCCGCCCAGGGTAGGATCGGGCCCGAAGGCCCCCCAAAACTATGATTTTTCCGGGGGTTTTTTTTCCCTTTCTTTTTTTCTTTAAATTTAAATTCTTAACCACCTTTTCCTGGGTGGAAAGGGGCAAAAAAAAAGGGGGGGGTTTTTTTTTTGGGACCCCTCAAAAAAAAGCTAAACAAAAAAATTTCAAAAAAATCCCCCCAAAAAACCCAAAACCCGAAAACACCCCCCGGGGACCCCCCCACTTACCCCCTTTTCCCCCTCGGGATTTTTCCCAAACCTTTCCCCCACCCGAAAACCCAAAAGCCCATTTTATTCAACCCCCGGAAAAATTTTTTTTTTTGCCCCGATGATTTTACACTTCCCCCGGTGGTTTTTTTCCGGGAGGAAAATGCCCCCCCATGTGATTTTTTTTTTTTTGGTGTTGTGTGGTGGGGGGTTTTTTTTGTAACCCGGGCCCGACCGATCCGGTATGTTTTTTGATAAGTGTCTCAAAATCTTTTTTCTGTGGGCTTGGTTAAACCGGTGGGCCAATCCCCCTCCCAATCTCCTGCTGTGACAGGTAGTAAATGGGCTACGTTTTCCAGTAGCAGACCTATTTGTCTGACCGAACCTGATAGACATAAAAAGAAACACAAATTTTTTGTTACAAATTAAAATTTTCATTTCTCAAATGAACGAATTCCATAATATTTTGCCCAACGTCACAAAAGGGGCCATGTGTATGGTGGATCAGGCACAAGCCTTAAGCCCCGCACATAAACTCAATGAGTTTGCCAGGTCCTGACCCTGCCTGACTATGTTTTACCAGCAAATTGTAAAACTGTATTTATATCAGCCACCACTGGAATAATTTTGGCTACATGTAAATACAGTGATGTGCAATCTTACCCAAGACAGGAACAATTTATAAAGTAAAAATAATATGAATTTTTCAAAAAAAAAAAAACACTTAAAGGGCAGTAGCATTGTTGGGACCTATTTTTATCTTAATACTGTAACAAGAGAGGAAGGGGAAGAGAGACTTCAACTTCAGACTTCAGACTTCAGAATTTTTTTTTTTCAAAAAAGGCCAAAGCCCCTACTGAAGGGGTGCTTGTAGGGAAATGAATTAACAGATAGCATATTAAAAACAGGAATAACAATCAACAACAAAATGAACTGGGGCATTATGATAAAGCAATTTCCCGAATTTTGCTCTTTTAAACAGGAACAAACCAAAATTCTTTAAAATAAACGAAACGATTACGCATTAAAAGCACGGTTTAAACATATTTTGGGGATCATAAAATTTTTGAGGAATAAACCTTGAGCGGATTTCATCTAATGCGGACAACACAGGGCAAAATGTTTTTCTTTTTCTTCAGCTTGCATACATAAAGGGGCCAGCAAATCAGACTCTCTGTCTGCTTCAAACTCAATTTAGCACTTTCAAATTTTGATAAACCAAATCAAATTTTGCTATTTTTTTTTTCAAATTTAAAACCAGATCAAGTCTTAGTATGGCTTACCACTGTGAAATCAAGACAGTTTGTAGAAATCATATCTTCCACTTGACTGTATATGGTCGTTCCACTTTTTGCCATCTACAATCAATGTCTTTGCCGAAAATCACGATTAAACTGTCTCCATCGCCAGCTCCTTGGAAAAACCAAACGTCACCAAAACCCATATTCATTCAAACACATACGGACACTAGTTACCTAGTTCTTCTTCCCTTTAACATCTAAATCAAATAACATCTTGTAGGATTTTTTTCGGCAGTCTATTGTCTTCCATGTGCAATAATTTTAACCAAAACTGAATACATCGTACAACTGAATGAGCAAACAATGGGTATCTGTTTGTTTCTCCATAATACCAAGTCATTAGATGTGCGTTTAATCCAGTCCTAATTTTTTTTTCAAAGCAAATAAGTGTACAGCTTCACAATGCATAACTGCCTTATCTAAATCCCCAAATGTCTCGCTCCATACAGCAAGAATTGGCTGTATTTGTGAATCAAATATTTTGACAAGTAAATCAAACGAATTATTGTTTAATGTATTCAATCTTTTCATCACACATATCAATGCATGTTTTTGCCCTGCTAGCAATATCTTTACAAGCCAGGTAAAACTCAAACGTGTAGAAAAATAAATTCCCAGGTAACTTATATAGATTTAACAACAGGCATAACTATATCATTGTACACCCATCTCTCTCTATCCGCTAAATATCCTCCCTTTCTAAACACGACATTACCTTTTTTTTCAAATTTACCTTAAGATGTAAAGAAAGTAGCTTGCTCGTGTGTAGAGTATTTAACTGCCTATGTAAACCTACAACCGTTTCAGATAACAACAGCACATCATCTGCCAGCAAAAGAATAAACAATTCTGGACAAATCTTGTGGAAATTTGGCCCCATGACGCCCATTGCTGATAACCTCCAGAGCAAGCTCGTTAATAAACATAGAAAATAACACAGGGCTACAAACATCTCCTTGTTTAAACTCCAGTTGTACACTGAATATAATCTGTAAAATGAAGCCCACAACGAATTCGACATTTAACGTTTTGATACATTGCCTAATACATTGAAACAATTTGCCATTTACACACATTTTTCAACAAAATTGGCCAAAGCAAATTTCTGTCAATAGAATCAAATGCTTTTTCAAAATCAATAAAAAGCAACATACAATTTTCTATTACAAGAAAACTGTTTTTGAATAAATGAAAGAAGAGTAAACATATGATCGACTGTAGAATATCCACCTCTTAAAAGCCAGCTTGGTGGTCTCCTGTAATGTCATTAATTGCAACCCGTTTCCTGTAATCTCTTACTTATAATGGTGCTATATAATTTACTGCTTAATATTACAGAGAGAATCCCTCTATAATTATTGGATTACTGGCGTCACCTTTTCTTAAAAAAATGGTAAAAAAATTGACTTGACCA
>CM060313.1:11934967-11949967 GCA_030674185.1 Monoplex corrugatus | reverse complement strand
TTGTACATCAACATTTGGAGCCGTGTCAGTGTCTATTATTATTATTGTTAGTAGTATGTAGTAGTAGTGGTAGTAGTAGTAGTAGTAGTATTAGTGGTAGTAGTAGTAGTAGTAGTAGTAGTAGTAGTAGTAGTAGTAGTAGTGGTAGTAGTAGTATTAGTAGTAGTAGTAGTAGTATTTAGTAGTGTAGTAGTAGTAGTAGTAGTAGTAGTAGTGGTAGTAGTAGTAGTAGCAGCAGTAGTAGTAGTAGTAGTAGTGGTAGTAGTAGTAGTAGTAGTGAGTGGTAGTAGTAGTAGTATTAGTAGTAGTGGTAGTAGTAGTAGTAGTAATAGTGGTAGTAGTAGTAGTAGTAGTAGTAGTAGTAGTAGTAGCAGTAGTAGTAGTAGTAATAGTAGTAGCAGTAGCAGTAGTAGTAATATTGTCGTTGTTGTTTTGTTATTATTATCATCATCACCAGTAGTAGTAGTAATAATAATAGTAGTAATAGTAGTAGTAGTAGTAGTAAATAGTATAGTAGTAGTAATAGTAATAGAAAATTATCTTTCTTGTAGTTATCACATCATCATGATTTTTGTCCTTGACATCATCATCTTGATTTTTGTTGTCCTACTTAATGGTTCAGGTCGATGGAAGATGACAGAACACGACCTTGCCAAGCTACACAAAGACCCCACCCCCCATCCACCCACCCACCCAAAAAATCATGTGAAAGTTCTGAACCAACACCATCTGCAACCCACGACCAGTCGCCCAATACAGCGGAGAGAATATGTTAAACGTCATCATGAAAAGACTATTGATACAGATGGATTAGACATCATCACCAGAAGAGAACAACATTACCTGGACTGCCCTTCACTGGACACCACGAGGAAGATACAATAGAGGAAGATTAGACCTATACGTGTCTGGTGAGGAACAACAGAAGGCGATCTCCTGGCCCTGAAACACACCTGGGGTTCCCTGCAGAAGCTTGCCCAGAACAGACAGACGTGGAGAACTTTCGTTGCTGCCTGCATGCAACAGTATACTAGGCGGTAAGAATTCATTAGGATGATGATGACGATGACGATGATGATGATTGATGATGATGATTGTTATTATTATCATCATCATATTATTATTTATTATTTTATTATTATTATCATTATATCATCATCTCATCATCATCATCATCATCATCATCATCATCATCATCATCATCATCATCATCATATATTATCTCTTATTATTTATTATTGTTATCATCATTATTACTATTATTGTTATTATTCTCACGATTATTATTATCCTTATTACTATTAACATTTATATTAGTTGAAGCAGTAGTAGTATTGGTAGTATTAATATTATCACAAATATAAATTATGTCATTCTTTATCATCATTGTCGCTATTATACAATAAGTAGATTGTTGTTTTTTCTTTGGAGACGAGAGATAAATGTAATATAAATATTACTTCAATAACTACGTGAATATTTGGACTCTTAATCAGCTGGAAATAATTCACCCCCCCCCCCCCCCCGTGGCAATGCCGGGGGCTCTTTCAGTATAAATAGTATCCCCACCTTCTGGAAACTCTGTGCTAGAAATTTCTTCTTTTCTGTCACCCTGTTTCTTTCTTTCTTCCATCTTTGCTTTCTGTCATTTCTCCCTATCATTTTCTGCCTTGCTGGTCCATTCACCTGTGTGTGTTCGATAAAGTCTTACGTACTTTTTTTTAGGATTGATAATATGGTACATGTGTCAAGTGCATTTTTGGCTCTAGGGATATGAGATACGCAGAAGCAATTTTAGGTAATTCAGGCTTATCTTTACGTGTTTAAGTGTCCTTACTTATGTTTAAATTTTTATTCAGTTTTGTTTTTAAATCTCCATGTGCGATAAATTTGACGGAATGGTCAACCCCAGGGGCAGAAATCTGTTTAGATTATGTGCTCGAATGAATTGATATATGTACTTAATTTTCTTTTCCTTTTTTTTCCTGTTGAATATTGTGAATGTTTTGAACTGGTGATAGTCCTGATATGGCTCTACGCAGTCGACTGGGCTTTAAACAACAACAACAACAAAAAACAACAACAATAATTCTTTATCATTATTGTCGCTATTATACAATAAGATTTCTTTTCTTGGAGACGAGAGATAAATATGCTACAAATATTGCTTCAATAACTACGTGAAGGTTTCCACTCTTAATCAGCTGGGAATAATAAGGCTATACCATTTTGTATTGTAAATACATTCCGCGTAAATCTGTGATGAAAATATGAACTTTCATACACATCATCAGGAAACAGAACTCTTCTTGCTTTGTGGATTAACAATTTTTCTGCAGTTGCTTCCCTTACACCGACTTTGCCAGAAAACCGTGTGTGTGCCTGCACTACTAAATCACGATACGATGACGTGTGCATTTGAAAGTTCGGTCAGATTTTAAATACAATGGACACTGGAACAGGCATTAGTTACGATAGCTACAGCACAACGCGCTACACTACACTAATAATAATAATTAATTAATAATTACAATATTTATATAGCGCAAAATCTTGATAAAATCAAATCCAAGCGCTGAAACACACACACACGTACGCACGCACACACACGCACGCACGCACGCACACACACGCACCCACGCACACACACACACACACACACACACACACACACACACACACACACACATGGCTATAAATGGGGAGAAAGAATAAAAACAATGGAAAATTATAGAGAGCATATTATATACAATTATATATTACAATGTGATTCCCCTCCGAGTGGAGACAGGCTGCAGAGGGGATTGAGTGAGGTCAGGATTTTATGCAGAGGAGAAAAGGTGAGTTTTGAGAGCGGACTTGAAGGAGACAAAAGTAGGTTGCTGACGGACTGAGAGAGGAAGTTTGTTCCAAGAGAGCGGACCAGAAACAGAGAAGGCTCGTGGACCATAGGTATTGAGCTTAGTGCGTGGAAAGCGAAAAGTCAGAGGATCGGAGGCAGAGCGGAGGGTACGTGAGGGAACATAGATCTCAAGTAGGCTTGACAGGTAATCGGGGGCTGCGTTATTGAGGCTTTTGTAGCACATGGTGTCTAGTTTGTACTGTATGCGCTTTGATACAGGGAGCCAGTGAAGTTGTGCCAGGAGAGGAGATATGTGGTCAGCTTTTTTCTTTTTGAGTACAAGGCGTGCAGCTTTGTTTTGAATGCGCTGTAGGATGTGAGTGGTGGAGGCAGGAAGACCGGACAGGAGTGAATTGCAATAGTCAATGCGAGACATTATGAAGGAGAGAACGAGTTTTGCAGTTGTTTCCACAGAGAGATACTTCCTGATCAGGCTTATACGATGGAGGTGATAGTAGCAAGATCTGGCAGTTTGAGAAACAAAGTTGTTCATGGAGAGGGTAGAGTCAATGCAGACACCAAGGTTTTTAGCTGAATCAGAAATTGGGACTGATGTGTTACATAATGGGAGAGAAAGAGGAGGCAGCTGAGAAAGTTTCTGACGGGTGCCAATGAGGATAGCTTCTGTCTTGTCATCATTTAGCTGAAGTTTGTTGTATGTCATCCAATTTTTGATGTCCGAGTAACACTCAGTGGTGCGAGTCAGGAGGCGCTGTATATTGTCAGGTGAGTCACTGTCTTGAAGTTGGGTGTCATCAGCATAGAAGTGGTGTTTTATAGAGTGGGAGTTGATGATGGTGGACAGGGGGGGAGGTGTAAAGAGTGAAAAGAACAGGGCCAAGGACAGATCCTTGTGGAACACCACAGGTCAGGTATGCAGGTTGAGAGTAAGTGCCATTGATGAGAACAGTTTGTTTTCTGTTTGATAGATAAGAATTGAACCAGGAGAGAGCAATGTCAGAGATGCCAAAAGTATGATGAAGTCTAGAAAGGAGAATACTATGATCAATGGTATCAAAGGCTGCAGACAGATCAAGGAGTGTGAGGAGAGAGACTTTGCCAGTATCAGTTGCAAGGAGGAGATTGTTGAGAATGTGTAGCAAGGCAGTTTCAGTGCTATGGCACTGGCGGTAGGCTGACGAAAGGATTGAGGAGATTGTTGGCAGACAGGTGAGAGTTCAGTTGGTTGAGGACAAACTTTTTCAAGCAGTTTTGACAAGAAAGAGAGATTTTTCAGTTCATTTGGGTCTAAATTGTATTTCTTGAGGAGAGGGTGAACAATAGCAGACTTGAAAGAATCTGGGACAGTTCCAGTTTGGAGAGAAGTGTTGATGATGTCATTGATGAATGGGAGGAGCGTAGGGAGACAGTCAGAGTAGAGAGAACCTGGAAGAGGATCCAGTTCGCAGGTTTTGAACGACATGGATCTGATTGTGTTGAGAATTTCTTCTTGTGAGACTGGGGTAAAAGTAGTAAGAGGTGTGCCAGAGAAGGAAGGGTCAGGTGGGCATGGTTGACAGGGTGTCCTGTCGAGCCTGTCACGAAGAGTTTGTATTTTGGTGGTGAAATACTTGGAGAATACAGATGGGGAGTTCTTCATTTGTGTTTTTTGTTGGGAGAGGTAAATCTTTTCGTGTGCCAAGGAGATGATTCATGGTTGTAAAGAGTTCTTTTGAAGAAGAGGCATTCAGGATTTTGGTTTGGAAATAGTTTGTTTTTGCAGATGCAATGAGGGTGGATACTTTTGTTTTAGAGGCTTGGAAAAGTTGCCTATGTACAGTGAGTTTGGATTTGCGCCAGCGGCGCTCTGCTCTGCGGCGGGCACGTCTTGCACAGGCAATCTCATGAGTGAGCCAGGGGGTAGGGGGGCGGTCAGGTAAAAGACGGGTTGTGGCTGGAGCATGAGTGTCCAGAAGATGGTGGAAAGTAGTGTAGAATTCATCGGCAAGGTTATGTGACTTTTCAGAAAGGAGACGGAAGGCATCAGATGAAAATGAGGAGAGGTCGATAGATTTGAGATTGCGTCGAGTCACTGTGCGCATGGTACGGGAAGGAGGAGGAATGTCAAGAGAACAGAGAATTGCAGAGTGGTCAGATGGAAGGGCTGAAGTTAGACAGGTAGAAAGAACTAAGCAGTTATCAGTAGCTGAATTGTGGTGATCACGAGAAATGATCCAGTCAAGAATGTGACCTTTTTGACGGGTTGGTTCAGAAATGTGTTGAGTCATATTGATGATATGTCTTGTGTCATAACGGTGAGTGTTGTCATAGTGGACATTGATGTCACCTAGAATGATATTTCCAGGTAAGAGACAGTAGTAATCAAGAAGTTGTATCAGTTTGTTGCTTTTAAATCCCGACATACAGATAAAATGTCCGACTTGAGCGGCTGAATTAAAATGATGAAAAGTAGGTGTAAAATCTTTGAAATCAGAGTATCTGGTAAAATTTTCAAAATTTAAAAAAAATATTTACATCACCGTATGTCGGGATTTAAAAGCAACAAACTGATACAAAATTCAATGCATAAAATCAAATAGAACCACGATAAAATCACTGTAAAACACCACACACACTTTTGCTGCCTGCTGGCGCGAATCTACTCCTACCTACACTGCACTACACTACACTACACTACACTACACTACCACTACACTACACTACACTACACTACACTACACTACACTACACTACACTACACTACACACTACACTACACTACACTACACTACACTACACTACACTACACTACAACTCACTACACTACACATACACTACACTACACTACACTGCACTCACTCACTACACTCACTACACTACACTACACTACACTACACTACACTACACTGCTCTGCATGCACTATACTACATCTACCACTGCACTGCATACACTACACTGCACTACACTACACTACATTGTTCTGCATGGCACTATACTACACTGCACTGCACTACACTACACTGCACTACACTACACTACACTACACTACACTACACTACACTACACTACACTACACTACTACACTACACTACACTACACTACACCACAATGCACTACACTGCACCTACACTACACTACACTACACTACACTACACTACACTACTACACTACACTACACTACACTACACTCATACACTACACTACACTACACTACACTACACTACACTACATTGTTCTGCACTGCATTACACTACACTACACTACACTACACTACACTACACTACACTACACTACACTACACTACACTACACTACACTACACTACACTATACCACACTATACCACACTGCACCACACTGCACTACACTACACTACACTACACACTACACTACATTGCACTGCACTGCACTACACTACACTGCACTGCACTGCACTACACTACACTACACTGCACTGCACTGCACTACACTGCACTGCACTACACTACACTACACTACACTACACTACACTACACTACACTACACTACACTACACTACACTACACTACACTACACTACACTACACTATACTACACTACACTGCACTACACTATACACTACACTACAAGTAATGTGAAACGGTACGATACAATACAATATAAACATGACGTAATGCATACAATACATATTTTGCATTAATACTTTGAAACTTTCTGATTTTTTTTCGGGTGTGTATATGCACATTATTTTGTTCACACTGTGCAAGCGGTATGTGGCTGCACAGTCTGCATACTTCATCTTCAGTGGGACGTCATATGGTGTCAACGTCTCTTTCACGCCAACGACCCAAGTCTTCACCGCGTGTATCTAATTGAGACACCAACTACTACTATTACTGCTGCTGCTGCTGCTGCTGCTGCTGCTACTTCTACTACTACTATTGGTGATAATAATCATCCTCATCATCATCATAACAATGATAATAAGAAGGAGAAGGAGAAAAAAAAAGGTATTTATAAGGCGCCAAATATTGATACAAGATTCAAAACCAAGGCGCGCACTCTCATCATTCACCAAAGCAATCACCTAACAACGATCAAAACCACTATGATACAAGCCGTCATCCTCCCACTGTCACACACACACGCCAGCACGCACAACACACACACACACACACACACACACACACACACACACACACACACACACACACACACACACACACACACACACAAACACACACACACATACATTCACATACACACACACACACACACACACACACACACACACACACACACACACACAACACACACACACACACAGTTCCAAAATATTATCATTTCTCTCTTCTCCCTCCCCTCCCCTTCGTTATTCATTATCTTTCCACTCACTCTGTCTTGCTGTCTTTCACTTTCTTTTTTCAGAAACACAAGAATGCTAACCAGAAATACAAGACTGCTAACCAGAAATACAAGCATGCTAACCAGAAATACAAGAATGCTAACCAGAAATACAAGAATGCTAACCAGAAATACAAGCATGCTAACCAGAAATACAAGAATGCTAACCAGAAATACAAGAATGCTTACCAGAAATACAAGAATGCTAACCAGAAATACAAGCATGCTAACCAGAAATACAAGCATGCTAACCAGAAATACAAGCATGCTAACCAGAAATACAAGAATGCTTACCAGAAATACAAGAATGCTAACCAGAAATACAAGCATGCTAACCAGAAATACAAGCATGCTAACCAGAAATACAAGCATGCTAACCAGAAATACAAGAATGCTTACCAGAAATACAAGAATGCTAACCAGAAATACAAGCATGCTAACCAGAAATACAAGCATGCTAACCAGAAATACAAGAATGCTAACCAGAAATACAAGCATGCTAACCAGAAATACAAGAATGCTAACCAGAAATACAAGCATGCTAACCAGAAATACAAGCATGCTAACCAGAAATACAAGCATGCTAACCAGAAATACAAGAATGCTAACCAGAATAACAAGCATGCTAACCAGAAATACAAGACTGCTAACCAGAAACAGGAATGCTAACCAGAAATACAAGAATGCTAACCAGAAATACAATGCTTTCACTTTCTTTTTTGACCGGAATGCTAACCAGAAACACAAGAATGCAAAAAAGAAAAACCAGAATGCTAACCAGAAACACAAGAATGCTAACCAGAAACACCAGAATGCTAACCAGAAACACCAAAATGCTAACCAGAAACACAAGAATGCCAACCATGTACCAGAAACAGCAGAATGCTAACCAGAAACACAAGAATGCTAACCATGTACCAGAAACACCAGAATGCTAACCAAAAACACAAGAATGCTAACCATGTACCAGAAACACCAGAATGCTAACCAAAAACACAAGAATGCTAACCATGTAGCAGAAACACCAGAATGCTAACCAGAAACACCAGAATGCTAACCAGAAACACCAGAATGCTAACCAGAAACACCAGAATGCTAACCAGAAACACCAGAATGCTAACCAAAAACACCAGAATGCTAACCAGAAACACCAGAATGCTAACCAGAAACAGAAGCATGCTAGCCAGAAACACCAGAATGCTAACCAAAAACACAAGAATGCTTACCAGAAATACAAGACTGCTAACCAGAAACACAAGGATGCTAACCAGAAATACAAGAATGCTAACCAGAAATACAATGCTTTTACTTTCTTTTTCAGAAACACCGGAATGCTAACCAGAAACACAAGAATGCTAACCAGAAACACCAGAATGCAAAAAAGAAACATCAGAATGCTAACCAGAAACACAAGAATGCTAACCAGAAACACCAGAATGCTAACCAGAAACACCAGAATGCTAACCAGAAAAACCAGAATGCTAACCAGAAACACAAGAATGCTAACCAGAAAAACCAGAATGCTAACCAGAAACACCAGAATGCTAACCAGAAAAACCAGAATGCTAACCAGAAACACCAGAATGCTAACCAGAAACACCAGAATGCTAACCAGAAACACAAGCATGCTAACCATGTACCAGAAACACCAGAATGCTAACCAGAAACACCAGAATGCTAACCAGAAACACCAGAATGCTAACCAGAAACACCAGAGTGCTAACCAGAAACACAAGAATGCTAACCAGAAACACAAGAATGCTAACCAGAAACACCAAAATGCTAACCAGAAACACCAGAATGCTAACCAGAAATACAAGAATGCCAACCAGAAATACAAGAATGCTAACCAGAAATACAAGATGCTAACCAGAAACACCAGAATGCTAACCAGAAATACAAGCATGCTAACCAGAAATACAAGAATGCTAACAAGAAATACAAGCATGCTAACCAGAAAGACAAGAATGATAACCAGAAATACAAGAATGATAACCAGAAATACAAGAATGATAACCAGAAACAACAGAATGCTAACCAGAAACGCCATAATGCTAACCAGAACCACAAGAATGCAAAAAAGAAACACAAGAATGCTAACCAGAAACACCAGAATGCTAACCAGAAACACCAGAATGCTAACCAGAAACACCAGAATGCTAACCAGAAACACCAGAATGCTAACCGCAAACACCAGAATGCTAACCAAACACAAAAATGCTAACCAAAAACACAAGAATGCTAACCAAAAACACGAGAATGCTAACCAGAAATAATAATAATAATTAATAATTACAATATTTATATAGTGCAAAATCTTGATAGAAATCAAATCTAAGCGCTGAACAGACACATACGCACGCACGCACCCACACGCACGCACACACACACGCACACACACACACACACACACACACACACACACCACACACACACACACACACACACACACACACACACACACACACACACACACACACACAAAATGGCTATAAATGGGGAAAAAGAAGAAAAGCAATGGAAAATTATAGAGAGCATATTAGATACAATTATATATTACAATGTGATTCCACTCAGAGCGGAGACAGGCTGCAGAGGGGATTGAGTGAGGTTAGGATTTTATGCAGATTAGAAAAAGTGAGTTTTGAGAGCGGACTTGAAGGAGACAAAAGTAGGTTGCTGACGGACTGAGAGAGGAAATACAAGAATGCTAACCAGAAATACAAGAATTCTAACCAGAAATACAAGCATGCTAACCAGAAATACAAGAATGCTAACCAGAAACACAAGAATGCTAACCAGATAAACCAGAATGCTAACCAGAAACGCCATAATGGTAACGTAACCAGAAACACAAGAATGCAAAGAATGCTAACCAGAAACACAAAAATGCTAACCAAAAACACAAAATTGCTAACCAGAAACAGAAGAATGCTAACCAAAAACACAAGAATGCTAACCAAAAACACAAGAATGCTAACCAGAAACACAAGAATGCTAACAAAAAACACAAGAATGCTAACCAAAAACATCAGAATGCTAACCAGAAACACAAGAATGCTAACCAAAAACACAAGAATGCTAACCAAAAACACAAGAATGCTAACCAAAAACACCAGAATGCTAACCAGAAACACAGGAATGCTAACCAAAAACAAAAGAATGCTAACCAAAAACACCAGAATGCTAATCAGAAACACAAGAATGCTAACCAAAAACACAAGAATGCTAACCAAAAATATCAGAATGCTAACCAGAAACACAAGAATGCTAACCAAAAACACAAGAATGCTAACAGAAACACAAGAATGCCTAATTCAGAAACACAAGAATGCTAACCAAAAACAGAAGAATGCTAACCAAAAACACCAGAATGCTAACCAGAAACACAAGAATGCTAACCAAAGACACAAGAATGCTAACCAAAACACAGTATGCTAACCAAAAACACCAGAATGCTAACCAGAAACACAAGAATGCTAATCAGAAACACAAAATTGCTAACCAGAAATGCATGCATGCTAACCAGAAATGCATGCATGCTAACCAGAAACACAAGAATGCTAACCAGAAATACAAGAATGCTAACCAAAAACACAAGAATGCTAACCAAAAACACCAGAATGCTAACCAGAAACACAAGAATGCTAACCAAAAACAAAGAATGCTAACCAAAAACACCAGAATGCTAATCAGAAACACAAGAATGCTAACCAAAAACACAAGAATGCTAACCAAAAACACCAGAATGCTAACCAGAAACACAAGAATGCTAACCAAAAACAAAAGAATGCTAACCAAAAACACCAGAATGCTAATCAGAAACACAAGAATGCTAACCAAAAACACAAGAATGCTAACCAAAAATATCAGAATGCTAACCAGAAACACAAGAATGCTAACCAAAAACACAAGAATGCTAACCAGAAACACAAGAATGCTAATCAGAAACACAAGAATGCTAACCAAAAACAGAAGAATGCTAACCAAAAACACCAGAATGCTAACCAGAAACACCAAGAATGCTAACCAAAGACACAAGAATGCTAACCAAAAACACCAGTATGCTAACCAAAAAACACCAGAATGCTAACCAGAAACACAAGAATGCTAATCAGAAACACAAAATTGCTAACCAGAAATGCATGCATGCTAACCAGAAATGCATGCATGCTAACCAGAAACACCAGAATGCTAACCAGAAACACAAGAATGCTAACCAAAAACCAGAATGCTAACCAGAAACACAAGAATGCTAACCAGAAATACATGCATGCTAACCAGAAATACAAGAATGCTAACCAGAAAGACAAGAATGCTAACTGGGCTTCAAGTGGGGGGACCTTCGAAAGAAACCTATCTCTGTATTGTCTACATATATCAACGTCATCATCAAGTGCCCTGCCACATGGCGTTGGTGGTCATGGCCCTCCATATGTGTCTATTCCTTGTTGCCGCAAGCACATTTTCCACCCTCTCTGTCCTCAGTCACTCTGCAATTCCGTCCAACATTCTTTTTTCTCTGGGTCTACCTGGTGTTCTCTTTCCCTCCAGATTTCCTGTTGCGACCAGGTGCTGTAATTCTCGTTTCCTCATAAAATGGCCTATAAATGTTGCCTGTCTTTTTCTAATCTGTTTTTGGTTTTGTTTTGTTTTGTTTTTCTGTCCATGGAACTCTCAGCATTGTTCTTAGAAACCACAACTCGGCTGCCTCAATCTTGTTCTGGCTTTGGTTGTTGACTGTCCACGCCTCACAACCGTATAACATATTGGTTCTTTATAACATTCAAGAACTCTCTTCCTGATGTTAATTGATAGGCATTTGTTGGTAAGAATGCTTTTCATCTTCTTGAATGCTGTTTTGGCTTGGCCGATTCTGCTGGCTATTTCTGATGTGCATCTGTCGTCTGGTGAGATGACCGTTCCCAGATCTAAACTGATCAACCTGTCTCAAAGTTGTGCTGTTTGATGCTATTTTGTATGAGGGGATTTCATTTTTTTTTTTTCGTGTTTTTATCAGTGTGGACATCTGGAAATCGCCGTGTATGGAGACAAGCTATTTAAACTTATCAGTCTGTCTTAAGGTTGTGCCGTTTGCTGTTACTTTGTATGAGGGGATTTTTATTTTTACTGATTACCATGACTTCAGTCTTCTTGCTTGTTGCTTATTATATATGCATATATAACACTTTTTTTGCGGTGGGAGGGTGTAAGTGGGGGTATCTGGTTGAGCCAGACGATGAATGAAAGGAAATCCGCTCGATTTCTCTCCATTGTTGATTTAAAATTCCCAGCATTTTATCGTAGAAAGTCAAGTTGTCTCATTTTTTGACGTGTCTAATTTTTGTAACAATCTTATTGATAGTCATAATAACCACGTACTATCGAGACCACAGTTTCAGTTTCAGTCTCTCAAGATGACGTCTCTGCGATCGGAACGAATTCCATATGCACTAACGTCAAGGTGCCATGTGTATAGTGATCATGTCACATGTCTTAATTAAGCCTACACATAAATAAACCCATGAGTTGGCTAGGTCCTGAGGTCTGACCTAGCCTACGAGACTACAGAGGGGATGTAACTGTTCTTGTCTTGTTTGTGCAGTTTACGAGTTGCTTCCCTTACACTTTGGTAACGCCTCGATTTGCGGTTCATTTATATAGTCTCTACGTACATTACACTGTTTTAAGGCAGCGATATAAGCACTTCCATCACAGCTTCAGTTTTGTTAGGACACTAAAACTAGGATCTCTCTCTCTCTTCTCTCTCTCTTCTCTCTTCTCTCTCTCTCTCGTCTATGTCTCTGTCTCTGTCTCTGTCTGTCTGTCTGTCTGTCTGTCTGTCTCTCTGTCTCTTGTCTCTCTCTCCTTCTCTCGTCGTCTGTTGTGTGTGTGTGTGTGTGTGTGTGGTGTGTGTATGTATATATATTATATTGTGTGTGTGTGTGTGTGTGTGTGTGTGTGTGTGTAGGTGTGTTTCTGTTCACGAATAAACCTGAAACTGTGCCGTACTATCAAGTATAGGCACAGATCTTTCAAAAGAGGTTTTAGTCTCCAATACAATTCAATAGCTCTCATTGATAAACTGGGACATCTGGTGTTCTACATCATGAGCCCGGATTCCATTTACTGAGCCGTCCTCCCTAATCAATAGGCTAGAAACTCCTCACAAAGAATAAAAGGGTAGGGTGAGATTGGATCCCCTTGCCTACATCCCCTTTCTACACTAAACCATTATGTAGTCTTACCGTTTATGATAGTTAATTTCATGTTTTTATGACAAACACTAATTCCAAATCCATAGACTACCAAAATCTTTCAGCATAAGCCTCCAATCAAGTAAAATTTCAGTTCCAGTTTCAGTTTCTCAAAATGACGTCTCCGCGCTCGGAACGAATTCCATAGGCACTAAGTTACAGGTGCCATGTGTATTGTGATCATGGCACAGGCCTTAAGCCTGCACATAAACCCATGAGCTGGCCAGGTCCTGAGGCCCTACCTAGAGTATATTTAACCTAGTCTATATTTTATACTGGAATAATCTTGGTTACATTAAATGATATGTGTATGTGTGTATCTTACCTTCAAAAAAGGAACACATATATATAAAGTAAATAAATAATCAATTAGAGATCTGAATCACAACACAACTAGCTGTTCTGTATAAACTCGTCTCACATGACAGAAAAAGGCCAAATGCCAGCCATCTATCAACTAGGTGAAGCCAATATTTTCTTAAGCATAGATAGGGAAGTAAGTAGGTTAGCAAGCAAGTAAGCAAGCAAGCAATAAGTGAGTGAGTAATTGAAAGCTTATTCAAACTCAGTGCGAAGTTACAAACCTGATATGTTATTTAGATTCATATTATTTATGAAATCGGATATTAGTCTTATATTGTCCCCTCTATACCTGTTTGCCATAAAACCTGATCTTCATGGATAAATATTGGTAAAACTTTTTTTTACATTTTGTTCGAAGTACATGCTTAGCCTAATGTTCGGAGATTTACTATTTTTCCTGGTTTTCAATGCTACGCTTGCTTCGTTTGCAGTTATTTCACCATCCAATGATCGTTTTTCGTTTTTTCATAATTTGGTCATCGTTATAAATTTTTCTGGTTTCCAGTTTTCTGTCTGTCTTTTATTATACATATTTTTTTTTTTATAAAAGATCGAATTTCATGAAGTATATTTTCCAGGTTTTCTACAGTAATACCCTCTTTGTTAATCAGTTTTGTCATCTGTTTACTTGTATAATACTTACATAATTCGTTTTTTTCAAGGGGACAGAATGGTTAGAAATTTTCCCCATCTGCAATCCATTTTGCTTTCGATCTCGGTACTATTCTCTCCATTCTTTTGTCCTTAATTGTCTGAAGTTCTTGATGTCTTTCTTGAAGTTTTCATTATTTCATTTTCTGTTTATTTTCGACCTTTTTGTAGTTTCAATTCTTGGATAAGTTTTTCTTTAGTTTCGGGTTTTATTTTGTTTTGGTTTGTTTTTGTTTTTTTTGGATATTTTTGTGGCATATGCTATACTTTTTTTTAAATCATACTTTAATTAACAAAACGTATAGAAACAGTTTATCAGGATAGTTCAGTTCAATGTCAGACTTTACCATTTTATCTCCTGGTCCTTGACAATTCCAAGAGGCAGTTAAGTTGTAATGCTACCCATCACTAGCAGTTTTCATTTTTATTTTCAGCAAAGTTTTCGAAGTATTATGAACATATTGAACCATAGTACAATACCTACAATAGCTTGTCTATACATCATAA
>CM060313.1:11927467-11929967 GCA_030674185.1 Monoplex corrugatus | reverse complement strand
TTGGTGGAGAGAGAGAGAGAGAGAGAGAGGAGGGAGGGAGAGACAGATAGACAAAGACAAGAGAGAGAGATAGACAGAGAGAGAGAGAGAGAGCTGAGGGAAGAGAGACAGACAGACAATCGGACAGAAAGACAGACACACACAGATACAGAACGATAGACAGATGCATAGACAAAGACAGGAGAGAGAGAGAGAGAGACAGACAGAGGGACAAAGAGAGAGATATAGACAGACAGATAGATAAAGACAGGAGGAAGAGACAGATAGACAAAGACAGGAGAGAGAGAGAGAGAGAGATAGACAGAGAGAGAGAGACAGGGAGAGAGAGAGACAGACAGATAGACAAAGACAGGGTAGAGAGAGAGAGAAAGAGAGAGAGAGAGACAGAGACAGAGAAAGAGACGGAGAGAGACAGACAAACCGAGTGAGAGAGACAGACAGAGAGAGGGAGAGAGAGACAGACAGAGATCCAGAGAAAAAAAAACTCGAAGGAAAAAAAAAGTCAAATGAATAAAGTCACAGAAAGACTGAAAAGAAAAAAGAAAACCTGCTTGACGCCCGTGGGCACACGTACGTACGAAAGAGAGAGAAAGAAAAACACAAACAGACGTCAAACATACAGCCAGCCAGACAGACAGACAGATATATTCTCCAATACAGGTCGAAGAACTGGGATACCAGAAAACCCTGCACAATAGAACAATTAAATACAATAATGATCATGATAGAAATAATGTTTTCAAAAAAATCATCTTCATTATCATCATCATCATCGTCATCATCGTCGTCATCATCATCATCATCATCATCATCATCATCATCATCATCATCATCATCATCATCATCATCATCATCATCATCACCATCATCACCATCACCATCATCATCATCATCATCATCATCATCATCATCACCATCATCACCATCATCACCATCATCACCATCACCATCATCACCATCACCATCATCATCACCATCATCATCATCATCATCATCATCATGTGCCCTGCTGTCGCATGGCATTGGCGATCATGGCCCTCCACACGAATCTATCCCCTGTCGCTGCAAGTACATCTCCCACCCTCTCTGTCCTCAGCCACCCTGCAAGTCTGTCCAATATTTTCTCCCTGGGTCTACCTGATGTTCACTTTCCCTCCAGCTTTCCTGTTGTGACCAGCTGCTCTAATATCTCTATCTGTCCAATATTTTCTCCCTGGGTCTACCTGGTGTTCTCTTTCCCTCCAGCTTTCCTGTTGTGACCAGCTGCTCTAATATCTCTATCTGTCCAATATTTTCTCCCTGGGTCTACCTGGTTTTGTCTTTCCCTCCGGGTTTCCTGTAGGACCAGGTGCTCTAATTCCCCATTTCCATATAATATATCCTATAAATGTTGCTCGTCTTTTCCTAATCCTCTTTATTAATGATCTTCTTGTGTCTGCCTCTTTAAGACTGTATCGTTTGTTTTCTTTGTTGTCCATGGAACTCTCAACATTCTTCTCAGAAACCACATTTCAGTTGCCTCAATTTTGTTCTGACTTTGCGTATTGACTGTCCACGGAGAGATAATAATAATAATGGTAATAATAATGATAATAATAATAATAACATTAATAACAACAGCAATACTACTACTACTACTACTACTAATAAATATGGTGATGATGATGACGATGACGACGACGATGATGATGATGAGGATGATGATAATAATAATAACAATGATAATATTATTATTGTCACTATTCTTGTTACTATTATTATTGATATTATTATTATTAATAGCACCACCACCAATAATAATAATAATAATGATAATAATAATAATAATAATAATAATAATAATAATAATAGTAATAGTAATAATAGTAATAGTTTTTATATTGCACCTGATCTTGACTTTTGAAATCAAAGCGCACTCACCCACCAAGGCATACGCATACAATCGACAAAGATCACCTCACATTATTTAACCAGCGAATATAAGCTTGGGATTGTGAACTGGCACTTACACTGTTTCCCATGTGTCTGTACAGTTGAGTGAGCTTTCGCCCTCTCCAGCAATACTACATGTATAGGCTCATTGACACACATCGAATTTAAAACACATTTACGTTTACACAACACACAGAGACACACACACACACACACACAAACATACACACACACACACACACACACACACACACACACACACACACACACACACACACACTACACACACACACATTTGCAAACACGCGCGCACACCACACACACACACACGCGCGCGCGTGCGCACACATACACACACACAAAGACACACACACACACACACACACACACACACACACACACATGCAAACACGCGCGCACACCACACACACACGCGCGCGCGCCTGCGCGCACATACACACACACACAAAGACACACACACACACATGTGCAAACACGCACGCACACACACACACACACACACACACACACACAAAGACGCACACACACACACACACACACACACACA
>CM060313.1:11907467-11917467 GCA_030674185.1 Monoplex corrugatus | reverse complement strand
CTGCCTGTCTGTCTGCTAGTCTTTCTGCTAGTCTTTCTGTCTGCCTGCCTGTCTGTCAGCCAGTCTTTCTGTCTGCCGCCTGTCTGTTGTCTGCCAGTCTTTCTGTCTGCCTGCATGTCTGTCTCAGTCTTTTTGTCTGCCTGCCTGTCTGTCTGGCTGCCAGTCTTTCTGTCTGCCTGCCTGTCTGTCTGCCAGTCTTTCTGTCTGCCTGCTTGTCTGTCAGCCAGTCTTTCTGTCTGCCTGCATGTACGCCAGTCTTTCTGCCTGCCTGCCTGTCTGTCTGTCAGCCAGTCTTTCTGTCTGCCTGCCTGTCTGTCTGCCAGTCTTTCTGTCTGCCTGCCTGTCTGTCTGTCTGTCTGTCAGCCAGTCTTTCTGTCTGCCTGCCTGTCTGTCTGCCAGTCTTTCTGTCCGCCTGCATGTCTCCAATCTTTCTGTCTGTCTGTCTGCCTGTCTGCCTGCATGTCTGTCTGTCTGCCTGCCTGTCTGTCTGTCAGTCTTTTCCTGTCTGTCTGTAAGCCCATCTGTATGCCTGTCTGTCCGTCTACTTGCCTGTCTACATGCCTGTCTGTATGCCTGTCTGTCTGTCTGTGTGCCAGTCTTTGTCTGTCTGCCTGTCTGTATGGCTTGTTCTGTCTGCCTTACGCTACCCTCTGTCCGTTTCGTCGTCTCACTGTTGGCAGTCTGTAACTCCTCTCTCCACCACCACCACCACCACCACCACCACCCCACTCTCTCTCTCTCCTTTCCGTTATTCATCTCCACCTCCTTCCCTCAATTTCCCTCTCACTCCCCGTCCACCCCCACATCCCTCCCCCACCCTTACCTTCTCTTCCTCCTCATCTATCTCTCTATCACCTCCCCCTCCTCCTCCTACCCCGCCCCCCACCCCCACCCCCACCCACCCATCCCCGTTCCTTCATCTCATCAGTCATGCAGTCTGGTGGGTAACATAAATCATTTTGTAAGCGTTGTACATCAGGCGAAACATCTGTCCAGTGTGTGTGTGTGTGTGTGTGTGTGTGTGTGTGGTGTGTGTGTGTGTGTGTGTGTGTGTGTGGAGTGTGTGTGTGTGTGTGGGTGTGTGTGTGTGTGTGTGTGTGGAGTGTGTGTGGGGTTGACAATGTCTCACACACAACACACTGTACTGCCTTTCTCTTCTGGCCTTTGGCGAGAATTTTTCAATGTCATTGTCTGACAGTAGTAGACCTTGTGGTTCTTTTATCTTTTTCTTTTTCTTATCTTTTCATTTTTTTCTGTTTTTTGTTTTTTTGTTTTTTTTTTTTTAAGTGGCAGAGAGTTTTCATTTTTCTTTTTAAGTCGTAGAGAGTTGTTTTTTTTTCCCAGTTTAAAAATTTTTTTTTTTTAAGGGGATCTAGTTTTACAACAGACCTTGTCCTTTTAGTTATACAAGTGCTTAAGTTTATGTGTGACGACGTTTTATCTTTAGTATGACATACACAATTTAGACAGCTTTTTCAGCTGCTGATATATATATATATATGTATATAAAAGAAGAGTCTTTTGTGGCATTTTCAACCGTAAAGTGAATAAGTATTTGTTCTCTTGCCCGTCTGATGACAGACCTTCTTTGTGTGTGTGTGCGTGTGTGTATGTGTGCGCGCGCGTGCCTGAGTGTGTCTGTGTGTGTGTGTGCGTGTGTGAGTGTGTGTGTGTGTGTGTGTGCGTGTGTGTGTGTGAGTGTGTGTGTGTGTGTGTGTGTGTGTGTGTGTTTATATCTATGTGTGTGCGTGTATGTATTCGTATAGACACACATAGTCTAGTAGATAACATACACACACACACACACACACACACACACACACACACACACACACACACACACACACACATATATATATATATACTATATATAGATATATATATATATATATACATATGTGTGTGTGTGTGCGTGCGTACGTGCGCATGTGTGTGTGTGTGTGTGTCTGTCTGTGTGTCTGTGTTTGTGTCTGTGTTGTGACAAACATACCTCCACGTTATTTAGACTACATTCTGTTGATTAACATCTGAGGTGGTTTTCTTTTTTTTTCTTTTTTTTTTTTTTGGGGGGGGGGGGGGGGTCTGCTTGAGTGAACCTTTCTGCTGTTTTATTTCAGCCGAATTTGTTGTTTTTTTTGCCAGTGGGTCAATGCACCTGTCTGGTCCATGCTGTATAGACATTACGTTGCGTGTGATCTGTTTACTGCGTCTTCGGCAGGTGTGCATACTGGGTGCGTTTTGTGGGTCCAGAAGCCACCAAATATGGTATGACTGACAGGATCTTTAACGTGCGTACGTGGGCCCCGTAAGTGAACAACAGTACCGTATCCATACATCATCATCATCAGGTGCCCTGCCGCATGGCGTTGGAGATCATGGACTTCCATCTGCCTCTATCTCTCGTTGCCCCTAGCATCTCCCCCACCCTCCTCGTCCCCAGCCACTCTGCAAGTCCCTCCAGCATTTTCTCTCTGGGTCTACCCGGTGCTCTCTTTCCCTCCAGCTTTCCCGTTGTGACCAGGTGCTCCAATCCCCCTTCCTCATAAAATGGCCTATAAATGTTGCCTGTCTTTTCCTAATCTTCCTTATGAGTGATCTACTTGTGTCTGCCTCCATTAAGACTGTCTCGTTTGTTTTCTTTGCTGTCCATGGAACCCTCAACATTCTTCTTAGAAACCACATCTCGGCTGCCTCAATCTTGTTCTGGCTTTGTTTGTTGACTGTCCACGCCTCGCATCCGTACAACAGTATTGGTTCTATATAACATTCAAGAACTCTCTTCCTGATGTTAATTGATAGGCATCTGTTGGTAAGAATGCTTGTCATCTTCTTGAATGCTGTTTTGGCTTGGCCGATTCTGCCGGCTATTTCTGATGTGCATCTGCTGTCTGATGAAATGATCGTTCCCAGGTATTTGAATTTCTCAACCTGTGTTAAGGTTGTGCCATTTGCTGTTATTTTGTATGAGGGGATTTCATGTTTTTTACTGATCACCATGACTTCAGTCTTCCTGCTGTTTAGTTCCAGCCCCTTACCTTTGCTTTCTATTGTATCCATACAGCAGTCCAAATAAAGCAATTTGCGTTTCTTTTCGGCATCTCTTCCTGATCATAACAAACATCTATTGTTGGAACTCATGCACTGGGTATACAGTCCACCACAAAGATGGGACATTTAAAAAAATTAGAAAAAGAAATTACGATTTCTGTAATGAAACAATAATGCACCCTACCCCGCCGGATGAATTGAATGCATATCATGCATATCTGCTTAGGGTATAGCATTAAAACTGGGTCAAGGTCGTTCTCTGCATTGGTCAGGAACCTTAGCCCACACACCGGTAAGTATGGTAACGCTCAACATCTGGCACACATCATTGCGGGCCCCAGTAGCTCAGTTGGTTTGAGCTTCGGATTCACATGCTAATGGTTGTGGGTTCGAATCCCGGGGTGCGCTACATTAAAACTGTCTTCTCACTGTCCCACCTTCACATCACTGTTGTTCTGGTGGTGTCTGTATAGGATTAGATAAGCCCCCCCTTCCCCCACTACCTTGGGATGGTTATCCCCGTCTGCCATATCACCTGAGATGGGTGTCGACGTAAAAACTGAACCAAACCAAACCAACACATCACTGAGCTTTGGACAGAGGGCAGTGGTGGGAATCGGCTGGAGGCGCACGTCATTTACCTGTAACCAAGATTATTCCAGTGATAGACTGGTAAAATACCAGTACAATATATAGGCTAGGTAAAACATAGTCTAGATAGGACCTCATGACCTGACCAGCCCATGGATTTATGTGCAGGCTTAAAGCTTGTGCCATGTTTCAGTTTCAGTTTCTCAAGATGACGTCTCCGCGCTCGGAACGAATTTCATATACACTTACTCACAGGTGCCACGTGTATGGTGACGGTGGCACAAGCCTTAAGCCTGCACATAAACCCATGAGCTGGCCAGGTCCTGAGGCCCTACCTAGATTATATTTTACCTAGTCTATATTTTATATTGGTACTTTATCAGCCTACCACTGGAATAATTTTGGTCACATGTAAATGACATGTGTATGTGTGTATCTTTCCTTAAAAATGTCAACCGCAAAGACATTGTTCCGTGCCGGAACCCGAGATTGAATCAGGGACCTTTAGATCTTCTGTCTAACGCTCTCCCAACTGAGCTGTTCCGGCTGACAATGTGCCATGATCACCATACACATGGCACCTGTGACGTTAGTGCATGTGGAACTCGTTCCGAGCGCGGAGACGTCATCTTGAGAAGCTGAAACTGAAACTAAAATGAAACAACTGGTTGGAACTTGGTCTGATTGCAGGAGGAGGTAAGCATTGCTGTCCACCTATGGTGATGCTGTTTACATGAGGGGCCCACAAGCTGTTTAATGTTCCACGTACGTATATGCACAAAGGTGTTTCAAACACTGCAAGTCTGCACAAACGAACTACGCCGACCCAAGAGTTTGGAAAATAGTAGGCCGTGTACTCATCAGTGCCTACCTCCTTTTCAGACACCGTTGTGTGATGCTACAGTGGTTAAAACGCCAGTCTGAGAAGCGAACAATCCCGAGTTCGAATCCGAGGCGAGCTTGGATTCTTCTCCCTGCCGCCTCCAACATCATCAAGGTTGGTTTGGATGTTAGTCTTTTGGATAAGACGATTAGTACAGTAGTAGCATACACTTAAATTTCGCGCACGTAAAAGATCATATGGCAACATCCAGTAGAAACATTTTTTTTTTTCGTAGTATATCTAAAATGACAATGAGTGCCATGGACATTAGTATTAAGAAAAGCAAATGTGCACACATTGCAACAGCCCAGGATGGGATCTTCCCGTTGAAGGACCTTGGTGCTGACACAACGCTCTGTGAGAGGCCGCTACCAGCCAGGGTTTCTTCACTGTGTTACCTGAATCACCAGAATTTTTTAAATGATTTTTTGGTTTTGGATTTTCTCTCTGTCTGTCTGTCTGTCTCTATCTCTGTCTCGTCTCTCTCTCTCATTCTCTCTTTCTTTTTTCTCGTTGTGAGCGTGTGTGTGTCGTGTGTGTGGTGTGTGTGTGTGAGTGTGGTGTGTGTTGTGTGTGTGTGTGTGGGGGGTGTGTATGGTGTGTGTGTGTGTGTTGTGTGTGCGTGCGCGGGCGGTGATGTATGTGTGTGTGTGTGTGCGTGTACGTGCGTGTGAGTGTTGTGTTGTGTGTTGTGTGCATGTGCGTGTTGGTTGTGTTTTGTGTGTGTGTGTGTGTGTGTGTGTGAAAGGTTTTTGGTGCTTTTTTTCTATTCCAGACAGACACTTTACTCTGTCTAGTAAAAGAAAAGGGGAATCAGAGCACCTGGTCACAACAGGAAAGCTGGAGGGAAAGAGAGCACCAGGTAAACCCAGGGAGAAAACATTGGACGGACTTGCAGGGTGGCTGAGGACAGAGAAGGTGGAAGGTGTGCTTTCGGCAACAAAGGACAGATACATATGGAGGGCCATGATCGCCAACACCATGCGGCAGGGCACATGATGATGATGATGATGAGTAAAAGGTCTGTTTTATCACCTGGTGTTTGTTCGCTCTTACTGTCTTTGAAAAGAAGACATCTTTGTTGTCGTTACATAAGGGCTGCAGTAATATGTTCCTATTTGCATTGTATTATAGTAGACAAACATACAGACAGGAAGGTAAAAACACAGAAAGAAAATAAATGGGTGGCACTGTATTGTGGCGACGCACCTTCTCCAAAGAGAGCAGACGAAAGTTTACGTCGTAAGTGTAAATACGTATCCATACATAAATGCACACAAAAGACACACGAGAGAGAGAGAGAGAGAGAGAGAGACAGAGACAGAGACAGAGACAGAGACAGACAGACAGAGACAGAGAGACAGAGACAGAGACACAGAGAGAGAGAGCAAGAGAGAGCGAGAGAGACAGAGAGAGAGCAAGAGAGAGCGAGAGAGAGAGAGAGAGAGAGAGAGAGAGACAGAGACAGAGACAGAGAGAGTTAGTTTACTTGTAAGTGATTTCATTTATGCAACAGTGAGATTAGGCAGACAGGGGGAAGGGTAGGGGGAGGAGAGGGGAAGAGTAGTAGTGGGGAAGGGTGAACGAGGTGGAAGAGGTGAGAATTTCACGCACGGCTTCCAGTGTCATAAACCGCTACAGTTAATTCGGAAAATGTGACATTTAGTGCAACAAGCGGCTCCTCTTCTACAATTTAAAACTCTCTGCAGGTCAAGAAGTGCTAGGAAAACAACAGACAATGCATTCTATACTGTACACGCAGTTTCAGTTGTTGGCTAAAAAAAAATGATGTTATGAAAGTTTGGCGAAACTGGGTCTCTAGGCCTGGATGCTCGGTCATTGCCATCACGACTTCATTCTTTGTGCACGAAAGCTGGCTAGTTCAAAGCCCTTTCCATAAAACACCGACATATTGGTATCTGGATATCTCTAGCGGAGGAGTTCAGTGCCCATTCTGAGAACGGGCATATTGATTTATATCAAAGCCGGGAAGAGTTCACTGCCCCTTGTTGTGTAAAACAGAACGTTGGTTTATGACAAACCATGTTGTCGGGTTATCTGTCTGTCTTCGTTCGTTGACCCTTTAAACAATAGAGAGGCTTAGGATTATCCTATTGCGTCTTTAGTTGTGTTTTTGTATTCTCTACAGGTGCAAGGTACGGGAAAATAAGAAAAATGAAAAAGAAAGAAAAAAGAAAAGAAAAAAGAAAAGAAGAGAAAGGAAAAAGAAAAAAAAGAAAAGAAGAAAAGAAAAGAAAGAAAGAAAAGGAAAAAAGAAAGAAAAGAAGAGAAAGAAAAAAAGAAAAGAAAGAAAGAAGAAGAAAAGAAAAAGAAAAAGAAAAGAAAAGAAGAGAAAGAAAAAAGAAAAGAAAAGAAAAGAAGGAAAAAAAAAGAAAAGAAAAAGAAAGAAAAGAAAAAAGAAAGAAAAGAAAAGAAAAAAAAAAAAAAAGAAGAAAGAAAAGAAAAAGAAAAAAAAAGAGAAAGAAAGAAGGATGATGAAGAAGTCGCTACGACTGTGTCGTATACAATGCCTGTTCTGTTTAGCTCATCGTATATATCTCCAGGATCTAATCTCCCCAGGTATATCTCATCCATGACTACCTTCCTTAAAAGTCTATGTTTTCCTATGTCTACATTTCCTCAGGAACTATATTCTTCCTGGGCTGTTTCCCAGAAGTATGTTGGCTGTTTCCCCAGAACATGTTGGTTGTTTCCCAGAATGTTTCCCCAGAACTATGATGGCTGTTTCTCCAGAACTATGATGACCTGTTTCTACCAGAACTATGTGGCTGTTTCCAGACTATGTTGGCTATTTCCCCAGAACTATGTTGGTTGTTTCCCCAGAACTATGATGGCTGTTTCCCTAGAAGTATGTTGGCTGTTTCCCCAGAACTATGTGGTTGTTTCCCCAGAACTATGATGGCTGTTTCCCAGAAGTATGTTGGCTGTTTCCCAGAACTATGTTGGTTGTTTCCCAGAATGTTTCCCAGAACTATGATGGCTGTTTCTCCAGAACTATGATGGTGTTTCTCCAGAACTATGTGGCTGTTTCTCCAGAACTATGTTGGCTATTTCCCCAGAACTATGTTGGTTGTTTCCCCAGAACTATGATGGCTGTTTCCCCAGAAGTATGTTGGCTGTTTCCCCAGAACTATGTTGGTTGTTTCCCCAGAATGTTTCTCCAGAACTATGATGGCTGTTTCCCCAGAACTATGATGGCTGTTTCTCCAGAACTATGTTCCCCTGGGCGATGTCTTCCTCGATTGTGTTTCTCCAGGTCTATGTTTTCCCAGGTATGCGTTCCTCCCGGTCTGTTTGTCCCAGGACTATGTTCCCTAAGATCTATGTTCTCTGGTCTATTGTTCCCCCCAAAGCCATGTTCCCCAGGGACTATGTTCCCCCAAGTCTATGTTCGTCCAGATGTCCACCAGGACAATGTTCTCCAAGGTCTATCTTCATCATCATCATCATCATCATCATGTGCCCTGCGGCATGGCGTTGGCGATCATGGCCCTCCATACGCATCCATCTATCAAGGTTTATGTTACTAAGGTCTGTTATTCTCCAGGTCTATGTTGGCGAAGACATTTTCCGTGATCTCAGGTCTATGTTACCTAAAGTCTCTGTTCCATACTGACTATAATCTGAAGACTGTGTTACGCCATTTTTGTTTCAATTTCAGTTTCAGTTCTTGAAGATGACGTCTCCGCTCTCGGAATGAATTCCAGACGCACTATCGTCACAGGTGCCATGTTTATGGTGATCATGACACAAGCTTTAAGCCTGAACGTAAATCATGAGCTGGCCAGATCCTGAGGCCCTACCTAGACTATGTTTTACCTGGTCTACATTTTTTATGCTAGTATCGTATCACTCTATCATTGGAACAATCTTGGTTACCTGTAAATGATATGCGTATCTGCACATCAGAAATAGCCAGCAGAATCGGCCAAGCCAAAACAGCATTCAAGAGGATGAAAAGTATTCTTACCAACAAATGCCTATCATTAACATCAGGAAGAGAGTTCTTGAATGTTATATACCTCCGATAATGTTATACGGTTGTGAGGCGTGGACAGTCAACAAACAAAGCCAGAACAAGATTGAGGCAGCCGACATGTGGTTTCTAAGAAGAATGTTGAGAGTTCCATGGACAGCAAAGAGAACAGACGAGACAGTCTTGATGGAGGCAGACACAAGAAGGTCATTCATAAGGAAGATTAGGAAAAGACAGGCAACATTTATAGGCCATTATATGAGGAAAGGGGAATTGGGGCATCTGGTAACAACAGGAAAACTGGAGGGAAAGAGAGCGCCAAGGAGACCCATGGAGAAACTTTTAGACTGACTTGCTGGGTGGCTGAGGACAGAGAAGGTGGAAGATGTGCTTACGGCAACAAGGGATAGATGCATATGGAGGGCCATGATCGCCAACGCCATGCGGCAGGACACATGATGATGATGATCTGTGTAGCTTATCTTCAAAGAAAAGAACAGATAAATAAAATACAAAAATAAATAAATAACTGAAAGTCTAGATCACAACACAATAACAAGCCACTCAGTGTAAACTTGTTTCACATTACAGACCTACCCCCACCCCCCTCCCACGCCAGTCAATGCACAAAGCCTCCGATGCCTATCACTTTGAAGTTTGTTCAAGAGGGATTTATGGCACACGGGGAACTCCACATGTGCTCCATCCAAATCATGCCAACAATTATCCGGCAAACTCCCCGAGTCTGCGCAAAACCCTATGCGTTGGCAAGGTCTTGAACCGAAGAGCATAAAGGGGGAGGGTGAAAGATCTTTGAAACACTCATCTGACACCACCAGAATGAAGGAAACGTTAAGGCAAGCAGTAAACAGGCCAGTGGACCTATCTAACACTAAGCTGACACCACCAGAATGATGGAAACATTAAGGTGGGCAGTAAACAGGCCAGTGGACCTATCTAACACTAAGCTGACACCACCAGAATGATGGAAACATTAAGGTGGGCAGTAAACAGGCCAGTGGACCTATCTAACACTAAGCTGACACCACCAGAATGATGGAAACATTAAGGTGGGCAGTAAACAGGCCAGTGGACCTATCTAACACTAAGCTGACACCACCAGAATGATGGAAACATTAAGGTGGGCAGTAAACAGGCCAGTGGACCTATCTAACACTAAGCTGACACCACCGTCTAATATCACTTATAGTGAAAAGACGTTAAATTAAAGAACGAACGAACCAGAATGATGGAAACATTAAGGCGGGCAGTAAACAGGCCATTCTTTTTTTTAATGTTGCGGGCTGGGATTGAACTTAGGATAACGAGATGAACACAGTATTTCCATAACCATAGCCCCGCCAGTCTGTCGTTCCATCCAGTCTGTGATCTCCAGGTCTGTGTTCCGTGGCGTGTATGATCCATCAACAACTGCAGGAGACATCTTTGCTGACAACTTTTGTCATGTTGAATGGCTTAAA